>CANSNZ010000782.1:385000-904757 GCA_947646795.1 Beta lomatogona | reverse complement strand
TTGATTGAAAATACACAAAATAGGAAAGATAGAACCAAATATAGGCTAATATAGGCCATTTTAGGCCATTTGACTTGAAATTGAATGAATACGAGTAGTTTGATGCTAGTTTAAGTTATAAACATCTCAAACATCATACATATAGTTAGTTTAATGTGATTGTAAGTTGTTTTGATTGAAAATACACAAAATAGGAAAGATAGAACCAAATATAGGCTAATATAGGCCATTTTAGGCCATTTGACTTGAAATTGAATGAATACGAGTAGTTTGATGCTAGTTTAAGTTATAAACACCTCAAACATCATATATATATAGTTAGTTTAATGTGATTATAAGTTGTTTTGATTGAAAATACACAAAATAGGAAAGATAGAACCAAATATAGGCTAATATAGGCCATTTTAGGCCATTTAACTTGAAATTGAATGAATACGAGTAGTTTGGATGCTAGTTTAAGTTATAAACACCTCAAACATCATATATATAGTTAGTTTAATGTGATTATAAGTTGTTTTGATTGAAAATACACAAAATAGGAAAGATAGAACCAAATATAGGCTAATATAGGCCATTTAGACTTGAAATTGAATGAATACGAGTAGTTTGATGCTAGTTTAAGTTATAAACACCTCAAACATCATATATATAGTTAGTTTAATGTAATTATAAGTTGTTTTGATTGAAAATACACAAAATAGGAAAGATAGAACCAAATATAGGCTAATATAGGCCATTTTAGGCCATTTGACTTGAAATTGAATGAATACGAGTAATTTAATGCTAGTTTAAGTTATAAACACCTCAAACATCATATATATAGTTAGTTTAATGTGATTGTAAGTTGTTTTGATTGAAAATACAAAAAATAGGAAAGATAGAACCAAATATAGGCTAATATAGGCCATTTTAGGCCATTTCACTTGAAATTGAATGAATACGACTAGTTTTATGCTAGTTTAAGTTATAAACACCTCAAACATCATATATATAGTTAGTTTAATGTGATTATAAGTTGTTTTGATTGAAAATACACAAAATAGGAAAGATAGAACCAAATATAGGCTAATATAGGCCATTTTAGGCCATTTGACTTGAAATTGAATGAATACGAGTAGTTTGATGCTAGTTTAAGTTATAAACACCTCAAACATCATATATATAGTTAGTTTAATGTATTTATAAGTTGTTTTCATTGAAAATACACAAAATAGGAAAAGATAGAACCAAATATAGGCTAATATAGGCCATTTTAGGCCATTTCACTTGAAATTGAATGAATACGAGTAATTTGATGCTAGTTTAAGTTATAAACACCTCAAACATCATATATATAGTTAGTTTAATGTGATTGTAAGTTGTTTTGATTGAAAATACACAAAATAGGAAAGGTAGAACCAAATATTGGCTAATATAAGCCATTTAAGGCCATTTCACTTGAAAATGAATGAATACGACTAGTTTGATGCTAGTTTAAGTTATAAACACCTCAAACATCATATATATAGTTAGTTTAATGTGATTATAAGTTGTTTTGATTGAAAATACACAAAATAGGAAAGATAGAACCAAATATAGGCTAATATAGGCCATTTTAGGCCATTTCACTTGAAATTGAATGAATGCGAGTAGTTTGATGCTAGTTTAAGTTATAAACACCTCAAACATCATATATATAGTTAGTTTAATGTGATTGTAAGTTGTTTTGATTGAAAATACACAAAATAGGAAGGATAGAACCAAATATAGGCTAATATAGGCTATTTTAGGCCATTTCACTTGAAAATGAATGAATACGACCAATTTGATGCTAGTTTAAGTTATAAACACCTCAAACATCATATATATAGTTAGTTTAATGTGATTGTAAGTTGTTTTGATTGAAAATACACAAAATAGGAAAGATAGAACCAAATATAGGCTAATATAGGCCATTTTAGGCCATTTCACTTGAAAATGAATGAATACGACTAGTTTGAAGCTAGTTTAAGTTATAAACACCTCAAACATCATATATATAGTTAGTTTAATGTGATTATAAGTTGTTTTGATTGAAAATACACAAAATAGGAATGATAGAACCAAATATAGGCTAATATAGGCCATTTTAGGCCATTTCACTTGAAATTGAATGAATACGACTAGTTTGATGCTAGTTTAAGTTATAAACACCTCAAACATCATATATATAGTTAGTTTAATGTGATTATAAGTTGTTTTGATTGAAAATACACAAAATATGAAAGATAGAACCAAATATAGGCTAATATAGGCCATTTTAGGCCATTTCACTTGAAATTGAATCAATACGACTAGTTTGATGCTAGTTTAAGTTATAAACACCTCAAACATCATATATATAGTTAGTTTAATCTGATTATAAGTTGTTTTGATTGAAAATACACAAAATAGGAAAGATAGAACCAAATATAGGCTAATATAGACCATTTTAGGCCATTTAAGTTGAAATTGAATGAATACGAGTAGTTTGATGCTAGTTTAAGTTATAAACACCTAAAACATCATATATATAGTCAGTTTAATGTGATTGTAAGTTGTTTTGATTGAAAAGACACAAAATAGGAAAGATAGAACCAAATATAGGCTAATATCGGCCATTTTAGGCCATTTGACTTGAAATTGAATGAATACTAGTAGCTTGATGCTAGTTTAAGTTATAAACACCTCAAACATCATATATATAGTTAGTTTAATGTGATTATAAGTTGTTTTGATTGAACATACACAAAATAGGAAAGATAGAACCAAATATAGGCCAATATAGGCCATTTTAGGCCATTTCACTTGAAATTGAATGAATACGAGTAGTTTGATGCTAGTTTAAGTTATAAACACCTCAAACATCATACATATAGTTAGTTTAATGTGATTGTAAGTTGTTTTGATTGAAAATACACAAAATAGGAAAGATAGAACCAAATATAGGCTAATATAGGCCATTTGACTTGAAATTGAATGAATACGAGTAGTTTGATGCTAGTTTAAGTTATAAACATCTCAAACATCATACATATAGTTAGTTTAATGTGATTGTAAGTTGTTTTGATTGAAAATACACAAAATAGGAAAGATAGAACCAAATATAGGCTAATATAGGCCATTTTAGGCCATTTGACTTGAAATTGAATGAATACGAGTAGTTTGATGCTAGTTTAAGTTATAAACACCTCAAACATCATATATATAGTTAGTTTAATGTGATTATAAGTTGTTTTGATTGAAAATACACAAAATAGGAAAGATAGAACCAAATATAGGCTAATATAGGCCATTTTAGGCCATTTAACTTGAAATTGAATGAATACGAGTAGTTTGATGCTAGTTTAAGTTATAAACACCTCAAACATCATATATATAGTTAGTTTAATGTGATTGTAAGTTGTTTTGATTGAAAATACACAAAATAGGAAAGATAGAACCAAATATAGGCTAATATAGGCCATTTTAGGCCATTTGACTTGAAATTGAATGAATACGAGTAGTTTGATGCTAGTTTAAGTTATAAACACCTCAAACATCATATATATAGTTAGTTTAATGTGATTATAAGTTGTTTTGATTGAAAATACACAAAATAGGAAAGATAGAACCAAATATAGGCTAATATAGGCCATTTTAGGCCATTTGACTTGAAATTGAATGAATACGAGTAGTTTGATGCTAGTTTAAGTTATAAACACCTCAAACATCATATATATAGTTAGTTTAATGTGATTATAAGTTGTTTTGATTGAAAATACACAAAATAGGAAAGATAGAACCAAATATAGGCTAATATAGGCCATTTTAGGCCATTTCACTTGAAATTGAATGAATACGAGTAGTTTGATGCTAGTTTAAGTTATAAACACCTCAAACATCATATATATAGTTAGTTTAATGTGATTATAAGTTGTTTTGATTGAAAATACACAAAATAGGAAAGATAGAACCAAATATAGGCTAATATAGGCCATTTTAGGCCATTTCACTTGAAATTGAATGAATACGAGTAGTTTGATGCTAGTTTAAGTTATAAACACCTCAAACATCATATATATAGTTAGTTTAATGTGATTATAAGTTGTTTTGATTGAAAATACACAAAATAGGAAAGATAGAACCAAATATAGGCTAATATAGGCCATTTTAGGCCATTTCACTTGAAATTGAATGAATACGAGTAGTTTGATGCTAGTTTAAGTTATAAACACCTCAAACATCATATATATAGTTAGTTTAATGTGATTATAAGTTGTTTTGATTGAAAATACACAAAATAGGAACGATAGAACCAAATATAGGCTAATATAGGCCATTTTGGCCATTTCACTTGAAAATGAATGAATACGAGTAGTTTGATGCTAGTTTAAGTTATAAACACCTCAAACATGATATATATAGTTAGTTTAATGTGATTGTAAGTTGTTTTGATTGAACATACAAAAAATAGGAAAAATAGAACCAAATATAGGCTAATATAGGCCATTTTAGGCCATTTGACTTGAAATTGAATGAATACGAGTAGTTTGATGCTAGTTTAAGTTATAAACACCTCAAACATCATATATATAGTTTGTTTAATGTGATTATAAGTTGTTTTGATTGAAAATACACAAAATAGGAAAGATAGAACCAAATATAGGCTAATAAAGGCCATTTTAGGCCATTTCACTTGAAATTGAATGAATACGAGTAATTTGATGCTAGTTTAAGTTATAAACACATCAAACATCATATATATAGTTAGTTTAATGTGATTGTAAGTTGTTTTGATTGAAAATACACAAAATAGGAAAGATAGAACCAAATATAGGCTAATATAGGCCATTTTAGGCCATTTCACTTGAAAATGAATGAATACGACTAGTTTGATGCTAGTTTAAGTTATAAACACCTCAAACATCATATATATAGTTAGTTTAATGTGATTATAAGTTGTTTTGATTGAAAATACACAAAATAGGAAAGATAGAACCAAATATAGGCTAATATAGGCCATTTTAGGCCATTTCACTTGAAATTTAATTAATACGAGTAGTTTGATGCTAGTTTAAGTTATAAACACCTCAAACATCATATATATAGTTAGTTTAATGTGATTATAAGTTGTTTTGATTGAAAATACACAAAATAGGAACGATAGAACCAAATATAGGGTAATATAGGCCATTTTAGGCCATTTCACTTGAAAATGAATGAATACGAGTAGTTTGATGCTAGTTTAAGTTATAAACACCTCAAACATGATATATATAGTTAGTTTAATGTGATTGTAAGTTGTTTTGATTGAAAATACAAAAAATAGGAAAGATAGAACCAAATATAGGCTAATATAGGCCATTTTAGGCCATTTCACTTGAAATTGAATGAATACGACTAGTTTGATGCTAGTTTAAGTTATAAACACCTCAAACATCATATATATAGTTAGTTTAATGTGATTATAAGTTGTTTTGATTGAAAATACACAAAATAGGAAAGATAGAACCAAATATAGGCTAATATAGGCCATTTCACTTGAAATTGAATGAATACGAGTAGTTTGACGCTAGTTTAAGTTATAAACACCTCAAACATCATATATATAGTTAGTTTAATGTGATTGTAAGTTGTTTTGATTGAAATTACACATAATAGGAAAGATAGAACCAAATATAGGCTAATATAGGCCATTTTAGGCCATTTCACTTGAAATTGAATGAATACGACTAGTTTGATGCTAGTTTAAGTTATAAACACCGCAAACATCATATATATAGTTAGTTTAATGTGATTATAAGTTGTTTTGATTGAAAATACACAAAATAGAAAAGATAGAACCAAATATAGGCTAATATAGGCCATTTTAGGCCATTTCACTTGAAATTGAATGAATACGAGTAGTTTGATGCTAGTTTAAGTTATAAACACCTCAAACATCATATATATAGTTAGTTTAATGTGATTATTAGTTGTTTTGATTGAAAATACACAAAATATGAAAGATAGAACCAAATATAGGGTAATATAGGCCATTTTAGGCCATTTCACTTGAAATTGAATGAATACGAGTAGTTTGATGCTAGTTTAAGTTATAAACACCTCAAACATCATACATATAGTTAGTTTAATGTGATTGTAAGTTGTTTTGATTGAAAATACACAAAATAGGAAAGATAGAACCAAATATAGGCTAATATAGGCCATTTTAGGCCATTTCACTTGAAATTTAATTAATACGAGTAGTTTGATGCTAGTTTAAGTTATAAACACCTCAAACATCATATATATAGTTAGTTTAATGTGATTATAAGTTGTTTTGATTGAAAATACACAAAATAGGAAAGATAGAATCAAATATAGGCTAATATAGGCCATTTTAGGCCATTTCACTTGAAATTGAATGAATACGAGTAGTTTGACGCTAGTTTAAGTTATAAACACCTCAAACATCATATATATAGTTAGTTTAATGTGATTGTAAGTTGTTTTGATTGAAAATACACATAATAGGAAAGATAGAACCAAATATAGGCTAATATAGGCCATTTTAGGCCATTTCACTTGAAATTGAATGAATACGACTAGTTTGATGCTAGTTTAAGTTATAAACACCTCAAACATCATATATATAGTTAGTTTAATGTGATTATAAGTTGTTTTGATTGAAAATACACAAAATAGAAAAGATAGAACCAAATATAGGCTAATATAGGCCATTTTAGGCCATTTCACTTGAAATTGAATGAATACGAGTAGTTTGATGCTAGTTTAAGTTATAAACACCTCAAACATCATATATATAGTTAGTTTAATGTGATTATTAGTTGTTTTGATTGAAAATACACAAAATATGAAAGATAGAACCAAATATAGGGTAATATAGGCCATTTTAGGCCATTTCACTTGAAATTGAATGAATACGAGTAGTTTGATGCTAGTTCAAGTTATAAACACCTCAAACATCATACATATAGTTAGTTTAATGTGATTGTAAGTTGTTTTGATTGAAAATACACAAAATAGGAAAGATAGAACCAAATATAGGCTAATATAGGCCATTTTAGGCCATTTCACTTGAAATTTAATTAATACGAGTAGTTTGATGCTAGTTTAAGTTATAAACACCTCAAACATCATATATATAGTTAGTTTAATGTGATTATAAGTTGTTTTGATTGAAAATACACAAAATAGGAACGATAGAACCAAATATAGGGTAATATAGGCCATTTTAGGCCATTTCACTTGAAAATGAATGAATACGAGTAGTTTGATGCTAGTTTAAGTTATAAACACCTCAAACATGATATATATAGTTAGTTTAATGTGATTGTAAGTTGTTTTGATTGAAAATACAAAAAATAGGAAAGATAGAACCAAATATAGGCTAATATAGGCCATTTTAGGCCATTTCACTTGAAATTGAATGAATACGACTAGTTTGATGCTAGTTTAAGTTATAAACACCTCAAACATCATATATATAGTTAGTTTAATATGATTGTAAGTTGTTTTGATTGAAAATGCACAAAATAGGAAAGATAGAACCAAATATAGGCTAATATCGGCCATTTTAGGCCATTTGACTTGAAATTGAATGAATACTAGTAGTTTGATGCTAGTTTAAGTTATAAACACCTCAAACATCATATATATAGTTAGTTTAATGTGATTATAAGTTTTTTTGATTGAACATACACAAAATAGGAAAGATAGAACCAAATATAGGCTAATATAGGCCATTTTAGGCCATTTCACTTGAAATTGAATGAATACGAGTGGTTTGATGCTAGTTTGAGTTATAAACACCTCAAAAATCATACATATAGTTAGTTTAATGTGATTGTAAGTTGTTTTGATTGAAAATACACAAAATAGGAATGATAGAACCAAATATAGGCTAATATAGGCCATTTTAGGCCATTTGACTTGAAATTGAATGAATACGAGTAGTTTGATGCTCGTTTAAGTTATAAACATCTCAAACATCATACATATAGTTAGTTTAATGTGATTGTAAGTTGTTTTGACTGAAAATACACAAAATAGGAAAAATAGAACCAAATATAGGCTAATATAGGCCATTTTAGGCCATTTGACTTGAAATTGAATGAATACGAGTAGTTTGATGCTAGTTTAAGTTATAAACACCTCAAACATCATATATATAGTTAGTTTAATGTGATTATAAGTTGTTTTGATTGAAAATACACAAAATAGGAAAGATAGAACCAAATATAGGCTAATATAGGCCATTTTAGGCCATTTCACTTGAAATTTAATTAATACGAGTAGTTTGATGCTAGTTTAAGTTATAAACACCTCAAACATCATATATATAGTTAGTTTAATGTGATTATAAGTTGTTTTGATTGAAAATACACAAAATAGGAACGATAGAACCAAATATAGGGTAATATAGGCCATTTTAGGCCATTTCACTTGAAAATGAATGAATACGAGTAGTTTGATGCTAGTTTAAGTTATAAACACCTCAAACATGATATATATAGTTAGTTTAATGTGATTGTAAGTTGTTTTGATTGAACATACAAAAAATAGGAAAGATAGAACCAAATATAGGCTAATATAGGCCATTTTAGGCCATTTCACTTGAAATTGAATGAATACGACTAGTTTGATGCTAGTTAAAGTTATAAACACCTCAAACATCATATATATAGTTAGTTTAATGTGATTATAAGTTGTTTTGATTGAAAATACACAAAATAGGAAATATAGAACCAAATATAGGCTAATATAGGCCATTTTAGGCCATTTCACTTGAAATTGAATGAATACGAGTAGTTTGACGCTAGTTTAAGTTATAAACACCTCAAACATCATATATATAGTTAGTTTAATGTGATTGTAAGTTGTTTTGATTGAAAATACACATAATAGGAAAGATAGAACCAAATATAGGCTAATATAGGCCATTTTAGGCCATTTCACTTGAAATTGAATGAATACGACTAGTTTGATGCTAGTTTAAGTTATAAACACCTCAAACATCATATATATAGTTAGTTTAATGTGATTATAAGTTGTTTTGATTGAAAATACACAAAATAGGAAAGATAGAACCAAATATAGGCTAATATAGGCCATTTTAGGCCATTTCACTTGAAATTGAATGAATACGAGTAGTTTGATGCTAGTTTAAGTTATAAACACCTCAAACATCATATATATAGTTAGTTTAATGTGATTATTAGTTGTTTTGATTGAAAATACATAAAATAGGAAAGATAGAACCAAATATAGGCTAATATAGGCCATTTTAGGCCATTTCACTTGAAATTGAATGAATACGACTAGTTTGATGCTAGTTTAAGTTATAAACACCTCAAACATCATATATATAGATAGTTTAATGTGATTATAAGTTCTTTTGATTGAAAATACACAAAATAGGAAAGATAGAACCAAATATAGGGTAATATAGGCCATTTTAGGCCATTTCACTTGAAATTGAATGAATACGAGTAGTTTGATGCTAGTTTAAGTTATAAACACCTCAAACATCATATATATAGTTAGTTTAATGTGATTGTAAGTTGTTTTGATTGAAAGTACACAAAATAGGAAAGATAGGACCAAATATAGGCTAATATAGTCCATTTTAGGCCATTTCACTTGAAAATGAATGAATACGACTAGTTTGATGCTAGTTTAAGTTATAAACACCTCAAACATCATATATATAGTTAGTTTAATGTGATTATAAGTTGTTTTGATTGAAAATACACAAAATAGGAAAGATAGAACCAAATATAGGCTAATATAGGCCATTTTAGGCCATTTCACTTGAAATTTAATTAATACGAGTAGTTTGATGCTAGTTTAAGTTATAAACACCACAAACACCATATATATAGTTAGTTTAATGTGATTATAAGTTATTTTGATTGAAAATACACAAAATAGGAACGATAGAACCAAATATAGGGTAATATAGGCCATTTTAGGCCATTTCACTTGAAATTGAATGAATACGAGTAGTTTGATGCTAGTTTAAGTTATAAACACCTCAAACATCATATATATAGTTAGTTTAATGTGATTGTAAGTTGTTTTGATTGAAAATACACAAAATAGGAAAGATAGAACCAAATATAGGCTAATATAGGCCATTTTAGGCCATTTTACTTCAAATTGAATGAATACGACTAGTTTGATGCTAGTTTAAGTGATAAACACCTCAAACATCATATATATAGTTAGTTTAATGTGATTATAAGTTGTTTTGATTGAAAATACATAAAATAGGAAAGATAGAACCAAATATAGGCTAATATTGGCCATGTTAGGCCATTTCACTTGAAATTGAATGAATACGAGTAGTTTGACGCTAGTTTAAGTTATAAACACCTCAAACATCATATATATAGTTAGTTTAATGTGATTGTAAGTTGTTTTGATTGAAAATACACATAATAGGAAAGATAGAACCAAATATAGGCTAATATAGGCCATTTTAGGCCATTTCTCTTGAAATTGAATGAATACGAGTAGTTTGATGCTAGTTTAAGTTATAAACACCTCAAACATCATATATATAGTTAGTTTAATGTGATTATTAGTTGTTTTGATTGAAAATACACAAAATAGGAAAGATAGAACCAAATATAGGCTAATATA
Organism: Beta lomatogona; assembly: GCA_947646795.1. Classification (NCBI taxonomy): domain Eukaryota; kingdom Viridiplantae; phylum Streptophyta; class Magnoliopsida; order Caryophyllales; family Amaranthaceae; genus Beta; species Beta lomatogona. The sequence continues at coordinate 894,128 of CANSNZ010000782.1, read as the reverse complement.
GGCCATTTTAGGCCATTTCACTTGAAATTGAATGAATACGACTTGTTTGATGCTAGTTTAAGTTATAAACACCTCAAACACCATATATATAGTTAGTTTAATGTGATTATAAGTTGTTTTGATTGAAAATACACAAAATAGGAAAGATAGAACCAAATATAGGGTAATATAGGCCATTTTAGGCCATTTCACTTGAAATTGAATGAATACGAGTAGTTTGATGCTAGTTTAAGTTATAAACACCTCAAACATCATATATATAGTTAGTTTAATGTGATTGTAAGTTGTTTTGATTGAAAATACACAAAATAGGAAAGATAGAACCAAATATAGGCTAATATAGGCCATTTTAGGCCATTTCACTTGAAATTGAATGAATACGAGTAGTTTGATGCTAGTTTAAGTTATAAACACCTCAAACATCATATATATAGTTAGTTTAATGTGATTATAAGTTGTTTTCATTGAAATTACACAAAATAGGAAAGATAGAACCAAATATAGGCTGATATAGACCATTTTGGGCCATTTCACTTGAAATGGAATGAATACGACTAGTTTGATGCTAGTTTAAGTTATAAACACCTCAAACATCATATATATAGTTAGTTTAATGTGATTATAAGTTGTTTTGATTGAAAATACACAAAATAGGAAAGATAGAAACAAATATAGGGTAATATAGGCCATTTTAGGCCATTTCACTTGAAATTGAATGAATACGAGTAGTTTGATGCTAGTTTAAGTTATAAACACCTCAAACATCATATATATAGTTAGTTTAATGTGATCGTAAGTTGTTTTGATTGAAAATACACAAAATAGGAAAGATAGAACCAAATATAGGCTAATATAGGCCATTTTAGGCCATTTCACTTGAAATTGAATGAATACGACTAGTTTGATGCTAGTTTAAGTTATAAACACCTCAAACATCATATATATAGTTAGTTTAATGTGATTATAAGTTGTTTTGATTGAAAATACACAAAATAGGAAAGATAGAACCAAATATAGGCTAATATAGGCCATTTAAGGCCATTTCACTTGAAATTGAATGAATACGACTAGTTTGATGCTAGTTTAAGTTATAAACTCCTCAAACATCATATATATAGTTAGTTTAATGTGATTATAAGTTGTTTTGATTGAAAATACACAAAATAGGAAAGATAGAACCAAATATAGGCTAATATAGGCCATTTTAGGCCATTTGACTTGAAATTGAATGAATACGAGTAGTTTGATGCTAGTTTAAGTTATAAACACCTCAAACATCATATATATAGTTAGTTTAATGTGATTATAAGTTGTTTTGATTGAAAATACACAAAAAAGGAAAGATAGAACCAAATATACGCCATTTTGGCACTTTATATTATTTGAATATGAGTATATTTAACCAAATGCAGGAGACATACAATAAGAAGCTGGATCATTGTACGACTCAGGGGTCACAGCCGAACCCTGATCTGTTGTATTGGGGGACAGTTGGGGGGAGGAACAGAGGAAAAGTTCAGGGGTTGGGTCAGGGAGATCATTTGTACTACAACTCTGCATCAAGCCAATGAGATGGTGGCTCTTCACAACCATATGAGCCGTCCATTTTTTCTCAGATTGAGGCGCAAGTGGAGGCAAGGGTCGCTGCACGGATGGGAGAGGTGGTGGCAATGGTCGCAGCACGGGTGGAAGAGTCACGTCGGGCCCTCATAGAGGAAATGATGAGGAACATGTCTAGTTTCGGCCACATGTTCTCAGGTTGCAACCCAGGCCCCACTCCACAACGCAGACCAGAAGATGACCCAGGGTTTGGTGGTGGCGGTAGTGCTACAGAGCGACCCTTGACAGTGTAGTTTTTTTGGTTTTGGCAACTAGGTAACTAACTTATAGTTGGATATAGTTAGTCTAACTATTTTCTTGTAGTGTAAATACTTATCGACATCTCGCTTCGTTTCTTGATGTGTCGGGTTATTTTTTTCTCAACCCGACATCTACTTTATTTCCCGACACCGGGATCTATTTTTGCGTACATATATTTAGTGTCTATATTTATCGGCATCTAGCTTATTAGTTTCTAGCTTTGTCGATATATATTTTTTGTAAACACCGACATCTACTTAATTTCCCGACATCGGGATCTATTTTGTGTACATAAATGTAATCTATTTCATGTAATTATACAAGTATCTATGTAAATTTTAATATATATCAAAATTGCATATTTTTGTAATTGAAAAAATTGAATGCGATGGAGAAACAGCTTTAGCGTGGTATATTTAGATGCAGCTGTGCAGGTACAGGTTTAATTATTATTAAGAACAATAGAATTTTAAATAATATTTTTTGAAACAACAGCGACGGTTAAACATTAAATTAACGACGGCTAGGCAGTCGCTGTAAGGATCTCTGTGTACCCATGAACACGAAATCAATGACTGCTTTAATAACTCAGCGACGGTTTTTAACAGACGTTGTTTGATCGAAATCAACGACGGTTTATAACGGACGGTGATTCAACGACTGTTTTAAACAGTCGGTGAAGCAGCGACGGTTTTAAACGGTCGGTGAATCTGCGACCATTTAAAACCGTCGTTGAATCACCGTCTACTTTAAACAGTCGCTGACTGGCTATCAACGACGGCTATAGTAAACCGTCGCTGACTGTCTTGAAACCATCGTTAAATATATCACCGACGGCTTGACGGTCGTTGATTCTAGTATCAGCGACCATCTTTTTACCGACGGCCTATTAACGACGGTTGGCCGTCATTGATTAATTAGCGACGGCTTTTAAGGCAATCAACGACGGCTTTTAGCCGTCGTTGATTTCCACTTTTCTTGTAGTGAAGAAGCTAAAGATTTGACTAAACTTTCACTAGAACAACTTATTGGATCATTAATGACTCATGAACTTGTCTTAGATTCCAAAACTAATGAACCAAAAAATAAAGGTCTAGCCTTGAGAACCGAATTGGAAACTGAAGATAGTGATAGTGATGATGATGTTGCACTTCTCACTAGGAGATTTCAAAATTTTCTCAAAAGGAAGAAATTTAATAATCCTAGGAAAATTGGAAATTTCAAAGGAAAAGGCACTACCTCTAATTCTAAGAAAAGTGCTACTAACTCCGGTTGTTTCAAGTGTGGAGAGTTCAATCACAGGATTAAGGAATGTCCCTTATGGGATAATGAGAAGCCCAAAGAAAGAAGGGAACAATCCAAGAAAGAGTTCAAAAAGGCCATGATAGCTGCCGTTTGGGGAGATTCGGACTCTGATGAAGAACAGTCAGAGGCACAGTGCCATGAAGCAAAACTATGTCTGAATGCTATACAGACATCACAGAGAAGGGCACAGTGCCAGGACGATTCACAATTGTGTTTAATGGCAAAAAGTTCTAATTCCCAAGACGAAACGGAAGATAGTGAGGTAAGTCTTATCTCCCTAAAACCTTCAATTCATCTTCTTTCGAAAAACCAACTTGCTACTTTGCTTAGTAATGTCATTGATGATTGTCAAGAGATGAATGATAATTTTTCGAACATGAAAAAAGAAGTAAAAGTTTTGACTAAGCAAAAGATTGGGTTGGAATTGGAATATAAGGATTTATTAAAGGACTGTAAAGAACTGATGAAAAAGAATGATGAACTGGAAAAAAATGTCGAAGAAATAAATGTTGAGTTAAGTGCCTTAAGGTACGAAAAGTCTCTCACAAAAGAAGTCGTTGATAACACTGTGTCGTACACTGAGCTAGAAGCTAAAAATTCGAATATTGAAAAACAAATTGAATCTTTGAAACTTGAGTTAATTAAAGAGAAAGAGTCTAGACAAAGATCCAGAATTGTTCCACTTATGCTGCCTCATGATGCTAAGTTAAGTGACGAACTTGATAAAGCTAAAAGAGATTTGAAAATTTCAAGAAAAAGAAATATCGATCTAAACACTTCTGTTGAATTCTTAGAATCACAATTGACTATTGCTCGGAAAATGTATGAAAAATGGTTAGATGGTCAAAAATCCCTAGACTATATTTCCAGTACAACTAGCAATCGAAACAGAATTGGTTTAGGATATACAGACCAGAGGCACAGTGTAAGGCACAGTGCCCAAAATTTTGAAAGAGACTTTCGTAAAAGAAAATATGTCGATCTACCTGAATATTTGATTTGCAACTTCTGTGGAAAGAATGGACATCTTATGGATAATTGTAATGTCAAGAAAAAGAGTGTTGCGAAAAATGTAAAGTATGTAACTCAAATATGGGTTAGAAAAGACTTATTAGAAGCTCAACGAAAGAAAAAGAGACCCAAACAAATTTGGGTTCCTAAAATTAACAAGTGATCTTTTTACAGGCAAACGTGAGAGGACGCAGCCTATGGTATCTCATCAACGGCTGCTCAAGACATATGACTAGTGATAAATCTCAATTCCTCTCACTAGTAGCCTACCATGGAGGGTGTGTTACATTTGACGATAACAAAAAGGGATAAATAATTGGTATTTGAAACGTCGACAAATCCCTAACATACTCCATAGAGAATGTGATGTTGGTAAGTGGGTTGAAAAATAAATTGTTAAGCATACCAAAATTGTGTGGTCAAGGTAATTATGTTGAATTTCATGCGTGAATGTTTTACAAGATAATTCGTGGCTTTGGGATTAATTTCAGGAAATTAGTTGAGTATTATGTATGTTGTCCTCCTTTAAATATGTTAATTTGGCTTTGAAATTGATGCGTGTTTTTGTGAAGCTTAGTGAGTAAAGGTCTACTTGATATAAAAAGGACTCGTAATGGTCTAATGATGCTGTCCTAATCTCATGATCCTAAGTTGTTGAACTAATAAGCTATATGATCCTAAGTTGCTGAATTTTTGAGCTATGAAATGCAAGCACTTTCTCCTATAGCAAGCTTTCTATTTATGAGTTTGCCATTTGTGCCTCATTATTTCTTTCTTTCATATGTCCCACCTTATCTTCAATTCTCTATTATTATCCTTCTTTTCTTCACCTTATCCAAACTTCAACAAGTGCTTTTAATCTTGATTAATGATTTTATGGGGCAATAACATCTCGATAAGATGATGGAAGAAAAAGAAGCATCAGTTAAGGGGGAACATGAAAAGGTTGGAATGAAATACAAATACATGAAAGAAGGAAAAGTACTCACACTGTGCAAGGCACAGTGCCAGGAGATGCATCAAAAAGAAAACGAGGTCCGAATTAACTTATTATCTTTGATCTCTTATTGATTCACTCTAGTAATATTGTATGGTCTGCTTCTCCTTTATAAAAAATAAAAAAAGGAGAAAAAGAAAAGAAAAGAAAAGGAGAGTAAGACATTTATTTTAGATAAGTCCTAGAGTTTAATGTGAAGAACATTATCAAAGTTTTGAAGATCATCATTTTGGATTCCAGTATATCCGAAGATTAGTTATATTTGAAAGGGAATAGATTGTTCAGTGGCACAGTGCCACACACAATGCCACGGTGAAGAAAGTCTTATGATGTTTATTTGCGGAAGTTGAAAATATGAAAAAAAGGGTTTAAGCACTTGTTGAGCCAATTGCCATTTCAAATCTTCAAGTTTGCATTACCTATATTCATCTTACATTCTTAGCCATCAACCATGATCCTTCATGATTATTTCTTGCTTCATAAATTCGGATTGTGAGTTGGGTTATATTTTTGCTTAATGACTTCGGATTGTGAGTTGGATTATGACATAGCACCAGCATCCTTAGTATTTATTGCTTGAGCTACTTGCATTATTTTGCTGACTATAATATCTCACTTTGTCTCGCTAAACATGTTGATGCTTTCCTTTTTGATAATGTCGAAAGGGGGAAGATGGGTATAATACTTAGACTAATGAATAATTGGTTATCTTGGTTACCATGTTACTTGTGAATGATGTTATGCTACTTTCCCTAATGACATTAATGGTGCATATTTTGAGGGGGAAAAGTGATTACTGAATAATATTATATTGAATGTTTGTCATCATCAAAAAGGGGGAATTTGTTGTGCATGTGCATGTTAAGTTTTGATGATGAAAAATAATATAATATGTTATAGTCTGAAAGTTTGTTACAGATGGTTGAGAAAGGAATAAGTGAATGAAGACTTTGAAGAAATGAAGAATCAAGATTGAAGTCCAAGTTCATATTCCTAAGTTTAGTTACTATATGCAAAATGTAATATACTTGAACTAGATGATATATTATGTGCCAAGTATAGAAATATAAAATTAGGATAATTATTATTTTCTTAGAGTTAAGGAAATAAATAATTATGTTAATTTTATATATCTATATAAAAGGAAAAAGATATTCGAAAATCAAGTTTTATAAAAAACCGATTTGGAAAAGGATTTTGAAAAACCGATTTATAAAAGATAAAATGTTTTTTTTTCGGGAGAAAAAAAAATCATAAAACGTTTTTAAAGAATTTTGATAAGAAGGAGAAAAACTGAATTTTCAATATGATAAAGTTTGTTTAATAAAAAAAACTGATTTAAGAGTTTATCTAGTTAATATAAGATATGGAGAAATCCTTATCCTACAAGGAAAAGGAAAATCAGTTTTTATAAAACATAAAATTTGTTTTTAATAAGGAAAAAGCTTTATCCCTTAATTTAAGGAGTAAAAGATAATCATTTTTTTTATGAAGGATTTCCGGTCAGTCAAGAAGCATATAAGGGATTGCAACTCAGTTTTATAACTAACGTTTTTAGAGAGAAAAAATCGGAGAGATTAAGAGCTGAAAACAGTTTTCTAAGGCACAGAGTATATCACAGAGTTCTAGTCAGATTAGGAAACTAAACAACGGTTGTAATTGTCCTCTAATTTGCTTGACTAAGAAGCACGTTTGTTGAGGGATTATTCTTTCTGTAATTTCTGATATTATAGAGAGTAGCAACACTCAGAGTTAAGTGTTGGGGAGCACTACTAGAGTTAGTAGTGGGGGAATCGAATTGTATCGAGAGTTTGATATTTTATGATTCAAGTAATAAAAGAGTAGTTTGTGTGGACGTAGATCTCAGAGGTGAGATTGAACCATGTTAAATTCCTGTGTTTTATTATTTGATATTATTGTTTTAGTGTTTGATTAAGTTTCGTTTGAGCAAAAACATTAATCAGAGATTTTACGAGTGAATAACACAGTCGCACACGTCTGCCATAAAGGTGTTTTTGCGAAAATCAATTAGATTTAGCCACTCAATTCAACCCCCCTTCTTGAGTGTCACCTTGTATTCCAGCATAGTCTCTCTACAAGAACTGCTCCTTTTAGATGGAAACCTAGTTTCATTGAAGTCCCCAGCTAATAATCATGGTTCATTATGACTATTAGCAAATTCCTTCAATTCTCTCCATAAATCTTGACGTTTAGTGAGGTCGGGACTTGTATAAATAGCTGTAAAGTACCATGGAGAAGCACCTACCCTAGTTATATTCATCGTTATATACTGGTCATGTTGGATAATAGGATCAACAGTAACTAACTCTTGCTTCCAATAAACCCATATGCCTCTGGAAAACCCCACTACATCAACACGGGAATGACCTAAATAGCCAAGAATGGTGGCAATTTTTTAGGCTTGATCTCCGCCCATATGAGTTTCAACCAAGGCTATAACAGTTGGCTTATTACGTTTAACCAATTCTTTAATCGCTGCTAAGAACGCCCTACTACCAGCCCCTTGTACGTTACATATCATACAAGAGATGGGCAATTTCATTGGGAATTGAGATCATTACAACTAACTTCGGGGGCTCCGGATGCGGCTCCATCCATGTTTGAACAATGACCTCCAACTTGTGGGTCAAGTGGTTCGCTGTTGCTAGGTACGGGTTCTGCATCACACGTCCCGCAAATGGTGTTTTCTCCGGTGGTATCTGTAGCCTGATGACATGGGGTGGGTGAAGAGACCACGGAAATGTGGCCTGGCTAAGGATGCATTGATTATTGTTCGACATAGATGGGGGAGTTTAGTTTGGCTGTGTTTTCGGCTTGTTTAGAAGGGTCAATGTTTTCTTTGACTGTAGTGGAAGTGAATATTGGCTTTTGGTTAGATTTTTGTGGTTTAGCAATATTTAGGTTAGTAAGGGCTTGAATTCTTTTCGAATTAGGAAAATTCTTTTTTTCCTGCATATTTTTTGATTTGGTAGGATAGTTAGGAAATTTTTTATTATCTTTCAAATCTATGCCAAGATTAAAAGATTTAGGAATCTGCTGGATGTGTGGAGATAATTGATAATTATCTTCTAAATTTACAGTCCCATGAATCAAAGACTCATTACTGGAGTTGATAAGCATAACATCCTCATTGTTATCCTTTTGCATAGCTTGATCCTCCTGATTTTGCGCCTCTAGAGTAGCGAACCTAGAGCCCAAAGCTTGGAATTCATAGTTTCGTTGCATAGGATTGGGCGGGAATTGTGGGGACAAATTTGAGTTTGAATTTGGAGGGTCAAAGGGCGACCCTGTTGCTGGATTCCGGTGGTCGGCGCCTGTTTTTCTACTGGTGGAAGGAGTTTGCAAACTGGTTTCTTAACAATCATCAAGTCACCAAAATTCTCCCTTGCTTCCGGATGATCCTGAATTTCGTGATTATCTTTGTTAACATTACTATCTTCATCCATTGCTTGATTAGTGTTTGCATCTGGCTTATGCCCATGAAGAGTAGGGCATTCTTGTGTGTTATGTCCCTACTTTCTTCAAGCAGTGAGAATTTTGAGAGGGTAATCATCATGGATAAAATTTGGTATACATTTTCGAATAGTGAGATAATTATCATCAATCATCCATGGGCCTTGAGTTAGGACGTGATGATAGTCCTCAGCATTGGTGAATCCCGCAATATAAAACTTGCACCCAATATCAGTGAGTGTGAGTTCTCCCTTTAATCCCCATTTCTTTTTCAATTTTCTCATGAGACCCATGTACCCAATCATCCCATTAAACATTTTGATAATGAGAGCTTGTTTCCACGACCTTCTCATCTATAATTTCTCTTTCTTGGTAAGCAGGATTGCTGGGCATTGTTCATTGTTAATAAATTCATCTGGAGCACAATCATCATCTGAAGCATCCTCGTCCTCCAAGGTTATCTCATTATTGATTAGTTCTTGGATGGTGTGATTTCTGACATTTAGCATGTCCCTAAAAGAGGGCTTAGGTTGATTGGCCACTAACTAAGTTGCTGGCAAGGGCTGGTCGTGTGCCTCAGTTTGGGATGTATCAATCATAATCTCATCATTCTTAGGAGATTTATCGAAGATCAAGCTGGTAATCTTCCTTTTGGATTTCTTATTCGAACGCGAAAGTTGATCTTTCTCCTCAATGGAGACTTGGTTTTCGGTGGTTTTCTCGAGAGACATCTTTTGAATAATATTTGGGATTACCTTTCAGCGCTATCACAAAATTGAATGTATTGAATAATAGTATATTTCTTTTACATGTTCAAAACCAAATATGAGTGTGTGTGCGCATGCGTGCAAGTGGTGACAATGGATGGCCTATTCTAATGTATACTATGGCAAGTAAATTGGGTTGGACTATTGGCCCAACAGAACATATGATGCTGCAAAATCATATTCACATTTATTTTTCTGTGTGCTCCTACAACAGAAGATGCATTCAACAAATAATACATTGAATAGCTGTAGCATATAATGGCAATGAGCATTTTCTAAATGACAAGATAAGTTGGAAGGAGATATAGAGGTTCATGTTTTGGGGGAAGGTTCTGTTTGCTACTCTAATTTGTACAATATGCATGATTTGGACTTTGGAGAATTAGGGATGAAAGTCTATGAAATTAGAAAGTTTTGTTAGGAAATCATATTGTAAGAGAAACAACATACATTGTGAAAAATAGGATAACTCCACTTCTATGGAAAAAAATATAGACATCGGTGCCTGGTGAGATAGGTTATTGTAAATTAAAGTGTGAATGATACAATGAATAAATTCTATTTGCAAAGGCTTAGAGCTTGTTCTCATTAGGTCTTAAGGTTACGGAGAATCCTTCTTAGAAGATTTGTCTGATTCCTCTGGGACCTTTGAGTTGTAATATGGTTTACATTTGAGTGTAAGATATTATTGCTTACATAAAAAAATACATCCTCTTATTTTTAATACTTGCAACTGTTTTGACGTTTATATTATTAATATATTAACTTCGAATATAATTTATTTATGATAATAAAAGAAAATGATCTTCACTAAGATGTTATTATATTAGTCTTTATATGTAAACTTTTATAATTTAGACTAATCGATAATTAGAAATATTAATATTTACAGGCTCGTTCCTGAGTCTGGACAAGAGGGGCTCCCGCCGAGGGCCCAAGGAGAAAAGGCCATGTTGCAGATTTCTAATATACTATTTGAGGATAAAAGAAAGTTGCAAACATTAATACATCAATGAAACATAGTATTGGCTCCTTGGTTTGTTGATTGTAAACTCCATCTGTCCATCCCTGGTTCGAATCCTACCTCCAACGTTTTTTGTTTTTGTTTTTCTCCTTCTACTATAAAGTAACTATGTCCATTTTGTTATTTCATACCCCCCTCGACTTTATATTATTGTCACTTGTTACGTTTACATTGTTCATCTATCCCACTACGACTATAAAGTTACTAATTGTTGTATTCACTATTTTGATGATGACAAATACTTAGTAGTTTGTGTAATTTTATTTTGCAAAAAATATAAAATCCCAAAAATATTGTTTTATTAATTTTTACATGTTTTATCTTGTGGAGAAAGATTAATGAGTTTTAATCTAATCAAGATTTTACATACTTAGGTTAAGCAAATACTCGAATTTATTTCTTGTGGTATGGGTAATAAATCTAGTAACTGAGAATCTTTTGTGAAAAAGATTTTTTGTTATTAGATGAAAAGTTGTTGCTTGTTTTGTGGAAAATACGTTGAACAACCTGTGCCTAAAATAAACGGAAGTTGGAGTGTGTAGTTGGCTACAAATATGCTAGGCATTTCCCCTCTAACGGCTAGTGGAGCAAAATGAAGCAACTACCTTAACTGTTGCACAAATCATAGAAAATGTGGCACATGATCATGGGAAATGAAAGCCTAAATATTGTCTTGAAGAAAACGTGGAATATCAGTTGAAGAACTTGCAGTAGCTATTTAAGGAGAAAATATTATTCGAAAAAAATTGAACTTTCATGCATTCTCAAGTATTATTACTTAGAAAGGTTTTCTTGTGATTTACTCCTCTCCATTAGCAATTCGTTGTGTAAAAATTTCGAGTGTTGGGTGAGTGAAAAATTCTCAGAATATCTATGTAATCAAGTGACAAAGAGAAAAAGAGAAAGAGAAGACTTCTAGTGAAGTCAAGTGAGGTTCACTAGTTGAGGGGGAACTAGGTAACAGGGACAAGTTCCTAGAGGAACAGAGTGAGGTCCAGAAATAGGTTGTATGAAGTGTCATTTGGCCTATTCTAATAAGAGAAGTGTTGAGTCAAAATCCCTTGTGGTCAAGGTTATTCTTCCTATTGGGCCTAGGAAGTTTTCCTTGTAAGTTAAATTTGGGTGTTGTCTCTTTCACTTATTTAAAGTTGTTTTAATTCCGCAAATTAGTTTAAAATTTCCCACAATTACAATTCACCCCCTCTTGTAGTTGATCTAGTGTTCATACTAGAATAACAATTGGTATCAGAGCCTAGTATCTCCAGAATCAGCTAACACTGAGGAGATAGTTCCTGTCAATATGAATACTACGGGAGAAAAGCTAGATGAAGGGTACTCAACCCAACGTCCACCAATGTTCAATGGCAAGTATTATCCATACTGGAGGAACCGTATGGAGATATTCATAAAAGCTGAGAATTACCAAGTATGGTGTGTCATTGAACTAGGTGACTTCGATGTTACAAAAAAGAACGAGAAGGGTGAACTGGTTCCTAAACCTCTTGAATACTATGATAAGGATGACTTTGACAAGATGGAGATGAACAACATGGCAAAGAAAATCTTTCATTGTGGCCTTGGTCCTCATGAGCATAATAAAGTCATGGGATGCAAGACATCCAAGAAAATGTGGGAACTTCTCCAAATAACTCATGAAGGAACAAGCGAGGTCAAGAGATCAAAGATTGATATGTTGATGCACAAGTATGAGTTATCTCAGATGAAGCCAAAAGAGCTTGTTCATGACATGCTCACTTGCTTCTCAAACATAATCAATGAACTTGAATCTCTAGGAAAGGTCATTACTCCAGAGGAACAAGTTCGCAACATACTGATAAGTCTTCCACAAGACGATAAATGGATGGCCAAGGTAACATCATTGCAGGAAACCAAGGACTTTACAAAGTTCAATATTGAACAACCTGCTGGATCCTTGATGACTCATGATCTGAGTTACATCTAGGAACTCATGAAGCTGAATATGTCAAGCCTAAGGCTATGGCTCTCAAGTCAGAGGAACAAGAAGATTCAGAGACTGATGATGAAGAAGTAACCAGGATAGTGAGATGGTTCAAGAAATTCTTTAACAAGAATTACAAAGGGAAGAATGCAAGGAAACAACAAAGTTGAGCTGTCACAAATGTGGAGGACTTGACCATTTCATCAAAGAATGTCCTCTATGGGAAAACGAGAAAGCTAAAGAAAAAATCAAGGATAAAGGCAAGGAACAACAAAAACATATTTCAAGGACAGACATGAAAAGAGCCATGGTGGCATCATGGGGAGAGTCTGACTCAGACGAGGATCAGGAACAGACAGAGGAAGAAACTGCCCATCTGTGTCTCATGGCAAAGACTAAGGACAAAGATGAACCATCAAACCCTAAGACTGAAGTGACGGGGAACAATCTGTGGTACCTCGACAACAGTTGTTCTAAACACATGACAGGAGACAAATCAAAATTCTTCTCACTCTCAGTATACAATGAAGGAACTGTGACCTTTGGAGACAATCTTACAGGTAACATTGTTGCAGTTGGTAAGATTGGAAAATCTCAGTCGCATTCCATAGATAATGTATTTTTAGTCAAGGGTTTATGATATACACTATTTTGTAGTGTATAAGTGTGTTATTTTAGCCCAAACAATTGTCATTTGGTTCAATATGGCAGCATATATCTTGTATTTCTTCATTTGCTAACTTTGTTTGTAATCGGAGAATTTAAATGCTTTATTATGAATGTATATGAGGCAAGGGCAATTCGGTCATTTTATATGGATGCACTCAAGGTTCATGACAACTCGAGATGGATAGGAGCTTTCATACGAGTTTCAAGGAAGAATTCAACCTACAATTGAAGCAAAATAGGTGTTGGAGCTAGAGGAAAGGAAGTACGTTTACAAGGAGCCGCGGGGTGCGGCAAAATAGCTGCTAGGCACGGCACTTACAGTAGCTACAACACTATTTGAGCAGGCTAGCCGCGGTTAGCGATAATTTTCGATAAAGGGCCATTAGGGCCGAGTTTTCTAGTTTTTCTTTGGCTTATTTTATTTTCTTTTCATCCTAGAACTACTTAAGCACTTTGATAATTGGTTTTTAGGTTATCTTTTGACTTTATTTATTTTTCACACTTGGAGATTTGGGAGAACGTTATTTTTGATTGGAGCTTTTACCTTTCATGGAGAACTAAACTCTAATTCTTGATCAATATTGAAGCTTTTGAATTCACATAGTTGTGAGATTTCTCTTCTCTTATTCTCTCTTTTGAATATTAATTATTGTTTTGCTATTATATATATGATTGATATTGATTATTGCTAGGTGATAACTAGTTAATGATTTTTATTGGTTGATTGCTAGATTAGATTGTTGAATCTGTAATTGGTCAATTAATCTACTCAAAAGTGGTAACTTTGGATTGTTAATGCTTGCGTTCTTGATTAATGATTTCAAAGGAGAATAATTATATTGTTTAATCTCAATCGCTTGTATTGATATTATCCTTCTTTATTGATTGCTGTAGATTGATTGCTTCTATTAAATTGAATCTAAGCACTTGTTTTGGGTTATTTAATAGTTAGGGTTTTCTAGGAACGTATCTCTATCTAGTTAGCTAATAATAAGGAGAAATTGGGATTTTCGTTCCACAATAAAGTATTCAAGAGGGTTTATTTGAAGTGTTTTCAATGATCAACTAGTAATTCATTAGTGGATATTCATTTGATCAAGGTTTGTCTACATTTGATTTCTTCACGTGATTTTTTGGTGTCTTATTAGTTTAATTATTTTAGTTAATAGTTTTGATTAATCTCAAATTCCCCACTTGGTTACCTTAAACACTTAGTTTACTAGGTGTCTATTACGCACACATACACTAGAAAGTGTCCTTTCTCCGTGGATACGATATCTACTTCCATAGTTACTTTAATTAGTATTAGAAAGTCAGAATTAATTTGGTGCGTACGATAAAAAGACCTGCCAAATTTTAGCGCCGTTGCCGGGGAGAGGCAACAACTTTTATATTGTATGTTTCGCGTAAATTCTTGATCTTTCTCTATTGTGTATGGTACACACTCGTTCTACTAACAATGGGCTTATGCAGTTAGATCCAGAAATTGAAAGAACTCTTTTCAGGTTACCTAGAGAGATAAGATACAATTTTCGTAAACTGCCTTTTGCATTTGAATTTGAAGAGGAAAATTTCACGATGCCACCAGAGACTCGCACATTGAAGGAGCTCACTGCTCCTAATCTTAATTAACAAGCCCTTTGCATTACTTTTCCTCAATTGCGCATGGGGGTAAATTTTGAGCTTAAGTATGGATTGATTCACCTGTTACCGGCTTTTCATGGGTTGAGTGGGGAAGATCCCAATAAGTATTTATCTTAATTTCATGTGGTCTGCACCAGTATGAAGCCTAATGAGGTGATAGATGAACAAATTAAACTGAGAGCCTTTCCTTTTTCTCTTAAGGATTCGGCTAATGACTAGTTATTCTACCTTCCTTCGGGTAGTATCACAACATGGGCCGAAATGAAGAAGCATTTCCTTAGGAAATATTGTCCGGCTTCGAAATCATCTAGTTTGAAGAAGGAAATTAGCAATGCTAAGCAGAGAGATGGGGAGTCCTTATATGATCATTGGGAGCGGTTTAAGAAACTATGTACTAGTTGCCCATACCATAGTTACATTGAGCAGGATCTTATTCTCTATTTCTATAGTGGTCGAGCAAATGAGGATTTGAGAATGGTTAATGCAGCTAGTGGGGTGGTATAGTAAACAAGAGTCCATCTGATGCGACTGCATTGATAGTAGAGTTTTTTTGAAAATTCTAGACAATATAGTCGCAGATCTTCCACCCGTCGAGTCAATGCTGCCAGTTCTATTACATCTGAGTTGGAGAGCCAAGTGGCTGGTTTAACTTCTATGGTGCGGGAATTCATTATCAACACCAAGTCTCAACAAGCGAAAGCTTATGGGATTTGTACTTCCAATGGGAGCCCTACTGATTCATGTCCTCAGCTTCAAGAAGAGTATCATGAGCAGGTAAATGCAGCTGGTTTTCTAGGACAATAGCCCCAACGAAAATTTAATCCATATTCCAATACTTATAATCCGGGATGGAGAAGTCACCTGAATCTGAAGTATGGGAATCCACAAGGAAATCAGCAAACTAATATGGGTGCAAATCCACAAGGTCAACAATTTAGGCAACCTTATTCCAAGTCATAGGGCCAAAGTTCCAACTCTAGCATGTCAGCAGAAGATATGATTCAAGCTCTTACTTCTAATGTGTCAACCATGCAACAAAATATGGCCCAGTTTCAACATGAAACCAAATCTAGTATTCAAAACTTGGAAAATCAGGTTAGCCAAATTTCTAGAGCGGTCAGTAAACTTGAAGCCAAGGATTCAGGGAAGCTCCATCTCAAACGGAGCTTAATCCTAAGCAACAGGCTCATGCGGTGACTTTGATAAGTGGTAAAGAGCTACAAGATACGATCACTGCGAGAAACAAAGCTATAGAGGACATAGGATTGGAGTTGAAGATGAAGAGGTGGAACCTAACTTTCCTCCAAATCTTCCACCTTTGTCCTCTTATGAGTTCCACCTTTTCCTGAAGCTTTGCAAGAGACCCGGAGATTATAAAAAGACAAGGACATCTATGAGACTTTCAGCAAATGTAAGGTAAACATTCCTCTCTTAAATTTAATAAAAGGTGTTCCTAGATTTGCTAAATTTTTGAAAGAATTGTGTAATGTCAAGAGGAAACACAGATTATCAGGTAAAGAAAAAGTAAAGGTGAGTGCACATGTGTTTGCTGTTTTTAAAGGAAGCTTCCTAAGAAATGTAGTGACCCTGGCATGTTCACTATTCCTTGTACTTTAGGAGACACCACATTTTCTAGGGCCATGTTAGATTTATGAGCATCAATCAATGTGATTCCTTATTCTTTATATGAGTCTTTAGAACTTGGTCCTTTGCATAAAGCTGGTGTCATAATTCAATTAGCTAATAGATCCAATGCCTATCCTAAGGGTGTGGTAGAGGATGTACTTGTGATGGTTGATATTCCTAGCTGATATCTATGTATATGAAATGGAACATGATAAGCATGCAACCCCTATTCTGCTAGGGAGACCGTTTTTGAAAATTGCTAGAACCATGATTGATGTATTTAGTGGTTCTTTGACAATAGAGTTTGATGGAGACGTAGTAGAGTTTAATATCTATGACTCTATGAAATATCCTGCTTATGATCATTCTCTTTGTTCCATTGATGTTATTAAACCTATAGTGCAGGATGTCTTTGAGGTTGCCGATGAGGACGAGCTACTAATGGCCATCGAAAATGGTCTGGCAAGTGATAACTTTGATTTTCCTTTGTCCACTAACTTGCAGGCTATGGTGGCGGACTTAAATGCACATGTCAAACTCCCACTTATGCCATCGGGTTCTACACCCATTTCACTAACAGTGCCGAGCGAGAAACATTTGCCATATGTTTTGCAGGCACCTGTGATTGAATTGAAACCACTCCCTGATCATTTAAAGTATGTTTTGCCTGGCGAGCGAGAAACTTTACCAGTGATCATCTCTAGTAAGTTAACCAAGGAACAAGAAGAGAAGTTGGTGGTGGTCCTCAAGGAGTATAAATTGGCTATTGGATGGACTATTGCTGACATCAAGGGTATAAGTCCATCCACATGCATGCACCGGATATTGCTAGAGGAGGAGGCCAAGCCAGTGAGACAACCCCAACGCAGATTGAATCCACCTATGATGGAGGTAATCAAGAAAGAGATCATGAAATTGCTGCAAATGGGTATGATTTTTCCTATCTATGATAGCAAGTGGGTAAGTCCTACCCAAGTAGTGCCCAAAAAGTCTGGTGTAACTGTTGTAGAGAACCAACATGGTGACTTGGTTCCTACCCGAATTCATAATGGATGGAGAGTTTGCATTGACTACCGTCGGTTGAATGCGGTAACTAGAAAGGATCATTTCCCCTTGCCCTTCATTGACCAAATGCTTGAGAGACTTGCAGGGCGTCCTTTTTATTGTTTTCTTGATGGCTATTCAGGATATTTTCAGGTACGTATTGCGCTGGAAGATCAAGACAAGACTACTTTTACATGTCCTTCGGCACATTTGCATATCGTCGTATGCCCTTTGGACTATGTAATGCACCTGCGACTTTTCAAAGGTGCATGATGAGCATCTTCTCATAGTATGTTGGGCATTTCATGAAGGTTTTCATGGATGACTTTCCTGTCCATGGTGATTCTTTTGATACTTGTTTACATCATTTGTCTCTTGTGCTCCAATGTTGCTTAAACTCTAACCTTGTTTTAAATTCTGAAAAATGTAACTTTATGGTTGAACAAGGTATATTGTTAGGTCATGTTGTCTCATCGAAGAGAATTATTGGTTGATAAAGCAAAAATTGACATCATTCAATCTCTCCCTTATTCCACTAATGTGCGTGAAGTGCGATCTTTTCTTGAGCATGCAGGTTTTTATCGCAGGTTCATTAAGGATTTTTCAAAGATTTCATCGCCTTTATGCATATTGCTGCAAAAGGACGAGAAATTTGTGTTCAGTGAGGAGTGTAAGAAAGCCTTTGTTTCGTTGAAGGAATTGCTCACTTCTGCACCTATCATTCAAGCCCCAAACTGGTCTCTACCATTTGAGATTATGTGTGACGCGAGCGATTATGAGGTAGGGGGTGTCTTAGGCCAAAAGGTTGGAAGAGCACCTCATGTTTATCATTATGCCTCTGTGAGCTTGAATGGGGATCAGCGTAATTACTCCACTACTGAAAAAGAGATGCTAGTTGTTTGGTATGCTGTCGTACACATGTGAAAAATAATTCCTGCAAAACCTTCTAACAATGTAGTAGGGTAAGTAGGGTCAAACCCATAGAGAGATGGTCGTTCTAATCTAGCTTATAAGGTATGGAGAAACTAAACAAGAACAGAATATTATATAATTAAGGTTCTAAACTATAAATATCAAACTAAAAGGATCTAGGGTAATGGTTCACCATGTTTATAAATATAATCTATCAAAATAATGTCAATAGTTCAATTAATCAGATATCTAGAGCAGAGGTTAATTCTACGGTCGGGTCTTAACACTCTCAAATCAGCATATGCAATACGATCGCTAACATAATCAGATTTGCTAATTGTAGGTAAGCCTCTAAAATTAAGATCTTGGTCAATAGAAACAGTTATTAGCAATATTTAATCAGACAATTGATCAGATTGCAAGATTAACAATAAAAACACTAATCAATTAGAGATATAGGTGTAAACACAAATTTTAGCTCTGCAAAATAGAAGTCAAAAGATACAAACAAAAATAATATTTTATTGATTTTGTATTTTTGGGTTACAATATCTAATGTTTATTCCTCTGATTCAATCTCCACGTGTATTTGGACTTTGCAATTCACGAACAGCTTTGATTTTCCTGAATTAGGGCCTTCAGGCTTGATCTTGTTCAAGGATTTTGATGTAGAATAGAACGATACGTCAATTTGTATGCTTGTTATTCTTTTTATATTGGAAGCATTTGATGTTGGTTTGTTGTTACTCACGAACCAATATGATCTTCCTGAATGAGGGCCTTCAGGCTTAATCTTGCTCAAGGTTGATCTTGTTCTTCTTCTAGGAGAGAATCTGGTGTAACTTGACTGGCAGAGGGACTACTTGAGAGGTTTAGGTTGTGCCTTATGTTTTTCTCCTTGCTGGCTCTAGACTTTGATTTCTTCTCTTCCTCCGGCTCTCGGAGTCTGATTTCTTCTCTTCCTCTGTCTGTGGAGTTTGATTCTTCTCCTCTGGTAAGTGAAGAGGATAGCTCTATTTATAGAGTTAGGAGAACCCTAGGGTTTCCACTTATCCTACCTCCTGGGCCTCATGGACATAACCTTTTCATTAGCCCATCTTTCATTTAATGGGACATTGACCCAATTATAGATGATTATTTAAAATAGGCCTAATTTAGTGATAAGCCCAAATTAATTAAATTTGATGATCGCCCATTAGTAAAAGTCAACATTTGACTTGAAGACTTTAATGGATCAATTAAATGTGTGACGTGGCACATAATAAAATTTTCATGTCTACAATAGGTAACTAATCAAACCATCAATAATCAAGAATCAATGCATATAAACATGGATTCCCAAACCCTAGAAATTAAAACTACTCAATCATAAAACAAATAACAAAAACTAATTCTACAAAAGAAATCAATGAAAGAAATAGAATGAAAATAATAAACTCATGAATTAATGAAGAAGAATAAGAAGTTATAAACTAGGGTTTACTCCTAAGCTAGAGAGAAAAAGAAAGAAGAAACTAAACTAAAACTAAGAATATAAAACTAACGTGAAAAAGGGGGAGAGAGAAAGGAGTTAAAACCTAATATAATTAATACTAGGTAACCTAATATGACTAGGAAAGTAAGTTACAAAAATAAGAAAAGTTGAATTTTCATTAAATGGGCGGAATTGGCAAAGCTGTGCGCGCGTAGGAGATCTTAGAAAAATAGGGCCAACTTGTGATTGTGAGTGTTTGATTGTGATCAAGTCTCTATTTTTTTTTGCAATAATAGGTAATTGTTTTGGCTTAGAAACTTGTCGCCAGCACTTAGCGTCAACTTGGACTTGTTATCACCACTTAACAGCTTGCTTTAAACAAACTTCACAAATCACGACTCATGAGTATTTGGCTGCGCTAGGCATTCTTTTTTTTTTTAATGATAAGATGATAATACCTTAATAGCATGCTTGAGATAAGCCACTAAAATGCTAAACATATCTTTTCTATATCCTTGTTTTGGGATATACTAGAACTTGGTCAAAACCCACAAAATGCTCAACTAACTTTTGTTTTTCTTTCTTTTCTTTAATGAATCATTGATGGATGAAAAGTCCTTCCTAGCTCAATATCTCCGGCTATAAATACATCACGAGTGATTTTTTCTTCTTCTTATTTTCAAAGTTCTTCAAGCCAAGCCTTGACATAGTGCCATACATGACCGTTCTTCAAGGAGCTGTCAAGCCACTTACTTAACATGCATCATGGATGAAAGCCCTTGACACCAAGGAGATGAAGGAGATGTTGTTCTTGCCGACGGGCTGACGCCATGAAGGAGGAGATATCACCAAATAGCTCAGACGATCTGCCTTTGACGCCTCGAGATGACGGAGGAAGAGCCTTCCACAGTTTTGATGTTTTGCCGCAACGAAACCATGAAAGATGCACTTATCTCTTCGTCTACTTTCTTTGTTTTGTTTTGGTTTTGCAGGTTTGTAATCTCCTGACATGATAACTGATTTACCCAACTCTTGAAGCCGAGCCATGTGCTCATGCCTTGACACATTGATGGAGCAATTTTTGTAGTTGTCGTCTCCATCATTGGAGCCCCAAGCCGCAACACCTTCCGCCGAAGACCGACGTGGCGGACCTTTAGCATGGAGAAGAAAGACCCAAAGCCAACGTCATACCGCTCAATCCAGATTGGCGCCATACTTACACTCAGTGGCGGATTTAGAGGGGTCATTGGGGGTACTGCAGTACCCCCGAAGCAAAAAAAAAAAAAAAAAAAAAGAATAAAAAAAAAAATCTATGGGACCGTTTGGCTTTTGTGTGACAGCATAGTTAGAGACTTAGAGTGTCAGCTTAGTGTTTGCTAAAAAGAAAAGGCTGAGTTTTCATTTATTACTTTCTACTTTCACCTTTTGCTATGTCAGAATTTAAATTATTTTTTAATCAAAAAGTAACCAAACAGTCCAAAATATCAGAGAAGATAGCGTGAGTGCGTGACTCACCTTCTCACTTCTCTCTGTTCAATTTCTCAATTTAGATAAGCATTCAATTTCCGACACCCTCATTTTCTCTCACTTCCAACCGCCATTTTCTCCCTAATTGCCACAACTCTCCATTTCTATTGCTCATCTTCTGGTAATTCTCTCTCTCTCTTTTCCTCACTCTGTATTCTGCAATTACTAGCAAATTTAGTTTTGCTGTCTTGCATCGAAGCTTTAATTCCGATTTTGCTAAATTTTGCTCCGAAATTAGTTGGGAATTTTCCGTATTTTTCAAATTTCTTGCAATGGGTGTATATATTTGCGTTAACTTTTTTGCGATGTGAATTCAGCAAGTACGGTTTGATAGTAAATACTTCGATATTTTCATAAATTATCGATTTTCTTAGTGCTATGGTTTTTGGTTAGCATGTTTTGATGCAACATTTTGTTATCTATGTTTAATTTGGCTTGAATATGAAATTATCTAAGAATGTTAGTTCATCTATTGTTTTTTTAGTGGGAAAACATATTATTGGATTTTAATGTTTAGTTGTCATGTAATGGCATAATTTTTGTAAAAATTGTCATCTACTTTTTTTTAAGTGGGAAAATGGCAAACTTTTGTATTTGATTGTACTGTAATTACTTGTCAACCTAATAACAAATTAATAATAATTATGAATGAAAAAAATGAATTTGTTTGAAAACTTTGAATTGGCTGATTTGTATGATGAATTGATTGTTGGTTATTGATTTGATTTTATATATAGTATTTAGTAGATTGTAATTAGTTTATTTGTGTATTGGATATAGAAATTGTTAGAATATGTGGTTCAACTCCATTAATGGAGTTTAGTGAAGAAGGCAGTACGAAGAGATGGAGAGAGAGGAGTTTATTAATGTATGTTACATAATATAAGTAAAAGACACCCTAAAATATTTATAATACTCTAATAGTTAACTAACAAAAATTAACTGCTAATCATACTTCAACAACAAATGACACCTAGATAAAAAAGATCAAAGAGGAAACAACCCGATCTTATTTACTTAGTCACAGTACCCCCGATTTCAAAATCCTTGATCCGCCACTGCTTACACTGCCATAGCCATGGTGGTCTTAATGGAACCCTTTCTCGAGATGATGTGGTGAACTGAAGCACAAGACTGCCAACCTTAAGCCAAGGAGAAGGAAGGGTCGAGGTTGTGGCCATACTCGAACAAGTGACGACCTAATATTTCATTCCACCGTTAGATCCCGGGACCGCGACGCATGCACACCCGGAGCCAATCAGACGCCATACCAAAGCAGGCAAGCAGTTGACGCCATAATTTTTTCATCATTGGAGCATGCAGTGGAGCCGAAGCCGACGTCATTCACGAAGCATCATTTTCAAGTTGGTGGAGCGGGAACTGTAACTATCTCGCACGCAAACGATAAGGAAAAAGGTGGAGCCGAGCTTAACGTCGTACTACAGCAATACCTGACGCCATACCCGATTGATTTCTGGGGCCTTCTTGACAACTTCATACTTGATGTCCAAGGAGATCCCACTGGTTACGAGTTGAAGAAGACAAGCAGGTACTTCATAAACCATACTCATTGTTTTATTTTCTTTTGTTGTTTTTTGTTTTCCCAAGCATGTCAAAATACCCGGTATTTCTGCTTCTTGCTTCTTCGCTTTTCTTTTATGTTTCTATTTCTTTTGCTTACTACTCCTGTAGTAGTATGACTTGCAGCAAATGGAGGTTACCAATAAAATATTCATCCCCCCAGTATAGATATTTAGTATGTATCTAAGTGTATGACAATCTCTCTCATCTAACTTAATGAAAATTTTCTATTTATTTTATTTTTTCAAAATATGATGTGAAATTGTCAAGAACATAATAATATACACAGCTTATTTTCATTTCATGTGTGGCATGTTGGGTCTTTTTCTTTTCCATCCTTTTTTTTTATACATCTATATTTTGAGTGTCCAGGCCGATATCCATCGAATGTTCAACTTAAAAATAAATTTTGCAGCAACTGAACGAATTATGTCTTGGACTTTAATGCAATTACTAAATATAACATATATCATATTATGGAGATAATAAATTCATTAAATTGGGTCGTCTATACGTCTTGCTAGAGGATGTTATAGAACTTCAGGTTTAGTAAATAATAAACCCGAAACCCAATTAGATGGATCCTACAAGATCACACTTACACAATCTGGATCAACAAAACAAAGACCTAGAGCCCATGAATGACTCTAGGGGTGGCCGGCCAAGGAGAAAGAAAAAGGGAGGACTCGTTCCTATAATTAAGTGTGGGGATGAGAAAATAAGGCAGTTAGTTTTTCTCTCATTATTTTCTCTCTCCTCTTTTCTATCTCTTTCAAAGCTACGTAATATTGCTCCATGAAATAGAAGAGTCCATCTTCCTTCCAACTAGCATTGGTGGAGCGTTGATCTAGATTCGTGGACCTAGTAGAGGAATCTCAATTGCGGTTCTATCTCCGGATCTCGAAGAGCTTTGTGGAAATCACGCTTCAAAGGTTAATTCTTAACTATTATGTGATCCTTGAATGTATATGCATGAGATCTTGTTTTAAGTGCTTATGAATGTGATTCATGAAATTCCGCTTATAGTACTTATAATCCTACAACAACATCTTGTGGAAGGCAATTTTTTTCTTCCACAACAAAGGATTTTATTTTTCAAATTTGAAGAAGATGGATGGGACCATAGTGACAATCTCTTTACGGTAAGACGAAACGTGAAGACCTAGCTACATCGCGCCGTCTACTCACTGGAGCCTGGAGTACTCGAGCCGTTATCATAGATGATTTAATCGATCCTAGTTGAAGAAGTTGCCAAACCATCTACTAATATTGTAGACCACTAATTTCACCTCATCGATGTTGCTATGCTGGAGGAGTCGTCATTCTTGCCATCTAGCCATCTTCTAGATGTTGCGGAAAAGAAGATGAGCTATCATTTTCGACGCCATTATGAAATTTAACCTGCACTAAATACAAGATCAGTGGTGCGTCGTCCTTACTCTATTTTTTTTCATGTTCGACATTTCCTTTCGTGGCCATGTGGACAGTATTTGATCATGGTGATTTGGTGCTTGGAAGGTTTCTCCAAATCTTGTTATGTATTATGTTCCTTTTTCAAAGGGGTTGGTGTATAAAGCTTACTCCAACTTCCCTTTCTTTCAGATCTCCAATGCTTGACAGCTTTCTCTGGATCTTCAAAATTTTGGTAGAGCGTTGGTGCTTAAGAGCTTTCTCCAATCTCCATGCTTAACATTTTTTTGCAAATCTCTGGTGCTTGGAAGCTTTCTCCAGAACTTCGAGAAATTTGACGAAGTACTGGTGCTTGAAAGCTTTCTCTAATCTCCATACTTAGCGTTTTTGGCAAATCTCTAGTGCTTGGAAGCTGTCTCCAGAAACTTGAGGAAATTTGATGAATTATTGGTGCTTCAGAGTTTTCTCCATGCTCATCATCTGGCAAAGTGGATTGGTGAAGACCAAGTGGAGCAATAGTTATGCCCCCAAGCTTGTGTTTCATTTTCAAATAAAGTGATCATTATACACCTTTTTGGATCAAGCCAAACGTAGTTCAATTCTTTTTTTTATTTGACAAGTATGCAGTTATTCTCTTGCTTAGGAGCTTTTTTTTTTTTTTGGGTATGCAGTTTATACACTTGCTTAGGAGTAGTTTTTTTTTCTCCCATAACGAAATATTTTATTTTTCAACTTTGAAGATGGACGGGACCATAGTGACAATCTCTTTACGGTAAGACGAAATGTGAAGACCTAGCTACATCGCGCCGTCTACTCACTGGAGCCTGGAGTACTCGAGCCATTCTCATAGATGATTTAATCGATCCTAGTTGAAGAAGTTGCCAAACCATCTATTGATGTTGTAGACCACTATTTTCACCTCATTGCTGTTGTTATGCTGGAGGAGTCGCCATTCTTGCCATCTAGCCATCTTCTAGATGGTGCGGAAAAGAAGATGAGCTATCATTTTCGACGCCATTATGAAATTTAACCTGCACTAAATACAAGATCAGTGGTGCGTCGTCCTTACTCTATTTTTTTTCATGTTGGACATTTCCTTTCGTGGCCATGTGGACAGTATTTGATCATGGTGGTTTGGTGCTTGGAAGCTTTCTCCAAATCTTGTTATGTATTATGTTCCTTTTTCAAAGGGGTTGGTGCATAAAGCTTACTCCAACTTCCCTTTCTTTCAGATCTCCAATGCTTGACAGCTTTCTCTGGATCTTCAAAATTTTGGTAGAGCGTTGGTGCTTAAGAGCTTTCTCCATTCTCCGTGCTTAACATTTTTTGCAAATCTCTGGTGCTTGGAAGCTTTCTCTAGAACTTCGAGAAATTTGACGAAGTATTGGTGCTTGAAATCTTTCTCTAATCTCCATACTTAGCGTTTTTGGCGATTCTCTGGTGCCTGGAAGCTGTCTCCAGAAACTTGAGGAAATTTGATGAATTATTGGTGCTTCAGTGTTTTCTCCATGCTCATCATCTGGCAAAGTGGATTGGTGAAGACCAAGTGGAGCAATAGTTATGCCCCCAAGCTTGTGTTTCATTTTCAAATAAAGTGATCATTAAACACCTTTTTGGATCAAGCCAAACGTAGTTCAATTCTTTTTTTTATTTGACAAGTATGCAGTTATTCTCTTGCTTAGGAGCTCTTTTTTTTGGGTATGCAGTTTATACTCTTGCTTAAGAGTAGTTTTTTTTTTTTTTTTTTTCTACCGTTTATACTCTTGCTTATGAGTAATTTTCTTGGATATTTTTGTCTCTTTGTGAATTTTCTTTTGCACAAGGTTGCAGCCATGATCGTCCATCTATGTAAATGTCTAATCAGATTGATCTTCATGACTGACAATTGCAAGTTCCATTTCATGAGCTCTAGTTGCTAAATCCTGGAATGTTTTGGGCCTGATTCCTTGCAAGATGTACGTCAAGTTCCAATGCATTCCTTGGATGCACATCTCCACAGCAGATACTTCAGACAAGTGATCTTTGCACTGAAGACACAATGTTCGCCATCGATTAATGTACTCCACGACTGGTTCGTCCTCTAATAGATTGGTGTGTGATAACTCAATAATGCTCACCGTACGACGAGTGTTGTAGAAGTGATTCATGAATGTCTCTTCCATTTCCGACCAGCCATCGATAGATCCAGGAGTTAAGTCTGTGTACCAATCGAATGCCACGCCTTTGAGTGTCCGAACAAATTGCTTCACAAGTAGGTCACCTTTGGTTCCTGCATTGTTACATGTTTCAACAAACTGTGCAACATGTTGCTTTGGATTACCTTTGCCATCAAATTGCATGAATTTTAGAGGTTGGTAAACACTAGGCATCTGCAGGGATTCGATCCTCCTTGTATATGGCTTGGTGTAGTGGTTATTTCTACCAAAATCTCCACCAAGTTGAAGTTTTACGGCACTTGCTATCATTTATTGGAGTTGTTGGATGGTGAATGGATGCAAAGGATCTCTATGAGGCTTTGTGCTCCTTGTACTTTTCTTAGACTTTGAACTCGTGATTGATTTTTCACCATCGTCTTCACTTTCATCAGTTGGACATTTCTCGACTTTCTTTGTCAGAGCAACAAGTTGTTTGCGTTGGAGTTTGATTTGTGCTTCTTTTTCCTCATTCTCTTTGGCCAGTTTGTGAAGGAGTATTTCATGTTTGCTAATTCTTCTTTGATGGTATTTGCTTCAATGGTCATGACACTGACATTGATTACGTCTGATGACCCGTTGATTGATTTCAATGAGCGATCTTGGAGTCCCATCATGGATGTCTTCTTGTCCACCATGGTTGGATTTGCTTGCTTCGTCGCCACAATTTTGTGCCTTGAAGGAATGAAGGTGCCTGAGTATATTGATATATGGAGATAGAGATGAGATGTCAAAATTGTCCTACCGAGCAGACAATAGAAGTCAGAAATTGCTTGCAAAATTTGTAACACAAATTTTAAATTTGCAAAATAGAAGTCAAAAGTTGTGAACAGAAATAATATTTTATTGATTTTGTTTTTTTGGTTTACGATCTCTAATATTTAATCCTCTGATTCAATCTCCACGTGTATTTGAACTTTGTAATTCAGGAACAGCTTTGATTTTCCTAAATAAAGGCCTTCAGGCTTGATCTTGTTCAAGGATGTTGATGTAGAATAGAACGGCATGTCAATTCGTATGCTTGTTGTTCTTCTTATATTGGAAGGATTTCATGCTGGTTTGTTGTTGCTTATGAACCAATATGATCTTCCTGAATGAGGGCCTTCGAGCTTGATCTCGCTCAAGGTTGATCTTGTTCTTCTTGTAGGAGAGAATCTGATGTAACTTGACTGGCAGAGGGACTACTTGAGAGGTTTAGGTTGTGCCTTATGTTTTTCTCATTGATGGCTCTGGAGTTTGATTTCTTCTCTTCCTCTGGCTCTGGAGTCTGATTTCTTCTCCTCTGGCAAGTGAAGAGGATAGCTCTATTTATAGAGTTAGGAGAACCCTAGGGTTTCCACTTATCCTACCTCCTGGGCCTCATTGACATAACCTTTTCATTAGCCCATCTTTCATTTAACGGGACATTGACCCAATAATAGATGATTAATTAAAATTGGCCTAATTTAGTGATAAGCCCAAATTAATTAAATTTGTGATCACCCCTTAACAAAAGTCAACATTTGACCTCAAGACTTTAATGGGTCAATTAAATGTGTGACGTGGCACATAACAAAATTTTCATGTCTACAATAGGTAACTAATCAAACCATCAATAATCAAGAATCATAGCATATAAACAGGGATCCCAAACCATAGAAATAAAAACTACTCAATCATGAAACAAATAACAAAAACTAATTCTACAAAAGAAAGCATAATAAAAGAAATCAATGAAAGAAATAGAATGAAAGTAATAAACTCAAGAATTAATGAAGAAGAATAAGAAGATAAAAACTAGGGTTTACTCCTAAGCTAAAGAGAAAAAGAAAGAAGAAAACTAAACTAAAACTAAGAATATAAAACTAACATGATAAAGGGGGAGAGAGAAATGAGTTAAAACCTAATATAATTAATACTAGGTAACCTAATATGACTAGGAAAGTAAGTTGCAAAAATAAGGAAAGTTGAAATATCATTAAATGGGCGGAATTGACAAATTTGTGCGCGCGTAGGAGATCTCAGAAAAACAGGGCCAACTTGTGAAGACCATGTCTCCCATAATATAACTCGTCTTGGGCGATGCAACCTATTGTTGGAAATATCTTCAAGCCTACTTTCCAATGCCGCTAGAATCATCCAATTAACAAAGTCGAGTCAGAAGTTATGGTTAAAAGAGTAAGCATCACTCAATTTCCGCAATTCACTACTCAAGTTCCAACTTCGTTTTAGCTCCAATTTGCACTCAAAGATATCCAAAACGATCCTTATCATCGTAGCTTGCTTCCAATTGCTCCTAATTACTGAAGCTTGTCCAATCATACTCCAATTAAGTTCTTAATACCTTAAATTCATCAAAGAATACAAAAAACATACAAAACGAGTAATATTTCGCAAATTAAGCAATAGTATGCAATTATGAACTCTAATGCACCTAAATGCTCCTAAAATGCAACATAAATGCACCTAAAAACTATATATAAATATGACTTATCAAACTCCCCCAAGCTAAACCATTGCTTGTCCTCAAGCAGTAAGACATAAGCATTTTAAAAGAAAGACAACCTACAAGATAGGACTATAGGATCAAACGCTCAATCGAAATCATGAAAGATATAATCACTACAAAAACCAAGCATCAAAACAACCTCGAACAAAGACGCATAGCATGTCATGTATCGCAATCGACTCTCCAATCGTACCACCAACTATCTCTCCTAAGCTGGATTCAACCAAACCTGACAGACCTCACTATAGTCATGTGCGCTCAAATCTCTCATGTGTTTAGAGGATAAATAATGACACTCAACCTAGACAAGTCTACTTAGATGATGCATATACTCTTTAACTTTGACTTTATGACTCCCTTAATACTAAACCATACAAACAATGATCAAAAGGATTTTTGAGGGTTGTAATGGGGTTGAGGTTAAGGGTATGGAAAATAATTTAGGAATTGTGGTGGAAAAACCAATAACGGGGGAGCATCATATAACTGAAAAGCATGACCATGAAAGGTCATAACAACTCCATGCAAAAGCCAACAATCTCCAAATAATCAACAACACTTTTCACTCAAGAAATTCAGTCATAACCCTTTTTATTTCACTTTATTCACAACTCTTTTTCACTTCTTTTTCATTTCAATTTTCACTTTTTCTTTCGAACTTTCATTTCAATTTCCAAGCTCACTAAACATATTTTTCCATCTATCTAAACCACAAACAGAGCACCTTAATTCAATACAAACCGAACCAAACTTATACTCGCTCCCCCAAGTTAGGGTTAGGACAAGAATAAAAAAGGCTTGTAAAGTAGATATCAATCAAACATAGTCGGAAAGGCTCAGCGGGGCTAGAGGAAGGATAATATGAAAACAAGAATAACTCTGGAGCTAAGATCATGAAATAAAATGCCTCAATCATATTAATATGTATGCACTATGAAATATCATGGAGTAGCAAGTCAAAGTCAAGATCAATGGAACAACTGAGAAACTAATCACACATGAAAAAAATAGAACTGACACAGATACGTCAGTTTATAGGCACAAAAGCTCACTTGGGTTAATTTGTCTGCACAATAAAGTTAAATCGAGCCAGAGAGAGATCAATCAATCTTACCACAAACAATCAATTGCGAAACAATCGTAATATGAAGAATCATGAACAAGATGAGTGATGCGTAGGAAATGTAGTAAAATATCATCAAAGTTCTCAAAGAGTGCCAGCAATAGTCCTATAGATGCAACTAAAATGAGATGAAATCTAATATGAAATGAAATATGCTAATGCAACTAAGAAAGCAGTACAATTTTTTTTTGTTACCGTGCAATATCATACAAAAGCAACAAAATGTATGCTAGAAAGCAATAAAGGATAGAATATCCTCCCCCAAGCTAGAATATGCAGTGTCCTCACTGCAGAAACCAGTTCAGAGAACGAATCAAAAGCAACCCCGGGATCACCAAAACACCAAAGTCACCCACCAAAAGCCACAACACCACAAAAACTACATACAAATCCAGACAATCCAATGAACTAGTAATTTAATCAATGTGGAAGATTCTCAACAAGATGGCACCAAAACCAAAAACAAAGCAAAAATTCGAGATGGACATTGGCAACAAGTATAAGTGAGAATAGATGCTTCCACCTAATTAATTGGAGAGAAGAGTCAAATATGCGGAAAAATCATGTCATAATGCTTCAAGAAGGCGAACTTGGACCAATTTAAGTTAGTGCCTACTTAAGAGAATCCTATAACAACAATGATAAAAAAAAAAAAAACTAAAAGTTCATTGGGAAAAAAAGTAACAACAAAAGAAAAATCAATAAGAAAAAAAATTAGATTAATACAATAATATAAAGAAAAGAAAAAGAAGAAATAAAATAAATAGGAGAAAGAAAGAAGAAATAAGAAAGAACATAACAGAACAGAGGGGAAAAGTGCATGAAACAGTAGGCGGTCGGAGCGGGGCGGGACAAAGAAGCAGGAGAACAGAGGTGGCTGGGCTGCGGGTTTGATGGTAGTGGTGAGAGAAACGGTGAAGGCGGGCGAGAAGAGGATAGCAGGGGTGGTTCGTTGGGTTGCTGCCTAGAACAGGAGGGGACGATGGTAGGAGGCTGGAATTTCGAAGGTGTCAGCTATGGTGGTGATGCAGTGGGTGTCGGAGGGGAGAAGGAGACAGGACGCCGGCAATAAATCTCGTGGTGGGAGAACGCATGACTGGTGCGCCGGCGTGGTTGTGGGTAGTCGGAGGCGTGTTGTGTGGGATGTGGGGCTTCACTTGTGGATGCAGGGGAGATGTAAAACCGCTTGATGTTTGTTCAGCAGTTCACGGGCCACCCGTGGTGTAGTGATGAATCCCACGGTCTGGCCGTGGTGTTTACTGTGCACTGCTACAATGTTACTACTTCTTCTTGCCCTTTTTTTATAATATCCTTTTCAATCCCTATTTCCACCTACAATCACAAGAACCAACAAAAACACACCAAAAATCACACAAAAAGAATGAAAAAGAGATAAAAATCAAAATAAAATGTAAAGAAAGGAAAAAAATCAAAACTCAGGTTGCTTCCCGAGAAGCGCAAATTTAAGGTCTTGCATGACCGTGTAAGATTAGTAGACCACTCATAATAGTTCAATGCTCTAATAAGCTTATCATATGTTCCAGAAACATCTCAGAGCATATTATATAAGAATTGAAAGGACAAATGAAAAAATTAGTCCTATAAAATTATGAAAACTACAAAAAGAAAAATCAAAGGAGAAATTATATTTACAAGAAGAAAAAGAAAAATCAATAGTCTTTTTACATGACTCAAAAGAAGGAAAAGAAACTAACTGTACATTATTTACATTATCATAAAGGGGACGAAGAAGAAATGATGGAGGATATAATATTGGGGAAGAAGGAATAAGATCAAGTTTTTTAGAGAAGGGAGCATGAGACTCAAAAACAATAGGTGGTACCGATAAAGATTCATAAATCACCTCACGATCAACTTGACTTTCAACTATGGTTTCTTCCTCTTGCAAAACATCCATCACATTAGCGCTTTTCTCAATCTTATCATCATCCAAATAGATCTCATTAAATATCCACCCCTCTTTATCATCATAAATAAAAGGTTTAGGGATAGAATTTTGAGCAGATTGACATTTAGATCGGGAAGAGGGGTCAAAGCCATTTACTACTGTCACATCACACGAAAAAAAATCATGAGAAGTAGACTGACAATTTAAATAATAAGGGGGTGAAAGAGCATATGAAGACATCTCCTACTCATAAGTATCCCTAGCCAACCACACAATTAAATCCCAACAATAATCAGGTGCTTGGAATAGAAATCCTCTATTAGACATAGATTCTACCACCATCCTAGTCTCTTCATTTAACCCCTCATAAATCACAAGGCATATATCCCACAGTTCCATTCAATGATTAGGACCAATAAAATCACCAAGCTTATGATTTTTTTTTTTTTTTTTTTTTTTTTTTTTTTTTTTTTTTTAGGAGATTAAGTCAGCCCAATGGCTAACCCCTACAAGGCTACTAGCCTGTAGGAAACACCAACACATTGGCTGGTAAGGCATGCATAGCATGCTAAAGAAGAAACACCCCAGCATAATGCTGGGGGTAAGGATCGAACCCCTGACCTCAGGGGCCAAGGGGGAGTGCTCTATCCACTTGAGCTAACTCCTATCCTTATCACCAAGCTTATGATAGTACTTCCAAAACACTTCATTCTCATACTAAGGAAAAGAAAATATTGCTCTAGAATAGCTAACAGGTACATGGGATTCACAAAACATATGAGGCAATTCAGGAAAACTCATGCAAAAATTGGGAGTATTTTGATATGATGTATCAAAACTGTAAACATGAGAAACCCAAGAATTATTACTATATTGCCTAGCAAAAGAATTATCCCCATAATTAAAATAGCATGACTCCATGATACAAAAAATTTATTAAAAAAAAAAAACATATTCACAAAAAGGGAAAAAATTATGTACAATTTAGTCTCACCAACAATAAAAACAAAATAAAACTATACCGTCTCCCCGGCAACGGCGCCAAAATTTGATAGGCTGTCGTATACCTGTCAAAAATAATTCCTGCAAAATCTTCTAACAATGTAGTAGGGTGAGTAGGGTCGAATCCACAGAGAGATGGTCGTTCTAATCTAGCTTATAAGGTATGGAGAAACTAAACAAGATCAGAGATATTATAATTAAGGTTCTAAACTATAAAAATCAAAATAAAAAGATCTAGGGTAATGGTTCACCATGTTTTAAACTATAATCTATCAAAATATCATCAATAGTTCAATTAATCAGATATCTAGAGCACCGGTTGACCCTACGGTCAGGTCTTAATGCTCTCAAATCAACATATGCAGTATGATCGCTAACATAATCAGATTTGCTCTAAAAGTAAGATCTTGGTCACTACAAACAATTATTAACAATATTTAATCAGACAATTGATCATATTGCAAGATTAACAATAAAAACACTAATCAATTAGAGATATAGGTAACTAATCAAACCATCAAGAATCATAGCATATAAACATGGATTCCCAAACCCTAGAAATAAAAACTACTCAATCATGAAACAAATAACAGAAACTAATTCTACGAAAGAAAGAATAATAAAAGAAATCAATGAAAGAAATAGAATGAAAATAATAAACTCATGAATTAATGAAGAAGAATAAGAAGTTAAAAACTAGGGTTTACTCCTAAGCTAGAGAGAAAAAGAAAGAAGAAAACTAAACTAAAACTAAGAATATAAAACTAACGTGATAAAGGGGGAAAGAGAAAGGAGTTAAAACCTAACATAATTAATACTAGGTAACCTAATATGACTAGGAAAGTAAGTTACAAAAATAAGGAAAGTTGAAATATCATTAAATGGGCGGAATTGACAAATCTGTGCGCGCGTAGGAGATCTTAGAAAAACAGGGGAAACTTGTGAAACCTATATCTCCCAGAATATAACTCGTCTTGGGCGATGCAACCTATTGTTGGAAATATCTTCAAGCCTACTTTCCAATGCCGCTGGAATCATCCAATTATCAATGTCGAGTCAAAAGTTATGGGTAAAAGAGTAAGCAACAATCAATTTCCGCAATTCTCTAATCAAGTTCCAACTTCGTTTTAGCTCCAATTTGCACTCAAAGATATCCAAAACGATCCTTATCATCATAGCTTGTTTCCAATTGCTCCTAATTACTGAAGCTTGTCCAATCATACTTCAATTAAGTTCTTAATACCTGAAATTCATCAAAGAATACCAAAAACACACAAAAGGAGTAATATTTCGCAAATTAAGTAAATGCAATTATGAACTCTAATGCACCTAAATGCTCCTAAAATGCAACCTAAATGCACCTAAAAACTATATATAAATATGACTTATCACTATTGTTTTTCGTTCTTATTTACTTGGTAACAAGGTTATTGTTTATACTGACCATGCAGCTCTTCGTTACTTGATGACGAAGAAGGAGGCCAACCAAGATTAATAAGATGGATTCTTCTCTTAAGTGAATTCGATATTGAGATTAAAGACAAGAATGGAGCGGAGAATTTGGTCGCTGACCACTTAAGCAGTCTTGTTTGCAATGACGGTAGTCATAGCATTCAGAAACAAATCCAAGGCGTATTCCCTGACAAAACTTTATGTTCTATTAGGGATATCCGACCTTGGTATGCTAATATTGTCAATTTTCTTGTCTCTCACAAATTTCCTGCAGGATTTTCAAAGTCATAAAAGGACAAGCTTCGTAGCGATTCAAAGTACTTTGCATGGGATGATCCTTTTTTGTGGAAGCATTGTTCGGATCAAGTCATTCGATGATGTATCTTGTGGTTTTTATTGGCCAAGTTTATTTCGAGTGCAAATGAATTTTGTAAATCATGCGATAATTGTCAGCGAGTAGGTAATATCTCCCAACAATATGACATGCCCCAAGCCCCTTTGTTATATTGTGAAATATTTGATGTGTGGGGGATTGATTTTATGCGACGTTTCCTAACTCTCATGGTCATTTATACATACTTCTTGCTGTTGATTATGTTTCCAAGTGGGTTAAGGCCAAACCCACCAAGACTGATGATTCTAAAGTGGTTGCAGATTTTCTTAAATCTCACATCTTTTCTAGGTTTGGAGTCCCCCGACCCTTGATAAGTGACCGTGGCACACATTTTTACAATCACACTGTGGGTGCTTTGTTGAAGAACTACTTTGTTAATCATAAGGTCTCTACTTCTTATCATCTACAGACTAATGGGCAAGCTGAAGTGTCCAATAAAGAAAACGGTGAATCCAACAAGGAAAGATTGGAGACTGCGTTTGAATGATGCTTTGTGGGCCTATCGCACAGCATATAAGACCCCTATTGGTGTGTCACCGTATCGACATGTGTTTGGTAAGCCATGTCACCTTCACGTAGAGTTAAAACACAAAGCTTATTGGGCAGTGAAGGATTTTGATATGCATATGGATGAAGCGGGTGATCATATAAAGTTGTAGTTGCAAGAACTAGAAGAGATTCGACTTGAGTCTTATGAGAATGTTGTGCTTTATAAGGAGAAAACCAAGGTTTGGCATGACAAGATGATCACAAGAAGAGAGTTTAAAGTTGGTGAGAAGGTCCTTCTCTATCAATCTCGCCTTCGGTTGTTTCCAGGAAAGCTTAGATCTCGGTGGATAGGCCCTTTCGAGGTAACTACTGTATATCCTTATAGTGTAGTGGAGGTTCGAAGTTTTGATACGGATAAGCGGTTTAATGTCAATGAGCAACGACTTCAGCATTACTATGAGGGGTTCAAGGTACAAAATGTTGAAAATGTTGATTTATATGAGCCCGAATATGAAGAGTGAGTCGTCATGCACTAGGTCGAGCCAACGACTTAAAACAAAGGCGCTCCTTGGGAGGCAACCCAAGTATCTTCCTCCCCTCTTTCATTTTTCTTGGTTACTTTTCCCTTCCTTTTCTTTTTAGTTAGATTTATTATTATTACTTTTTTATTTGATGAGTTTGTTTTTGTGTAGTGTCAAAAAAAAAAAGCACGAAACATGACAGATAGCAGCTAAACAGCCGCGAGTAGCAGCGTTCAAGCCGCTGGCCGCGGCAACTTCACTGGCCCGGATTAGAGCAGCAGCAGCAGCCGCGGGTCGCGGCTAAACCCCCGCTGGGCGCGGCCATTACAGTAACAATGCACATGGTACAGCACACAAGCCGCGGGGTGCGGTGAAGTCAGCAGTTCGTAGCCAGCCGCGGGTCGTGGCTAAACCCCCGCCGGGCGCGGCAATCGATGCAGCCTCCAGGTACGTGTTAAAAAAAATTTGAAAATAGAAAAAAAACACGTGCAAAATCGATACAACAAAAAAACAAAAAAAAAATATTCTTCTCCCTCCCCCACATCCCTCTTTCATGTTCTTTTCTCTCTTTTTCACTTTCTTCTCTCTTTCTTCCTTCCCACCATTGATCTTCCACCTTCCTCACACGTTCAGTCAAATCCCCCCCTTATATTCCCCCTTTCTAAACTTTACCACCATTCACATCTCCATAAACACAATTCAAACCCCACTCTACCAAATTCATCAAGAACCCTAGAAATTGGGGTTTTATAGTTTGAAGAGTATTTCGAGTACTTGGAAGGTCGTAGTTGCAGTATTGGGTATCAAGTTGATGAATTTCACGCGAGTAAGCCATAATTTTCTTTTGATTGGTATTTTTGGTGGATTTATTGTCTCACATGAGGTAAATTTCGAAATTAAATTGGGATATTTTGAATTTTTTTTCCTATTAGTTGGTTGCTTGATGATACATGCTCATGATTGAATGATTGTGAGCTGATGCTTGTGCTCATGGTATGATTAGATATTGTCACTAGTTGTCACGTGTTGAATTGCATTGAGATTTTTGGTGATATTTGTGGTATTGTGGTGTGTGGATGTGGCAAATTGTTACTTCTTGTTGAGTGAGTGAGAAACCTTATGAGAGTGGAGTGAGTTATCATGGCTAGATATAGGAAAAGAACCACACCGACTCCTAAGAATGTGACAAATAGGAAGGCTAAAACTTCGGAGGCGAAGACATCTTCCTCTAAATGGGGGGAGATTGATACTATGGGGGTTATGTACCTTAGTGATGTTCAAAAGAAAAGCTGGCCATATTTGGCTCGACCCACAAGGAAGGTACATGTCACTAAATTCATTGATTTGGACACTTTAGCGGTTTTAGGCATGGATGATGTGATGAAGAAGTTGTTTCGAAAGGTTGGGATGGAAGCATTTTTAGGCAAGAAGGCGGCCACCAATGTGAGATATACTTACCAGTTTTTATCTACGTTGGAGAAGAGCAACGAGCAAGGTCCAATAATCACTTTTCGCCTTAATAATAGTAGATATGATGTAAGTTATGATGAGACTAGAGAAGCTTTTGGTTGGGACCCACCGCCTACTAAGAATGACTGGAATCCTTTGCATCACCATACTTGTTAAGTGTTTTGGCAAGCTATTACAGGAACCAAAGTCATCACCCATGGTGAAAGAAGTTGCAAGATGCCTCACACTGGGCTTCGATTAGCTCATCGTTTTTTGACCACCACGGTGTCTTACCAAGGAGAAGCCACTAAAATGGCACGTATTGAGATGAGTTATCTTTGGGCTATGACTCCAAAGGGTGTGGGAATTCCTGATTGGGTTGAAATCTTTGTGGAGCAGTGTTTGAAAGTGCGTGATAACACTTCTAGGAATATGAGTATGGGGGCATGATTACTCTTTTGGCGGAACAATTAGGGATTGAAGCCCCCGGCACTATTAAGCCCTTACAGTCTAGTAGTGTCTATGATATACGCATGTTGATAAAAGTTGAGATGCTTGCTCAATTTGATCGAGAGGGGTCTTATTTTTGGCGTCATGGGCCGAGTCGTTCTTCTTACTGGAGACTTTCTAGGCCTGATGGCATGGCTCTTTCTTATGGTCCACTAGCTCGTGATTTCTTTATTCCTCATGATTCTGATGTTGCTCCATACTTAGGCAATCCTACGGCGATAGAAATAGAAAGGAATAAGAGGAGCCATGAGGAGGATGAGTCGGATGGCATTGAGGGCTCTCACCCTTCTACTTATACTGATTGGAGTAGTTGGAGGGGGGATGTAGATGATCGGATAGAGGAGCTACATGATATGCATTCGCAGACGCTCGCTTATTTGCATAGTATAAGCCAGTTGTTTCAGAATCAATATCCAGGTTCTTATCAGCAGCCTAGTGATGCTTTTCTGGAGAGGATGGCTACAAGAGCATTGGATTGGGACGTGCGTCGGGCAACCCGTTATCACTCCGGTTATGATTGATTGTGAGTTATTTCCCCTTTCCCTTACCTTTTATGTTTGTTCTTACATTGAGGACAATGTTTTGATTAAGTAGGGGGGAGGGAAATTCTCATTGTATATATTTCTTTCTCTTATTTGATAAAAAAAAAAGTTGAAAAAAAATGACAAAAATATGAAACCCGCTAAGTTGAAAACCCGAGAGGGAAACTTAGGCAAAAATGGGGGCCCGGATAGATTGAAAACCCGCAAGGGCAACGTATGCAAAAAGTGGCTATTGAGCGGGTGAGATGGTGAGCTTAAAAGAATTGGAGTGGCTAGGATGAAAACCCGAAAGGCTCCTATGCAAAATGAGAGATAAAAGA
This sequence comes from Beta lomatogona, assembly GCA_947646795.1. Taxonomy (NCBI): domain Eukaryota; kingdom Viridiplantae; phylum Streptophyta; class Magnoliopsida; order Caryophyllales; family Amaranthaceae; genus Beta; species Beta lomatogona. The sequence continues at coordinate 855,452 of CANSNZ010000782.1, read as the reverse complement.
GAGAAAATTTTGAACATTTGTCAGAGTTGTGGACATAAGAAGATAGGAGTGATAAGGAGGATGCGGGTAGGTACTCATCTTGGTGTCATTTGGAGTTTAGATGGAGTTTAGGTTAGAGCTAACACATCATATTTTTGGGAGACATAAGGAGAGGTTGGTTTGTGATATTGTGCGGATTTGAGTAAGTTCAAGTCTTTTGAGTTCTTTCGAGACTTGAACTTATATCTTGGATGTTTATTGAGTTGGGGATATTTTGAGCTAAGTATGGGGGAATTTAGGCTTCATTTGTTAGTTCCCTCGTAGCTGGATGGAAGTTTTATTTTGGAGTGCCATTTTCATATACTTTTGTGGAGTTATAAGGCGGCGTAGATTGGAGTTGAGCTTGGTCTTTGTACTTTGAGATTACATCGGTACTTAGACTTAGCTATATATGACTGTAGGGTTGGTTGCTTTATTGATTACTTTTGACTAGTTGGAGTTAGGATCTTAGGTTGTGGTTCCCTCTCTTGCGTTGACTCTTGGATCTTTGGGAAGTGGAGTTGGATATGCATTCGGAGTTTTCTCGAGGATGAGTAAAGATCTAAGTGTGGGGGAGTTTGATATACACTATTTTGTAGTGTATAAGTGTGTTAATTTAGCCCAAACAATTGTCATTTGGTTCAATATGGAAGCATATATCTTGTATTTCTTCATTTGCCAACTTTGTTTGTAATTGGAGAATTTAAATGATTTATTATGAATTAATATAAGGTAAGGGCAATTCGGTCATTTTATATGAATGCACTCAAGGTTCATGATAACTCGGGTTGGATAGGACTTTTCATATGAGTTTCAAGGAAGAATTCAACCTACAATTGAAGCAAAATAGGTGTTGGAGCTAGAGGAAAGGAAGCACGTTTACAAGGAGCAACGGGGTGCGGCAAAATATCCGCTAGGCGCGGCACTTACAACAGCTACAACACTATTTGAGCAAACTAGCCGCGGGTAGCGGCGATTTTCGAGAAAGGGCCATTAGGGCCGAGTTTTCTAGTTTTTCTTTGGCTTGTTTTATTTTTATTTCATCATAGAACTACTTAAGCACTTTCATAATTGGTTTTTAGGTTATCTTTTGACTATATTTATTTTTCACACTTAGAGATTTGGGAGAACGTTATTTTTTATTGGAGCTTTTACCTTTCATGGAGAACTAAACCTAGAACTAAACCTTAATTCTTGATCAATAGATTGAAGGTTTTGAATTCACATAGTTGTGATATTTCTCTTCTCTTATTCTCTCTCTTTAATATTAATTATTCTTTTGCTATTAATCATATGATGGATATTGATTATTGCTAGAAGATCAACTAGTTAATGATTTTTATTGATTGATTGCTAGATTAGATTGTTGATTCCGTAATTGTTCAATTAATCTACTCAAAAGTGTTAACTTTGGATTGTTAATGCTTGCGTTCTTGATTAACGATTTCAAAGGAGCATGATTATATTGTTTAATCTCAATTGCATGTAATGATATTATCCTTCTTTATTGATTTCTCTAGATTGATTGCTTCTATTAAATTGAATCTAAGCACTTGTTTTGGGTTGTTTAATAGTTAAGGTTTTCTAGGAACGCATCTCGTTCTAGTTAGCTAATAATAAGGAGAAATTGGGATTTTCATTCCACAATAAAGTATTCAAGAGGGTTTATTTGGAGTGTTTTCATTGATCAACTAGTAATTCATTAGTGGATATTCATTTGATCAAGGTTTGTCTACATTTGATTTCTTCACGTGATTTCTTTGGTGTCTTATTAGTTTAATTGTTTTAGTTAATAGTTTTGACTAATCTCAAATCCCCCACTTGGTTACCTTAAACACTTAGTTTACTAGGTGTTTATTACGCACACATACACTAGAAAGTGTCCTTTCTCCGTGGATACAAACTCTACTTCCCTTGCTACTTTAATTAGTGTTAGAAAGTGAGAATTAATTTGGTGCATAGGACAAAAAGACCTGCCAGTTTAAAACATAGTTTGCTTAGTATATCTTAATTCTGTGATAAGGGTAATGTAGTGAAGTTTACTAATGAGTCTTGTGTAGTCAGCAATGATAGTATAGGTACCAAAATTCTAGAAGGAACAAGGAAGGGGAATACCTACGTCGTAGACCTCAACCTGTTTCCTAAGAACAATCTCACATGCTTGAGCGTAATTGAAGAGGAACCACTAATGTGGCACAAACGATATGGTCATGCTAGCCTATCACTATTGCAGAAGCTAAGTGGAAAGGACTTAGTTGTTGGGCAACTAGTAATTAAATCTATGAACCATAGTGTTTGTGATGCTTGTGTGAAAGGCAAGCAAGTGATATCCTCTTTCAAATCTGAACAAGGGAGAAACTAGGTCGTTACTAACTCCCCTAATGTCAAATAAAAAGCCTCACTATCCACCTAAACTAGTCAAGTGGTAAGTAAGGGTCGAACCACAAGGATCGGAGGTCTCACCAAGGTAGAGTCGCTACAAGTAAGCTAAGTCGAAGAAATCGTCAAGTTTTGGTTGAATTAAGTGATTAAAACTATTGGAATCAAATTAGGAAAAGCACTAGGAATGGGAAATCACCACAATCATAGTGCACATCCAATAACCAAGTAGAGATAAGGGGGTTGACAAGCATTGGGGATATGCAAAGGGAATAAACAAACCTAAACACCTCCAAAATCATTGTAAGGGAGTTTAGAGTCCTTATTATGGCAACAAAACCTATATTTCAAGGCGTTATCACCTAACTAGGCCAAGTTAGGAATTAAAATCAAACCCAAGTTAATACCAATCAACAAGTGATGTGGAACAACTAATCAATCAATCATGAAGGTCAACCACATAAAAGTAAACCATTAAATGGACAACAAATGATCAAAAGATGATGGAGCTCACATCAACTAAGTCACCAATCGACATCAAAGATTGAAATTGCACAAATCCCAAGCATAATCAACCCAATAAACTCTACTCATGAAAATAGGATGCAAACAATGATTGAGCTACTCCCAATCCTAGTTAATGAACTACTCACTACCCATTACACTACCAAACATTCTAAACATTAAAAAAAACTAGCATTAAATCACCAATCTAAAAATATTAAAAATCAAAAATCAATACTTTAGAGTAAAAACAAAACAAAATCTACTACTGAGCAAACAAGAAGAATCTACGAATAGATTAAAAGTTTAATCTAGATAACTACTGAGCATAAAGATTAAGCAATGAAAACATGAAACTAACAAAGTAGAAATGCATAAAAACAATGAGAAAGAAAGGATTGAGAGGATTACTAAGGAAACAAGAAACTTCAAAGAAATTGTCACTTTTTCATTGATTTTCAATCTCCAAATTACACCTCTTGAGCCAAGTTTTCTCTCTCCTACACTAGTAAGCAAGATTAGGGTTCTAAAAATCTGGGATGCTTTCCAAAATAGGGTAGATGAGTATTTATACCCCCTCTAATTACCCAAGTCGTAAAAGAAAAGGAATCCGGAAAAAGACCCAGCTAACAGAGGCCCGGGCGAGCTGGTGAGAGCAGCCCGGGCGGGCGCACTTGATGGCCCGGGCGGTGCAGGGTGAATGGGCCCGGTCTTACACCCTGGGCGTGCACTAAATTTCCAGGAAAAAGGCAGGAAGTTTGCCCGATGTAGTGCCCGGGCGGACTGCCTACTTGCTCGGGCGGGCTCACTGGCCCGGGCGGGCTCTTTGGCCAGGGCGGATTGCTGACAGCTCAAGCGGTCCTTTTCTTCTTGCTTTCCTTTTTGCTCCCCTTCCTACACATCAAAGATCAAATAGAAGAGTAGGGGAGGGGGATGCAAATACATGTATACATGTGCTAAGAGAGAGTTAGATAGAAAAGGAGGTGAAATTAAGGAAAAAGGTAACCAAAATGCAAAATAAATCAAATAAAATAGCCTAGAAAACTACCCTAGGAGTGAGATAAATCTCACTCATCAACTTCCCCCAAACTTGAATGTTTTCTTGTTCTCAAGCAAAGTGCAAAAAGGATATAAGAGGGAAAGAAATGATACAAAGAGGATAGCAAGGCAAAGTTGCTAAAACTAATTACACACAAAGCAAAAAGCATACTATATACACTAACTCATTTTCATAGGAATCTCGGTCACCTTTAGCGCAAGTGACAAGACATTTAAACCCCAAAATCGCCAATGAGGACGAGTAATGCTCTCGTAAGGGTTTTATAAGAGTTTAACCCATAACTCTGGATCTTAGAATGCAAGGTAAACCAAAAATAAATAGGCCAAAGAAAACTAAAAGAAAATAAAAAAGAAGAAGGCGCTCTTAAATGAGATTTTGAAAAGGAGCAAACATAAATGGATGCAAGAATTTCTAGACACTAAAAGTAAGCATGCTCAAAGATGTCCACATGTTGATTAAAACATACCATACACTAAGCATAGAGAACTAGATAGAGCACATTTCCCCAAATTCTACAACCAAACATACCGCGTTCTCTCAACTAGTTTCAAATTCACCATTCAAGGTAGCTTCTCTAAACTCCGAAGAATGGAGCCGATAAACGTAACAAGAAATAGAATAGGAGAAGGTTACTCGACATCTCGACATGACACACTCGCTCAATGGGCTTGATTGCAATCTTCTGCCACCGACAATGACTCAACCCTCTAAGGTCAAAAGGACTTTTTAAGGTGGTAACGTAGGCTAGAGGTAAAGGGTGTGAATAAATTTGGATAGTGGTGCTCAATCCGAAAATAGCGAAGTCATAGTAGGAGCGAAACAGCTAAATAACCATAAATCACAAATCATACTCAACCATTTAGGGATATGGTTCCCCCGAAACTTATTCAAAAACATGACAATAATGAACTATTTTTGGATTTTATTCTTCTTTTTTTTTCTTTTTCATTTTCCCCGCCTTCTTTGACTTTGGGTGGCTTTTTCTATGAAGTTGCAATTGCATTTATTCAAAAATATACACAAAATTTCCACTATACCATAAGAATCTCATCATTTTTCTTTCCCATTTTTTTTTCTTTTTCTTTTTTTTTTCTTTTTCAAATATTTTTCAAGACAATCGCTCTAACTTCACTATTCACTACAAGGGTGAAAAATAAAATAAGGAGGCAACTGGCTTGTATTGAGGTAACCAAAGAAAAGGATAAGGCTCGAAGGGTTAAGAGGAAGGGCAATTGCAAATAAAAACAAAACCAAGAAAAAGAAACGAAAATTACGGGCCTAAAACGATATAAAAAAATAAAAATAGTCACCAAAAAGAACGCCTTTATCTTTCCCTAGAGTGGCTCGGTCGCGATCTTGGATAGATTGGAGTCAAGTTCTCGATAAAAATATGCAATGTCGAGGATCCGTGCCGCTCAAAATAGATGTTGGGGTTTTTTGAAAGTCCTCACATGGGATTATCAAGCAAATACTACTCTTTTAGGTTTCAAATTCACTAGAGAGAGCAATACCATCTTACCACAATCCATGAATTAAGGTCTCGTGCTCTCAAAAAGTTCTAACCACTACCTTAGAATATAGTAACCTAAAATCAACCATAAACATCTCAAGGCATGCGGACTTTTAACATTTAGGAATAAAAGCATTCAAAAGGGTGGAGTTTCATGATATTGTTCTCAACTCAAGAGCAAAGGAAATAAATAAAAGAAAAGTTTGCCTTGATTCATACGTTTTTTTTTGTTTTTTTTTTTTGCACTCACATCATCAAACTCAAACATCACTCATCAAATATCAACACTAAACATCAAGCAATTCTAACCCTCATGAAGTACACCCCAAAAATTAAACCTACCCTCTAGACATTAAGTCATTCACTACCCTTTTTAAACATCCCTACCCTTTCAATAACAAGTAAGAGCAACCCCCCCAAACTTATCAAAAACACCGTCCTCGGTGTGCCAAGCATAGACATAGGGGGGGAGGGCGGGGGAAAGATGGTGAGGATCCTAATCCTCATCCATCAGTTCATTGCCCGGTAGTTGGGACGCGGGAGGACCATGGGGGGACCAACCCCCGTCAAATGTAGGATCGTGAAAAGGGTAGGAAGGATCGCCCCTTGGATCGGTCCTACCAGACACCGTGTAGTCATATGGTGGTGGACGAGGGGGCCAAAAGGAGTAGGTCGATTGACCATTGTTCCACCCCGAAACAGGCCCATATTGGGGAGGCATGTTGGGGTAGTTGACAAATGGCTCAACTAGACCTTGCTCCACATGATAATGAAGAATTTTATTTTGTTGGAGCATGATAGTGTCAATGTCCTGTCTCATCTTTTGGTATTGATCATTCAGGTGACCAAACCCTTGGGATTGGGACAATGCGAGGTTGGCTAGGTGAGCCTCAATTGAAGACATGTCAAAAGAGGGCTCACCTTGGCCGGAGGAGGAGCCGGCACGGGAAGAAGAGGGTCAGCTCTGGAGGGAGGGTGTCGTGGAGGTGGACTATCATCACCACCTCCTTGGGGTACCGGCGGCCTTTGATCCCTAATGGTTCTTGCAATGTGATAGGGATTGGGCGCGACTCTCGTAAGAGAAGTGGTAGAAGGGTTAAGAAGGCGGCATCATGAGGTTTTCTCCGACCCTAATAAAAGGACGTATGGACGGGTTTCATTGCCACCTTCGCGAGATGAAATTCATCACCCGCATTGCCTGGATGTCTAGGAAGACATCCAGGTGAAACAGGGAGAGAGGGTGGCAAGCTCTTGACCAAGACCCGGATGACGGTCAATAAGTGTAATCATGCCCCCCATAACAATGCCGGATCGGTGTGGAGTGTCGTCCCGCTGTTGTATCATCCGAACTACAAAGTGCTCGGCAAAGTTTATAGGGGGTGGGTCTTGGTGCTCTTGGGTGCACAACCAAAGGGCCGGCATTTCAAGTTCACTTGCCGCGCCTACTTCGGAACGACCATAGACCGTGTATACCAAAATGCGATGCACGTAGCGCATCGCAAGATGGATAATGGAGGATGATTTCTCATGACTCCGGTCGATGTAGTCCCGGGAACCCGTAATCCGAGCCCAAAAACTCTCCAAATTATAACCGCCGAGAGTGTTTAAATCCGTTCCCAGAGGGGAATTAGGATCCCACCCAAAACATGTATTTAAATCTTTAAGTGACATATCGTAATCCGCATTGAAGAGACGGAAACGAATTAGGGTCTCGCCCGTCTCATCATCCGTGTCACGTGATAATGTACTTAAAAATTCACTTACCAGTGAGGGGTAAGTGGGAGCGGATTTGCCTAAGAACGAAGTCCACCCAATGCACAACAAACGCACATCTTCATCAATGCCCAATGCAGTGCATGAGCATTGATGGTAAAATTATTTTGCTTTAAAATCGCGTTTAATGTGCGTCTGAAAAAGGCTTTTCTCGGCGGCGCTTGTAAGTGTGATATTGAATCTCCTCCATGGTTGGGAGGAGTCTTGTTGTTGAGAATTTGTGGTCGCATCTTGAGCGAAATTAGATTTACGACTTTTAGACGGCCTTGACATTGTTATGGAAATAGAAAATCGTAAATTTTCGTTTAACTACAATGTCAAGGTTGTTTAATCACGTAAAGCTAATTCTCAAATTGCAAGCACAAATTAACTGAACAAGTACAATATCAAACTTACAAAGCGAAACAAAAACACAAACACCAATCCACAATTTCAACAAATCTCTAATAAAAAAAATTCCAGCTAATCCACAAGCAAACCACACACAACCAACGATTATTTCACAACTAAAAAAACTATAAAAAAAGCATCTAACGACTAATACACAACTAATACCACAATCAAATCACAAATAATTATCAAATGTAGCATAATAATCTCAACTAATCAACTATCCTACACCACAATCAAGGGGAGCAACAATAATGGGGAAAAACTAGATTATAACTAGGATATTGAGACAGAGAAGTGAAAATAAACAAGAGTTAGAGGAATTTGTTACCCAACAATGGAGAAATTCCTTAAAGCCTTGAAAAGTCTCGTTCCTTTAGCCCAAACTGTGATTATCTTCGACCCTTGAAGCTTCCTTGAGTACTAATGGAGGAGAGAGAAAGTTGAGGTTTAAGGGTTTGTGAAAGATGGAAATTTTATGAGTTAAAGGGTGAAATTTGTTGGAATTTTTATAGAAAAAATGGAAAATGTGGCGATTTTGTGGTTTAAATGAGTGGATTTGATGGAAAAATGAAGATTTGAGAGTTTGAAATATGAGGGTTTGAGGGTTTTTGAGTGAGGAATGAGTGAGAGAGTGAGGGAGATGAGTTGAGAAATGAAGGACGAAGGGGGACAAGGGGGGGGCGTGTTTTTTTCGGCCAGGAAGGGCGGCCCGGGTGGGCTAGGCGATGAAACCCGGGCGAGCTGCCATTTTTGCTCGGACGGTGCAGGGGGAGCGGGCCCGGTCTGGTCCCCGGGCGTGCTCCATTTTCCAGAAAATGGGCAGTAAGCCCCAAAAAAATTCCCCCGGGCGGGCTACCCAGCTCGGGCGAGCCTTCGTGAGATCGGGCGAGCTCCTTTGCTCCTTGGCCATTTTTTACGTTTTACTCCTTTCTTTGCCTTTTTTTTTTTTTTTTTTTTTTTTTTTTAGGAGTACCTACACCAATAAAAACAAGAGTTAGTGAGGAAAATAAAAAATTAATAAATAAAATAAAAGTAGAAATAAATTGAGAAGGAAAAGAAAGTGAAGAAAAGAAGAGAGTAGGAATTTGGGTTGCCTCCCAAAAAGCGCTTGTTTTGAGGTCTTTAGCTTGACCATGATGGAATGTGTGCTTCATGTTTTAGGAGGGGAAGTGAAGTCCCCAAGGATAGTAGTAGAGATTGCTCTGACAAAGGTATCACCATAGTATTTCTTCAATCGGTGCCCATTGACCTTGAATGGGCTTTGGCTTGGACAAGAGATGGTGACATAGCCATAAGGAAAGACTTCCTAAACTTCATAAGGGCCACTCCATCTTGATTTGAGCTTTCCGGGGAAGAGCTTCAATCGTGAATTGTAGAGGTGGACTTGGTCACCAACATGAAACTCCTTCTTAACAATGTGCTTGTCATGCCAATCTTTGCTCCTAGCTTTGTATATGCTTGCACAATCATAAGCATCCATGCGGAGTTCTTCAAGCTCATTTAGATCAAGGAGTCTCTTGTCACCCGCACTCTTCAAATCAAAATGAAGAGCCTTGATTGCCCAATGAGTCTTGTGCTCAAGTTCCACCTGAAGGTGGCAAGACTTCCCATACACCAACTTGTATGGATTGGTGCCAATAGGAGTCTTGAAGGCGGTACGATAGGCCCATAGTGCATCATCAAGCTTGAGTGACCAATCCTTTCTATTCCTATCCACGGTCTTTTCTAGGATCAACTTGATCTCTCTATTTGACACTTCGGCTTGCCCACTTGTTTGAGGGTGGTAAGAGATACCAACCCTATGGTGAACACCATATTTAGCTAAGAGAGCTTGGAAAGACTTCTTAGCAAAATGGGAACCCCAGTCACTTATAATGGCCTTGGGCACGCCAAACCATGGAAAAATAGTCTTTTTGACCAACTTAGTCACGACCTTTGAATCATTGGTGGGGCTTGCAAGACATTCAACCCATTTGGAGACATAATCCACCGCAAGAAGAATGTAGAGGTTGCCACAAGAGGAGGGAAAGGGTCCCATGAAGTCAATTGCCCATGCATCAAATGCTTCAAGCTCTTGGATTGAATTTTGAGGCATTTCATCCCTCTTGGAAATGTTCCCGGTTCTTTGACAACGATCACAAGTTTTGACAAAAGCCCATGAATCCTTGAAGAGAGTGGGCCAAATCAAACCACTTTGAAGAACCTTGGCGGCGGTCTTGTTTGACCCCATGTGTCCTCCATAAGAGGAAGAATGACACATCTCAAGAACTCCTTTCATCTCTTCATTAGGAACACACCTCCTATATAAGCCATCGGAACACCTCTTGTAAAGCAAGGGCTCATCCCATATGTAGTACCTTGAATCATGCTTGAGCTTGCGCCTTTGTTGTGGTGTAAATTCGGGGGGAATTGCACCACAAGCTAAGAAATTCACATAATATTGGCGAACCAAGGGAGATCCTTGCTCTCAATAGCATATAAGGCATCATCACGAAGATCTTCATGGATGGGAGCATCATCCATACCAAGCTCCATAGGCTCCAACCAAGAGAGGTGATCCGCAACAACATTCTCACATCCTTTCTTGTCCCTCACCTCTATCTCAAACTCTTAGAGGAGCAAAACCCATCGAATCAACCCTGGTTTGGCGTATTTCTTGGACATTAAGTATTTGAGCGCCGAATGATCGGTGTACACAATAGTCTTGGACCCAACAAGGTATGATCTAAACTTCTCAAAAGCATATACAACCGCCAATAACTCTTTCTCGGTAGTTGTGTAGTTGCATTGCGCATCATTGAGGGTCTTGCTAGCATAGTATATCACATAAGTCTTCCCTTCTTTCTTTTGACCAAGGACCGCTCCAATAGCATTATCACTTGCATCACACATGAGTTCAAAGGGAAGTGTCCACTCCGGTGGTTGGACAATTGGAGCGGAGGTGAGAGCTTCTTTAATCCTACAAAAAGCATCTAGGCACCCATCGTCAAATACAAACTCACTCTCCTTTTGGAGAAGAGCGGTGAGAGGTTTGGTGATTTTAGAGAAATCATTAATAAACCTCCGGTAGAAACCGGCATGGCCTAGAAAAGATCTCACCCCCTTAACCGTAGTTGGAGGTGGAAGTCTCTCAATCACCTCAACCTTGGCCTTATCCACTTCAATTCCTTGGGATGACACTTTATGCCCAAGAACAATGCCTTCTTGAACCATAAAGTGACATTTTTTCCAATTAAGGACAAGGTTGGATTTATCACATCTCTTCAAACATTGAGTCAGGTTAGATAAGCAAGCGTCAAATGAAGAACCACATACGGAAAAATCATCCATAAAAAATTCCATGGTATCTTCAATCATGTCGGCAAAGATTGCCATCATACAACGTTGGAAAGTTGCCAGTGCATTTCATAGCCCAAATGGCATCCTACGATAAGCATAGGTGCCATAAGGGCAAGTGAAAGTCGTTTTTTCTTGATCCTCCGGGTGAATGGGGATTTGAAAAAACCCGGAGTAACCATCAAGATAACCAAAATAATTATGCACCGCTAATCTTTCCAACATTTGATCAATGAAAGGCAATAATAATCCTTCCGGGTGGAGACATTTAGTTTTCGATAATCAATGCACATTCTCCACCCCGTAACGGTCCGAGTGGGGATGAGTTCGCCAACATCATTGCGAATCACCGTCATCCCCCCCTTCTTAGGAACTACTTGCACCGGGGATACCCACTTACTATTCGAAATAGGATAGATGATCCCCGAAGCAAGTAGTTTAAGGACCTCCTTTTTTACAACTTCCATCATGGAAGGATTCAATTTCCTTTGCCTTTCTCTTGAAGGTTTAGCATCATCCTCCAAGAGAATACGATGCATACAAAGAGTTGGGTTAATCCCCTTCAAATCATCAATCTTATAGCCTAACACACTCTTATGCAATCGCAACACATCAAGCAATTTGGATATTTGTTCTTGACTCAATTTGGCGTTTACAATTACGGGATTTGTAGAGGAAGGGCCAAGAAAAACATACTTAAGGTTCGAAGGTAGAGGTTTTAATTCTACCTCCGGAGCTTTAATATCACTTTTTGAAATTTTTGTCTCTTTCTCATCAATAGCCAAGAACATATCTTCAAATGGTTCAAGAGTTGGGGTGGAGTCAAGTAGTTCAACTATTGACTTCACCTCATCACTCCCACAATCATCATCAACCAATACAAGAGCAAGAAAATCATTATCATAAACATGTATGGGTTGGGGAACATCATAATCAATTGTTTCAACTCTAAAACAATCATCCGTAAATGGTGGACATTTCATGATTTGTGAGAGGTTGAATTCAAACTTATCATCTCCTACTCTCAAGGTTAGCTTGCCATTTTTAACATCAATAATTACCGTAGCTAAGAATGGTCTACCTAGGATGATTGGAACATTTGGATCTTCATCCATTTCAAGCACCACAAAGTCAACGGGAATATAGAACTTTCCCACCCTAAGGGGGACATCTTCTAACTTTCCTATGGGCATCTTAACCGATCTATCGGCTAATTGAAGTGAAATGTGAGTGGGCTTCAACTCTCCTAGGTTCAATATTTTGCAAACGGAGTGTGGCATCAAGCTAACACTAGCTCCTAAGTCACATAAAGCTCGGTCAATGGTCATGTCACCTATAGCACATGGTATATTAAAACTACCGGGGTCCTTCAACTTAGTGGGTAACTTGTTTTGAATTATAGCACTATAACTCTCGGTCAAGTTAATGGTGTCCACACTATCTAGGTCCCTTTTCTTGGATAGGATCTCTTTTAAGAACTTAGCATAAGTTGGCATTTGTTTTAGTGCTTCGGTGAATGGGATATTGACATGGAGCTTTTTCAAGACTTCAAGGAACCTAGCAAATTGGTCATCAAGCTTAGAAGAAGCAAACCTACTTGGGTAGGGAAGCTTTGCCACATAAGGAGGTGGGGTGCTTGTGACTAGCCCATCATCTTTGGCTTTTGGTGGTGGGGTAGGAGGGTCATGATCTCTCTCATCCTCATCATCAATCAAGTCATTGGTCAATTGTTTTTCATCTTTCTTTGCCTTACTCCCATTTACACTCACATCCCCCAATTGTTTACCACTCCTAGTGATTATAGCATGAGCTTGTTCATTAGGATTTACTCCTTAACTAGGGAGTTAGGTAGTGGAATTACCTTTCATAGAACCCGCCATTTGAGCTAATTGAGTCTCAAGCATTTTATTGTGAACTTGCATTTGCTTTATGCTCTCTCTCAACTCACTAGTCTCTTTAGCTTGATTAGTCATAAATGTTTGCATCATACTCTCTAGACTAGTGGTGGTGGTGGGCGGTCCTAATTGAAGAGGTGCTTGTTGAGGGGAGTTGTAGTTAGGCCTTTGGTTCCCTTAAAACACCGGGGGAGGTCTAGCATTTGAATATTGGTACGAGTCGTTATGCGTACAAATTAAAAACCTTATTTCATCCACATTAGCATTATTTAAGTTTAGTTTAGTGATAAATAAAGGTCAATCCCACAGAGAGGTTAATATATTCCTAAAATCCAAGTTCAACTAATTAGGAGAATCTAACTAGTATATACATGTTATTTACTCCTATATACATATTCACATTGTTTTGGGGGGGTTGGAAAACGTTTTATACGAATTTAAAAACTATTAAAGATAAATCTAATCTAATATTTACATGTGATGACAAGTAATCCCACTTTAGGCTAATAACACTTTCAGAGATTTATAAATTCCTAACCTTGATTATACTTCCAATTTCATAAATACAAGATTGATTAGATAGATTAATTGTAGGAATTCAAGTAGCCAAACTCCCCTATACTTCCATACTTTTAATCAACAGTGAACTAGGCCGACTATCGATTCTAAACTAATCTAATCACCACAAGTATTTCGCAACTTCCGACGATTAAACTAGAAGCATTATAGAACTAGAAGTACATCATTAATCCCTAGTTAATCTAAACATATCATATCTTTATGTTTAGATAACTAGTCCAAGTTATATTCTAGTTTGAACTTAAAACCATCTTTGCAGACCTAAATTAAACTAGTTACCACTTGTTGTCATACAATTTAGACTAGGCTAAATCACATAACTAGCGATAATCTCAATTTATACCTAATAAGATAGTAAATTAAGTGTAAAATTGGAATTTGAACATTACAACCAAACATAACTTGAGTATCCAACTACAAACAATCTTGAATTCAATTCAAAATTCAACACCACAATCCAAATATATACTACAAACCTCATAATTCAAACTTGATTCTAACATCACAAACTAATTTTGAATTCAAACCACATAATCTAACATAATTCAACCAATACAATCCAAACATACTATGAAATTCAAAAGTATAATCGGGAAATTTCAAAACTAATTTGAAAGTACAAGAGAAAGAGAGAAGACTTATGTATCACGCGGAAATTCGCCTTCGAATTTCGGATTTCGCACCTACGTTCGAGCTTGAACTTCACCCTCCCCGGTTGTGTGCTAGGACTCCAACCCGAAGCTTTCTTTCGTCGAACTCGCACACCCCCACACTAGTGATGTGATGGTTTAATATAGTGTTTTTCCCCCTGTATTTGAGCTAAAATGTGTATCAATGGTGCTCTTAGGAGCCATTTTATGCTAACTCTCTCCATCTAGTTGTGGTTTTCTGTTCTGTGTCTGATTGCAGGTTTTAGGGAGTTATCTCTCTATTCTCTACCACTATCTGACTATTTCACTGGACTGGAGAGGTTTGAAGACATATTTGATGAGTTTCAAAGTCCTGAGGATACTTTTCGGGATCTCTGAGCGAAGAAGCATTGAAACCTTGGCGTTTGAAGCCAAGGAATGAGTATCGGACCTGAGCCCGATCGGATCGGGCGCCACACGCCCGATCGGGCGGTCATCGTCATCAGAAGCAAGAGATAAGATTCGTTGCGGGCCCGATCGGGCGACGTTGCCCGATCGTTATTTCGGTGAGGAGCCCGATCTCATCGGGCGTCCTTGGCTATGTTCTGCGCCTGTCCCTGGAACCGTTGGTGTGCGGTCCGACCCCATCGGGCGGGTCGGCCCGATGTCATCGGGCGAGGTCCTCTTTTGATCCCAGCTGCTGCGTTTGAGCTCGATCTCATCGGGCTTAGTTGGCCCGATCGGGCGACTGACTCCACGCACTCATTTAATGATTTTAGGGCACAAAGTATAAATGGAAAAGTTAGAACATTTATTATGGATCTTTGTTTTAGCTCTTATTTCTCATAGTTTCTCTCAAGAACCCTAGCTTTTTACTACTCTTCATTGTGATTCAAGATTGAACCTTTGGATTATTCGCAAGTTTAATATAGTTCATTAATTTGGTAATCTTCTTCTTTATTCTCTTCATATTTATTTGCTTTCTCTATTATTTATTAGATTAGTTTCTTTGTTATTTGCAATAGTTCAAAGCATGGATTTTTATAAGAAATTTGTTATTCGATTCTTAAACATGAGTGAGTAGTTTTATTTCTAGGATTGTGGGGATCTATGTATGCAATGAGGGATTGATAGATTAGTATAATTACTCTTTATTTCAATTGTTTCCTGTGATTGAATCGTTCATGCTAGATTTATGAATTAGGCCTGATTTATATTTCTATTATCGCAATATTGAATCTACTTCGAGAGGAGAGATTTCGTATAGGCTTTCAATCATTAGGCATAGTGATCCTTGACCATGCGAGAGCGGCTAGGTGATCTTTGAGGGAGGTAATGTTCGAGAGAAATTACATGTGCCCTAGATAAATTGATTTATTGGGTGATTATTATTCATCTCTGATTTCCCGAATTGTATGCATAGTGATCCATAGTCCTAGTTCTTTATTAATTGATTCTTACCTTCATATTTAGTTCTATCATTTGCCTATTAGTTTAGTCACACACCCATTTTCAACTGATTTAGTTAGTATAATATTAGAATTCGGATATAATAGTATAACTTTCTCCCTGTGGATTCGATCCTGACTTCCCTGACTACTTGTTAGTGGACCTTAGGTTATTTTTGATAAGGTGATACGACTTTAGCCTGTCAAATTTTGGCGCCGTTACCGGGGAGACGATTTATTTTCCTCATCAAGTGGTATCCTTACCAGAAAATTGCAGATATGCGTCATGCCATAGTAACTTTCACCCAAGACCCTGGAGAATTATTATATGAAGCTTGGGAGAGGTTCAAGGATCTGCAACGCCTTTGTCCTCATCATGGTTTAGACCAGTGGTATTTGTGTCAGATTTTCTACACTAGAGTTGATGCAGATACAAGGAGGGTAATTGATGGAGCCTCTGGTGGGGTTTTCATGGATAAAGCCATTGATGAGGGGTATGAACTTCTGGAGAAACTCGCTTCTAATCAACCATCCACCATTCGTTCCTCCATGAAGAAGGGAGGGAAACATGATGTCGAGGCCATTTCTTTATTGTCCGGGCAGCTAGCTGCTCTCAACCAGAAGATTAATTCCTTGAAGCTAGGTAATGACTCCTCCCATATGAGTGTTAATGCGATGGCTAGTGCTTCTAATTATATTGCTCCCATTTGTGATGCTTGTGGGATACCTGGGCACAACTGTCAAGAGTGCCCTGCGCTCCTATCTTCTAATGTCGGGAGCAACTGTGAGGCGGTTAATGCGTTTCAGTCACAACCTAGGGCCCAGTTCAATCCATATTCCAACACTTACAACCCCGTGTACAGAAATCACCCCAACCTCTCATATCGGAGCAATAATGTGTTGAATCCTCAACCTCAACAACCATATGTCCCACAGAATTAGGTTCAACAATATCAACCTCAACAACAAGCTCCTCCTGGCTTTCAGAGAAATCAAGCTCCACAACCACCTGCTCCTCCTACTGACCCAGCCATGACAGAGTTGAAGAATATGATGTTTCAGATGCAAAAAGGTTTTAATGCCTTTCAAGCCGACACAAAGGCTCAGTTGGAAAACTTGGGTATGCATAACAAGATGTTGGAGACTCAATTAGCTCAGTTGGTTAGTTCTTCTGCTAGTAGGCCACCTGGATCATTACCTTCGCAGCCTATGCAACCAAGAGATACTGCCAATGCCATTACTCTTAGGAGTGGAGCGCAGTATGATAGTCCAGAGATGCCTAAAGATGATCCGGTTAGCTCCGACAAGGATGAAGCTGTCACTGACAATTCCACAGCTCCTAAGGATGTCAGCAATGCAGAGAAGCAGACAGTAGCTGAAAAAGTTTCACCTCCCACTCTTGTGATCAAGGTACCGTTCCCCAATAGACTATTGAAGACTAAGCTTGATCATCAGCTCGGTAAGTTTTTGGAGATAGTGAAACATCTGCAGGTAACTATTCCTTTTACTGAACTTATTACTCAAGTTCCTGCATATGCTAAATTTTTAAAAGAAATTCTGACTAGGAAAAGAGCATTTAATGAAATTGAGACTGTAGCTTTCACTGAAGAATGTAGTGCTCTTTTGCAAAACCAATCCCCACCTAAATTGAAAGATCCGGGGAGTTTCTCTATCCCTTGTAACATTGGCACCATTTTTATCGATAAGGCTTTATGTGATTTGGGTGCTAGTGTTAGTGTCATGCCCCTTCTGTATGCAAAAAGCTTGACATGAGAGATTTAAAATGTACCAATATTACTCTTCAAATGGTCGACCGTTACAGTCAAATACCCCTTAGGTATCCTAGAGGACGTCCCTGTGAGAGTAGGTAAATTTTTTATTCCTGTGGATTTTGTTGTGCTTGACATGGAAGAGGATACTCAGATCCCAATTATTTTAGGGAGACCATTTCTTCATACTGCTGGAGCTGTCATAGATGTTAAGAATGGCAAATTGACTTTGACTGTGGGAGATGACAAGGTGACCTTTAGTTTAACCAATGCCTTGAAAAGTCCCATGCTAGAGGAAGCCTGTTATAGAATTGATGTCATTGATGTGCTAGTTAACGATGACATGCCTCAATCCCTTCTGCGGGGTCCTCTGGAGGCTTTGCTTTGTTTTGCATCTTCTACAGGTGATGGTAATCCCTTGAGTGCTGCCGCGGATGACTGGGAAGCGGTTCTAGCATGTGAAGAGCTTGACGGTATTACCACTCATGACCAGGAACGGTTAGTATATGATACTCAACCGGTAGAGGTAAAGAAACCTGAACTGAAACCCCTTCCCTCTTCTCTGCGCTATGCTTTTCTGGATGAATCTGAAAACTATCCTGTGATTGTTAGTGCTTCATTGAATGATGGTCAAATGTCTCAACTTTTGTCTGTTTTGAAAAAACATAAACAAGCCATTGGATATAATATTGATGATTTGAAAGGCATAAGCCCTGACTTCTGCATGCATAGAATTCACTTAGAGGATGATCATCGTCCTAGTATACAAGGCCAACATCGTTTGAACCCCAATATGCAGAAAGTGGTTAAGAAAGAGGTCATGAAATTGCTTGATGCTGGAATCATCTACCCCATTGCTGATTCTAAGTGGGTGAGTCCAGTTCAAGTGGTTCCTAAAAAGGGAGGTACTACTGTTGTTAAAAATGAAAAAAATGAATTAATTGCTACAAGAGTAGTAAGCTGGTTGGCGTATGTGCATTGACTATAGGAAATTAAATGTTGCCACCAAGAAGGATCACTTTCCCCTTCCCTTCATTGACCAAATGTTGGAAAGGCTAGCTTGTCATTCTTATTTCGTTATCTAGATGGGTATTCCGGTTTCTTCCAAATCCCTATCCACCCGGATGACCAGGAGAAGACCACATTTACCTGCCCTTATGGTACCTTTGCCTATCGAAGGATGCCATTTGGATTATGCAATGCCCCCGCCACCTTCCAACGTTGTATGATGGCCATTTATTCTGAGTTCATTGAGTCCATTATGGAAGTGTTTATGGATGACTTTAGCGTGTATGGAATTGATTTTGATGCATGTTTGCTAAATTTGGCTAAAGTTTTGAAAAGGTGTGAAGATGTCAATCTTGTCCTGAACTGGGAGAAGTGCCACTTCATGGTTACTGAAGGAGTGGTACTTGGTCATATTATCTCTGAACGTGGCATCCAGGTGGATAAAGCAAAAATTCAAGTGATTGAGCAATTACCCCCTCCCCGTGAATGTAAAAGGGGTGCGAGGTTTCCTTGGTCATGCGGGGTTTTATCGCCGCTTCATCAAGGATTTCTCTAAAATTGCTAAACCACTTACTCGGTTGCTCCTCAAGGAGGCCCCGTTCTGTTTACGATAACCTGTCTTATATCTTTCAACAGGATCAAGCAAGCTTTGATTACTGCTCCGATCATTCGATCTCCGGATTGGAACCTTCCTTTCGAGATTATGTGTGACGCTAGCGACTATGCTGTGGGAGCTGTGCTTGGTCAGAGGACGGGCAACATTCTCCATGCGATATACTACGCTAGTAAGACCCTAGATGAAGCTCAAGTTAACTATGCCACAACTGAGAAAGAGCTTCTAGCTGTGGTTTATGCACTGGACAAGTTCAGAACTTATTTGTTGGGGTCTAAGGTCATTGTTTATACTGACCATGCTGCATTGAAGTATCTCCTAGCCAAAAAGGAGGCCAAACCTAGACTCATTCGGTGGATTTTGCTGCTCCAAGAATTCGATTTAGAGATCAAAGACAAAAAAAGGAGCAGAAAATGTAGTGGCTGATCATCTGTCCAGATTGCAGTATGAAGACATGGAAGAAGGTCTACCCATTGATGACTCATTTCCTGATGATAAGCTCCTGGCAGTCACTTCTGTCACTCCGTGGTATGCCAATTTCGCCAACTTTTGTGTATGTGGCTAGACTCCCCCAGGCTGAGTTACCAGCAGAGGAAGAAATTCCTCCATGAGGCTAAAAAGTATTTCTGGGACGACCCTCTACTGTACAAGCTTTGCGCTGACACCATCTATAGGCGATGTATTCCAGAATGGGAGGTGCATGACATTCCCAAGCACTCCCACTCCCTGCCATGTGGAGGCCATGCTGGGCCCTCCAAAACTGTTGCTAAGGTACTTCAATCTGGTTTTTACTGGCCTACTTTATTTCATAATGCTAGTACCTTTATTAAGTCCTGTGATGCATGCCAACGAACGGGAAATATTTCCCGACGACATGAGATGCCTCAAACCCCCATTTTGGAAGTTGAATTATTTGATGTATGGGGTATTGATTTTATGGGTCCCTTTCCCTCTTCATCTGGCAATAATTTCATACTTGTTGCTGTTGATTATGTGTCTAAATGGGTAGAAGCCCTTGCATCACCAACTAACGACTCTAAAGTCGTTATGAAAATGTTTACAAAGATTATCTTTCCAAGGTTTGGGGTACCAAGGGTTGTCATAAGTGATGGTGGATCTCATTTTCACAAACGCACTTTCGAGGCTCTGCTTAAGAAGTATGGTGTCTACCATAGGACTGGCCTAGCTTATCACCCTCAGACAAGTGGGCAGGTTGAAGTGTCTAATCGTGAGATAAAGACTATTTTGGAGAAAGTGGTAGCTAAATCTAGGAAGGATTGGAGTGACAAATTAGATGACACCTTATGGGCTTACAGAACTGCTTTTAAGACCCCTATTGGCACCACCCCTTACAGGTTAGTTTATGGGAAAGCATGTCACCTACATGTTGAGCTAGAGTACAAGGCTTTTTGGGCTGTTAAGGAGCTGAATTTTGATGCTAAGTTAGCAGGAGAAAAACGCCTTTTGCAGATTAATGAACTTGATGAACTCCGGCTGAATGCTTATGATAGTTCGCGTCTCTACAAAGAGCGCACTAAGAGATGGCACGATAAGAAAATTTTGAGTAGAGAGTTCTCAATTGGTGACAAGGTCTTATTGTACAACTCTAGATTAAAACTTTTTCCTGGTAAGTTGAAGTCTAGATGGTCTGGTCCATTTTCTGTCACTAATGTTAACAAGTTTGGTTCTATTGAGGTGATGAATGCAACAGGTGAAAAATTCAAGGTTAATGGCCAACGCTTAAAGCTTTATCATACAGGAGCTCTTGCTGGATCTGTGGAGGAATTATACCTCCAACCCCCTTCCCCTTCTGTTTGAGGGATGCAGCATTATGGTCGTGCGGGACCCTCATAAACCAGCTCTAATCGGGAGGCAACCCGATTTTCCCTTTCCTTTTCTTCTTTTTTTTTAGAATAGTTTTTAGTTTTGTAGTTTAGGTGAGAGAGTGAGAGGGTATTGATCATTACATTGAGGTTATATGTGTGCAGGATTTTTGGTTTCCGATGATAGCGAGGCTCGTTTTTCATGGAAAATAATGCAAAATCCCGACAAGTGTAAGTTCCGGCATCGCCCGATGATATCGGGCTCCTCCGCCCGATCGGGCCCGTGAAGACCCCATGACAGGAATCAAAAAAGAAACCCGCCCGATGGAATCAGGCTACTTAGCCCGATCGGGCCCGCAATAGGAAGTTGGGCAAAAGCGAAAAAAAATACCGCCCGATCCAATCGGGTCATTTCGCCCGATCGGGCAGTCCACCGTCTGCGAAAAATCATCGCCCGATGAAATCGGGCAGTCGCGCCCGATGGGGCTCAGCACCGTCAGTGCCTGGCACAAAAACTCAGACGCCCGATACAATCGGGCGAAGCCGCCCGATCGGGCCCGCAACTGGAAATCTGATTCTGAAGAAAAAAAATTTCGCCCGATGAAATCGGGCTTCCTGCCGGCATTCTCATTAAACACGGGATTTCTCACTCACTTTCCCCATTCACTCCCAATCTCTTTCTCTCTCTTCTTCAAGCCCTAACCCCAACTCTCTCATCTTCTTCCCCAAATTCTCCATCCACCATTAACAACCTCCAATCCAAGCTACTTAGCTCTCCACAAAAATCAATCCTCTCATCTCCCCTATCAATTACCCACTCCATCATCTTCAATTTTTTTTTTTTTTCTTTTTTTTTTTTTTTCTTCTTTCTTTCACTCCATCTCTCTCATCCACCCTTTTCCACATTCAATCCCCCATTAAAGTGAGTGTGACATCTCTACATTTTTTTCAAGCATCATGTCTTCAAGGAGGCGTCGCGGATCCGGCACCGGACCACCACAACCACCACCACCACCACCACCACGGGACGAGACTTTTCCAGATGTCATCTTTTCGTCGCCGGAGCAACGTGAACGGTTTCAGCGCCTAAAAGGGCACGAGGTGAGTCCTACCCATTTCCTTGATATTGAATTTTTAAATAAATTGGGTATTGCTTCTGAATTCAAAGATTTCATGAAAATAATCGGCATGGAATCTTTCTTTTCCGTCCATGTTAATACCTATCCTGTACTGGTATATGAATTTTATAGCAGTCTTAAGGTTACCAAACCCCGCACTGGACTTCGTATCATATGTATCCTTTAGACTGCTCAATCGGGATTTCCACCTCACTTTGCCGGAATTTGCACGGGTACTACGAGTACAATGTGGTGGGGAGATTAGGCACCCCCCTAACTACCATCATCGTAGCACGTACCATCACAGGTGATGGTAATGACTTCACCCTACAACACTGCAAGGGTAAATTCATCCACCAACCCATCTTAAAAATGTGGGTTCGATTTATGTCGCAGACACTATTTGGGAGGGTGGAAGGACAATTAATAAGGGGGGATGAAGCGTACCTAATTGGCGGCTACATGCTTAAAGGGACGCCCGACCATTTTCAATATAACATCCCTCATCATGTTGCGCTCCAGATGGAGCGCATTGCTACCACTTACCCCAAGAGGAGAGCGGACGGTACCTTGACCTCTCGGGCTATTGTTAATGGGGGGTTAGTGACTCTTTTTGCTAGGAAAATTCCTGGTTTTGATGAGTCTCGCTACCCGGCCCCCCTAGGACCCACCCTCCTGGATTATGCTTTCTTCGATCGCCTCCATTGGTTAGCGAGGGCTGGGGATAAATATCAATGGCGTATCAACGGGAGGCGCTCTATTGAGTTGCCTAGTCCCTTAGCCAAAATTCGACCAGGGCAGCCCCATTACCACCTTCCCATAGCTGGTTCCGACTATCCCACCCCCATCCCCGAGATTCCCCACGCACATTTCACCGTCGCCCCCCTCATCCTCGCTGAATATTGCCTCTACTTCGATGCTCCCCCTCCCCCATATTCTGCTTTGCTCCTCCTCCTTCTTTTGATTTTCGGGAATGATGAGCATGCTCCGGCGGATGGAGTGCGGTATCACTTGCCAACTCTACCGCTATTCGTAACATCATTCGGCGGGGGTGATGCCAACTCCGTCCTTCTCCAGAGCCTCAGCCAGCGTGTTGATACATTGGCCAATGATCAACACCTAGCTCTGTATCCCCTGTACGATGACTACTGCAGACAGCATACAATTGTAGAAACCGATGCCCACCCATCCTGGTACACTTGGAACCCGAATTACAGCCAGCCAGGGTCCAGTAGTAGGGGTGGCGGAGGTGAGGATGATGGAGATGCGGATGATGATGGTGAGGACATTTCTATGGATGGCTGATATCCATGCGTTCCTTTCCCTTGTTGCACTGAGGCCATTGCCAAGTTCAGCTTGGGGGAGGACTTCTGTAAGTATTAGTATTATTTTTCTTTTTGTTTTTACTGCATTTTAGGATAGTTAAGGTAGGTTATTTGCTTTGAAAAAATGAAAAATCACAAAAAAATGAAATATCAGCACAAAAATACGAGTTGAATTCGAATAGTTTGATTGCTTCCCTGTGCCCCGAACTTATTTTGAAAAATGATTTAACTCATTATACTGGATAGTTGGGCATTTGTGATTGAGACGTTGTGATGTGATCTTTGACTGCCTTGATCTTGAGTGAATTTTGTTGATAAAGCGCCTATTTTAACTGCATGCTTGAATTAGTTAGATTGTGAGGATTCATTCTTGCCCTCGGATTTATCTCTATATCCGATCTATTCTTGTGTGTTAGTTCCTCGTAGCATTCTTATCTTGGTTTTGGCATTGTACTCGTTGAGTTCTGGTAACTTTAGGCATGTGCTGTGATAGAGGCGTTCATTTGTTTAATTTTAAGCCTCAGAGTTGTTTAATGAATTTTTCCCCCCTAGCCCCGCTGAGCCTAATGACTTCTTTTTGGATCTATATTAAACCACATTACACACCTTGAGCCTTTACATTGACTATTGTCCCAAGCCTAGCTTGGGGGAGCATTTGTTAAGTTTATATCATATTGTGTGGTTGATTCCGTAGGGCGGTTGGAAAATAATGATATGGTTGTACAAAGAAAAGAAAGAAAAAGAAAAATAAAGTGAAAGAAAGAAAGAAAAAAATTTGATAGTGAAAATTCTGAAAAATTTCTATGATCTTCACTCGTTAACTTTCAAAAGTGTTGGAAATTATGTTGAAAATGACAATTATTGGTTGGTTCATGAAACTTCAAAAGTTGGTTATTATCTTGGTTATGTTGTTGCCATGGGAGTTGTTTCGACCACACTTAGTCCTACTAGTGTTTTTTTGCTCCCCTTTCTTGGCTTTTCCACCACATTTCCTAAATAATTTTCGTACCTTTACCCGAGCCCCATTACAACCCTAATAAAGACCTTTTGAGCACATGTTTGATTGTATATTGGAATAATACTGAGTCAATATGCCAAAGTTGAAGATTAAGTTTGTTATTTGAGTCGACCTGATTAGGATGAGCGATATTATACCTTTTTAAACACATGAGAGTGTGAGCGGGAAGGGCTATTATGGTTGGGTTGGTGAGCGATCGGGCACATATTTTGCCTGCCACAAAATTGAGAGGAGTGACACCTCGGTGAGCACCTTTTCAAGATTTGCATGATATGTAGGGCGGCTACGTTTGATGGTTTACTTAAGTGATTGGTAGTCAGGTGATCTGAGCAACTGAACTTGAATTTTGCTTGCTTGAATGATTTTGAGTTGGAAATAATTGAGTTTAAACTTTTCCATCTGAGGGGTGAAGCAATCCTATTCTTATTCCTGTTGTGCTTTGCTTGAGGACAAGCAAAGGTTTAGCTTGGGGGAGTTTGATGTGATGGTTTAATATAGTGTTTTTCCCCCTGTATTTGAGCTAAAATGTGTATCAATGGTGCTCTTAGGAGCCATTTTATGCTAACTCTCTCCATCTAGTTGTGGTTTTCTGTTCTGTGTCTGATTGCAGGTTTTAGGGAGTTATCTCTCTATTCTCTACCACTATCTGACTATTTCACTGGACTGGAGAGGTTCGAAGACATATTTGATGAGTTTCAAAGTCCTGAGGATACTTTTCGGGATCTCTGAGCGAAGAAGCATTGAAACCTTGGCGTTTGAAGCCAAGGAATGAGTATCGGACCTGAGCCCGATCGGATCGGGCGCCACACGCCCGATCGGGCGGTCATCGTCATCAGAAGCAAGAGATAAGATTCGTTGCGGGCCCGATCGGGCGACGTTGCCCGATCGTTATTTCGGTGAGGAGCCCGATCTCATCGGGCGTCCTTGGCTATGTTCTGCGCCTGTCCCTGGAACCGTTGGTGTGCGGCCCGACTCCATCGGGCGGGTCGGCCCGATGTCATCGGGCGAGGTCCTGTTTTGATCCCAGCTGCTGCGTTTGAGCCCGATCTCATCGGGCTTAGTTGGCCCGATCGGGCGACTGACTCCGCGCACTCATTTAATGATTTTCGGGCACTAAGTATAAATAGAAAAGTTAGAACATTTATTATGGATCTTTGTTTTAGCTCTTATTTCTCATAGTTTCTCTCAAGAACCCTAGCTTTTTACTACTCTTCATTGTGATTCAAGATTGAACCTTTGGATTATTCGCAAGTTTAATATAGTTCATTAATTTGGTAATCTTCTTCTTTATTCTCTTCATATTTATTTGCTTTCTCTATTATTTATTAGATTAGTTTCTTAGTTATTTGCAATAGTTCAAAGCATGGATTTTTATATGAAATTTGTTATTGGATTCTTATTCATGAGTGAGTAGTTTTATTTCTAGGATTGTGGGGATCTATGTATGCAATGAGGGATTGATAGATTAGTATAATTACTCTTTATTTCAATTGTTTCCTGTGATTGAATCGTTCATGCTAGATTTATGAATTAGGCCTGATTTATATTTCTATTATCGCAATATTGAATCTACTTCGAGAGGAGAGATTTCGTATAGGCTTTCAATCATTAGGCATAGTGATCCTTGACCATGCGAGAGCGGCTAGGTGATCTTTGAGGGAGGTAATGTTCGAGAGAAATTACATGTGCCCTAGATAAATTGATTTATTGGGTGATTATTATTCATCTCTGATTTCCCGAATTGTATGCAAAGTGATCCATAGTCCTAGTTCTTTATTAATTGATTCTTACCGTCATATTTAGTTCTATCATTTGCCTATTAGTTTAGTCACACACCCATTTTCAACTGATTTAATTAGTATAATATTAGAATTCAGATATAATTGTATAACTTTCTCCCTGTGGATTCGATCCTGACTTCCCTGACTACTTGTTAGTGGACCTTAGGTTATTTTTTATAAGGTGATACGACTTTAGCCTGTCAACTAGCCTCGAAGCCTTACGCAAATTTCTCTGATTTATTTACTCAATTTTCTATGGAATTTCTTGCATACAATTTTTGAAGCCCTTAATTGGGTATTTATACCCAATTCCACCGCCCTAGTTGTGAAATTCGAACCAATTAGATAGGAGGATTGGCCTCCAAGTTTCGGCCCTAGAAACCGCCTCTTCTTTGGTCGTGATTTGCGGCGCCGAATTGCGGCTCTCTGCTCCATCTGATTGGTTGCAAGTTGCGGGCTTTTTGATTGGTGGAAATATGGTGGTGGAAGAAGGCGGTTTGAATGAGGAGCTGAAGTGGAGCGTCGTCGAAGAGGATGAAGGAATGACACCCTCTTCTTCCTTTCGTTTCTTCTTCTGTTTTTTTTTTCTTCTATTTTTTTTCTTTTGTTTTCTTTTCTTTTTTCATGTCTTTACTTCTCTCACGTGTTCTTCTTTTCTTTGGGCTAATTTTCACAAGGAGAAATGAGTTTTGCCATCTTGTTTATTCTTTGGACTAAATTACCTCATTACACAAAAGTAATATCATTAACTAATATTAGTAATAAAAATGACATAGCATATTATATCTAATAAGTATTAAAAGTATATAAAATGCTTCAAAATAATAATATAAACATACTTATAATATTAAAATTAAGGGATATAAATGTATTATAATATGCACTTATCAAATTCCCCAACACTTAGTCCTTGATCGTCCTCGATCAAACTCTAATTGTATGCAACTAAGACACATAATACCACCTCTCTGTTTCTTAACTCTAAAACTGAATCAATGAAAAGTCGAACAAGAAACTAATATATTTTATATTAGTTAGTAAAAACTCAAGTAAGATGTTAACAGGAATGTCAAATTATTAATTTAGAACAATCAAATAATCAAAACTCATAACATATCATAGATATATTCTCTCAACATTTGATAGGTACCAGCGAGTATTCACTTCATAGAACCATGATCTTAATAAATAAACCCTCACAGGATAAATAATCACTTGTCACTCATGTGTTTGAAAGGGTTTATGCATTTCACTCAAGGTTCAATTCCGATGGCCAAAACTCTGCCATAAGCTTGCATATCTTCTCGATTCTCCACTATTATTAGACAACATGCCACACATAAATCAAAAGGACTTTAGATGGGTTGTAACAAGGGCTATGGTTAAAGGTGGGAAATTTTTAAAGATATGTGGACTAGATGGCTTTGAACTAAGTGGAGCAAAAACTTAATAACTCCTCTCTTTCCGGACAAGGGGAACCAAAAATAACTCTCACATTGTACTTCAGCCTTCTGTCATTTCGAATCAGCACAGTTTACTGTATTTTGACTTTGATATACAAAACCGCCCATTTACATCATCAATTGTAGCTACATATCACGCTTGATACATATTTTTTTCATTTCTTATTTCATTTTTTTTTTCAACTGTTTTTGTTTTCACTTTTTTTTTTCTTTTCTCTCATTGTTTTTATAGAATATCAAGATTACAATATATTATACAACATGGACGATCAATACTTCAACTGCTATAACAACACCTTTTAATAGAAACAGCCCCACACTTCGCTTTTACTCAATCAACAACCATGCTCCATCAGCTCAAAATTTTGGGTCATGAATTTATTTTATGTTTTTTTTTATGGTTTATAATGAAGGCTAAGCAAAATAATAGTGATTTAGGCTCAAAGGGGTTCAGAAAGGATGTAATATAATATAAGGTGGCTATTTGGCTATGTAATTTGTAACAAAAGAAATACCTTTTTCTTCATGCCAACATGAGTCAATATAATTTAGAAGAGTATCAATGCAAGTTCTAGAGAGAAATTACCATGGAAGAACATCACACATGAAAGAAAAATATGAGATTAATATGTATATCTCAGTTTGTTAGGCTCAGAATCTCACAGGTTATTTTGGTCTATCCATCTAGTCATAGTTACAACCAAGGGAATGACTACACTAACTAGCTATAAACATGAGATTGTTTATCTAATCGTGTTATGAATCCTTCAAACTTGACTATTCTTGAACTAAAAATGTTAACAATTCTCAAAACTTTTTATTTTCGAAAACATATTTTATTTCAAAACATAGTTAGATTAGAGTTTCTTGACGAACTTCTTCATTTATTCAATTTTTCTCAAAAAGAAACTAAGAGGTTGGTTTTATTTACCAGAAACTAATGCATAACACACATAAAAAACTATAATGCACCTATAAACTCCATGCTCATGATTTTTTATATAATGCAAACAACAATTCAATAATTATTTTTAGTCCAAATTCAGAAATTTCGGTAGCATTTCTCCTACAATATGGACAAACAAAAATTTTTATGCATCCAATTCAACCTGTTTCAGAACAATATACTATCCATATAATATTCCAACACCAACATTCAGAATTCTCCTCAAAAATACCAACGTTCAACTCCAACTACAATATTCTCCATCATCCATAGCAATTCAATTCGAAAAAATTTCATCAAATTCCACATACTTCATGTAACAGCAAACAATAACCTCTCCCCCACACTTAAACCTTACATTGTCCTCAATGTAACATTGAAAATGTGGAAGATATCATGAAAATTCTCAAAAACAATTCACAAGTTCAAAACAAAATGAAAAACACACTCTAAATAAAAGCAATAAACAAAGAGTTTAAGAAAGCAAATCTGATATTGTCTTGGGTTGCCTCCCAAGCAGCGCCTTGGTTTATGTCGTTGGCTCGACGAGTACCAATCAAGGTTCTTCTAGCTCAATTTCTTCAATAGTCATAACATGCGGGAATTCATGATATGTCTTCAACCTATGACCATTTACTTTAAAAATCTTTTGAGTGTCAAGACTTTTTATCTCTACTGCACCATGAGGAAAGAGGTTAGTAACGACAAAAGGACCAAGCCACCTAGATTGGAGTTTACCAGGAAATAATTTTAATCGAGCATTGAATAATAAAACCTTGTGACCAACATGAAATGTTTTCCTTGCTAACTGTTTATCATGAAAGACCTTAGTCTTTTCTTTGTAAATCTTAGCATTTTCATATGCTTCTAACCTTAGTTCTTCAAGTTCTTACAACTGCAATTTTCTTTCTTTTCCAGCTTTATCACAATTTAAATTACACTGCTTTACTGCCCATTATGACTTATGTTCTATCTCTACAGGTAAGTGGCAAGCTTTACTAAATACTAATCTATAAGGAGACATCCCTATCGGAGTCTTAAATGCTGTCCTATAAGACCATAATGCATCATTTAACCTTAAACTCCAGTCTATACTATTAGGATTCACCATTTTTTCCAAAATAGATTTAATTTCTCTGTTTGAAACTTCAGCATGTCCATTAGATTGTGGATGATATGCAATAGAAATTCTATGTGTAACATGATATTTTTCAAATAATGCACCAAGCGTCTTGTTAATAACAAAATGAGTGCCTCTATCACTAATAATCGCTTTAGGTATTCCAAATCTAGAAAATATATTACTTTTGACAAAGTAAATCATAGTTTTAGCATCATCAGCTCTAGTTGCACTAGCTTCTATCCATTTAGAGACGTAATCAACAGCAAGAATGATATAAAGATTACTAAAAGAAGACGGAAACGGACCCATAAAGTCAATACCCCAAACGTCAAATATTTCACAAATTAAGATACCGGTTTGTGGCATTTCGTGTCTTTTAGTTAAGTTTCCAGTCTTTTGACATTGTTTACAAGACTTATAGAATTCATAGGCACCTTTAAATAATGTAGGCCAATAAAAACTAGACGCTAGGACTTTGTGTGCAGTTCTTTGAGGACCAAAGTGCCCTCCACTTTCAAGACCATGACAAAAATTCAGAATAGAGGAGAATTCAGATTTATCTACGCATCTTCTTATAACTTGGTCAGAACATGTTTTCCAAAGGTATGGGTCATCCCATATATAATATTTAGAATCAGATTGAATCTTTTCCTTTTGAGCTTTAGATAAAGTAGAGGCAAATGTTCTTATAACCAAGTAATTAACAATATTAGCATACCAAGGAGTTTCAACTTGATATAAAGATAATAATTGTTCATCTGGAAAAAATTCACTTACCAGAGGCCAATCCTCTCTAGGCACTATTCTACTTAAATGGTTAGCAACATGATTCTCAGCACCTTTTTTGTCTCTAATTTCTAAATCAAATTCTTGTAGAAGGAGCATGCATCTAAGAAGTCTAGGTTTAGATTCTTTCTTTTTCAATAAATACTTAAGTGCAGAATGGTCAGAATAAACAATGACATGAGTTCCAAGCAAATATGTCCTAAATTTTTCTAATGCGAAAACGACAGTGTACATTTCTTTTTCAGTTAAAGTATATTTACATTGGGCAGAATCAAGTGATTTTGAAGCATAATGAATTACATAAGATACTTTATCCTTCTTTTATCCTAAAACTGCACCAATTGCTTTATCACTAGCATCGCACATAATTTCAAATGGTAAAGACCAGTCAGGAGGTCTAATAACTGGGGCAATGGTTAATTTTTCTTTTAGTTCATCAAAAGCTATTTTACAATTATCATTGAAATCAAAGTTAGCTTCTTTAGCAAGTAAAGCGCATAAAGGAGATGCAATTTTAGAAAAGTCTTTAATAAAACGCCTATAAACCCAGCATGTCCTAAAAATGGGCGAATTTCACGTACACAAATAGGATACGGTAAGGAACTAATGACTTCTATTTTAGATTTGTCAACTTCTAGTCCTTTAGCACTAACAACATGTCCTAAAACAACACCTTGTTCAACCATAAAATGACACTTCTCAAAGTTTAGGACAAGGTTTGTTTCAATACATCTTTTTAAAACAAGAGATAAACTATTTAAGCACTTATCAAATGAATCACCGAATACCGTAAAATCATCCATAAATACTTCCATATTTTGCTCAATTAGATCAGAAAATATACTCATCATACATCTTTGGAAAGTACCTGGAGGATTACATAAACCAAAAGGCATTCGTCTAAAAGCAAATGTACCAAAAGGACACGTAAATGTGGTTTTATCTTGGTCTTCAAGAGCAATGGGAACTTGCGTATAGCCAGAATAACCATCAAGAAAGCAAAAGAAGGACTGTCCGGCTAACTTTTCTAACATTTGATCAATAAAAGGTAAAGGAAAGTGATATTTTCTAGTTGATTGATTTAACTTTCTATAATCAATACACACTCTCCATCCATTAGATATTCTAGTTGGAACAAGTTCTCCTGTTTTATTTTCAACGATTGTTATTCCAGACTTTTTAGGAACCACATGAATCGGACTCACCCATTTAGAATCAGAAATTGGGTAAATTACTCCTGCTTCTAACCATTTTAGAATTTCTTTCTTGACAACTTCCATCATTAAAGGATTTAGTCTACGTTGAGCTTCTCGAACAGGTTTAGCATTGTTTTCTAAGAAAATTCTATGCATACACATTGTCGGGCTAATTTCTTTTATATCAGCTAATGTCCATCCAATAGCCTCTTTGTGTTATTTAAGTACTTCTAGCAATTTTTGTTCTTGGGATGGAGTTAATGAACTAGAAATAATAACAGGTAAAGTCCCATTATCACCAAGAAAACCATATTTTAGATTCGAAGGAAGTATTTTCAATTCTAATTTAGGTGCTTTAACAATTGAGGGCACTAATTTTGCGGTAGATAATGGTACACCTAAACTTTGTTTTTCAGCGAAAGAACAATCAACTATTCGAGTTTCAATGTCATTAACTAGTTTACCATCATCAATCCATGCAGCAATTTCATCAACTACATAGCTAAGTAAATCACCAAATAATTGACCTTGATCAAATATATTTTGTGCAATATTATCAATCACATCAATAGTATCAATGGCACACAGATTATTGATGTCACTAGGGTATCTCATAGCATCGAAAATATTAAATCTAATTATTTCACCATCAAATTCCATAGTTAAATTACCCTCATGCACATCTATTTTAGTATTAGAAGTCTTTAAGAATGGTCTTCCTAATAATAAGGGTATATTAGAAAAATCAGAATTAGAACCCATATCCAACACATAGAAATCAGCAGGAAAAACTAATTCATTTACTTGCACAAGAACATCTTCTAAAACTCCAATAGGATATGCATTAGATCTATCAGCCAATTGTACTACAACATCAGTTTTAGAAAGTGGGCCTATATTTAGAGAATCATAAATAAATTTGGGCATAACATTAATAGAAGCACCTAAGTCGAGCATGCATCTTTCAAATTTACAACTACCAATTTTACACGGAATAGAGAACATTCCAGGATCTTTGCACTTAGGTGGGAGTTTCCTTTCAATTACCGCATATATATTCTCACCCATGTTTACCATTTTAGAGCCCTTAAGTTGTCTTTTATGAGTACACAGTTCTTTTAGAAATTTAGCATATCTAGGCACTAGTTTTATAGCATCAAGAAGAGGTATATTCACTTCAACTTTTCTAAAAGTTTCTAAGATTTCATTATCAAGAATATCTTTCTTAGGTTTAGAAAACCTAGAAGGGAAAGGAGGCACATCTTTGCATTTAGAAAAATCAAAATTAGATTTTAAATTTTTAGTATGACTCTCCTTTTCTTCAACTTCTTTTTTCTTTCTCCTTTAATATCTCTTGATTTTCTAAGA
Source organism: Beta lomatogona (assembly GCA_947646795.1). Taxonomy (NCBI): domain Eukaryota; kingdom Viridiplantae; phylum Streptophyta; class Magnoliopsida; order Caryophyllales; family Amaranthaceae; genus Beta; species Beta lomatogona. The sequence goes on along the minus strand of CANSNZ010000782.1, from coordinate 822,591 downwards.
TTGTTTCATTAATTTCATCTTCAGTCAATCGTCCAGTCTTAGGTCTCACCTCTAGTTCATCTTCAATTTCTCTGTTTTTGGCTTTAGGGTCCTTTAATTCTTTCCCGCTCCTAAGTGTGACAGCTTTTGCATTTTCCTGAGGGTTTCCAGAGATTTGAGTTTCTAAATTACTTAATGAGGTACAGATTTGACCTATTTGGGTGTCCAGGTGTTGTAATTGAGAATCAGTCTTCTTTTGATAATTAACACTTTGTGAATGGACTTGTCCTATCTGATTAGTTAGTTGTTTAACAAGATCTTCTAAATATGTGTTTGATGATTGGGATTGTTATTGGGGATTAGTATGAAAGTATTGTCTAGGATTATATTGTTGAAATGGTGGTCTAGGTCCATATCTCAAATTAGGATGGTATCTCCAACCTTCATTATAAGTTGATGAGAAAAGATCGTATTTTCTTTCGGTTGACCTATGAAACCTCCTAAAGCATTTACATCTTCATTTTGCAACGTTGGACATGCATCAGTAACATGGGACACATCAGCACATATACCACAAACTTTTGCTTTTGACTCATGACCAACAATTTTAGATACTATAGTAGTTAAATTAGCAATCTGTTGAGCATGTTTCCTTTAATTGATTATGAACAGAAGTAACATCCACTAGTGGAAAAAAATATAAGGGATGCGGTGCAAGGGCTGCGGTTCATTGCAAAACGCAGCCCTTCACTATTAAGGGTTGCGGTTAACCCAAAACCGCAGTCCTTAGTTACTAAAGGGCTGCGGTCGTTGGGCTAACCGCAGCCCTTAGTAGTGAAGGGCTGCGGTTTTGGGCTAACCGCAGCCCTTTATCATTAATTTTCGCTGGGCTGGGCGGCTGGGCCACTTTTAAATGAACTGGTATGCAGCAAAGTGAGCAAACCTCACGTTTATCTCTCTCTCATTCATGTCTCTCATTCGTCTCTCTCCTCTCTCATTCGGTGGCTAGGGTTTCCAACCTCTCACAAATCTTCACACCACCACACTCCCTCTCCTCCTCCGTCTATCATCTCTCCTCTCTAGGCTCTCGTATCACCACCACGAACATTCGTCGCTCACACCACCACACCCCCTCTTTCGTCTTTCACCATTCACCGCATCATCTCTCTCCTTTCATCCTTCTTCGCCGGTTGGTGGTTGGCTGGGGAGGGCTCGCGAGGGTTTAGGGTTCGCAAGGGTTAGGCTTCGCAAGGGTGGCGGTGGTTGCTGCTCGTGTCTGCCACTGGTTGTTGGTTATGCCGCCACGATGCTGATGCTAGTGTTAGTGATTTGGTGCGTGCCGTCTTTTTCTTTGTCTCACTGCTGATGTAATTTGGTAATTTGGGTTTAGATTTCATCGAAATTGGTTGAATTTACTGTTAAAGTTCCTACCTTTTTGTTCTGTATTTTACCAATTAAGTTGTAGTATTTGTTCTTGGAAGGTGGGGCAGTAGAATTATAAGACTGAAATATGAATAAAGACTTTGGCTTTGAGGAGGGTTTGTGACTAATTTGACTATATATTGTAGGTTATAAGTGTTAAAGTTTATAGTTCAGCATTAAATTTGAGTATTGTTTTGCTGATTGCTTTAGCTGTACCTGTTTATGTTGTAAATGTAAGAATGTTATGCATGATCAAGGTTTATTTTTGTGGTATATGGTGGTAAAGTAAAATGCAATCTTGTAGTTTTAGATGAAATGATTAGAATGATGTTGGATATTAGTAGTTCTGGGCTGTATAGCCTGCATTATATTTAGGTTGAAATGATAAGAATGATGTCGGACCATTGTATGTGCCTTTGAATTTTTTTGTGAATCTGATTTCTTCTTAGTGTTGGTAAATGTTTAAATAGTTTAATTTTGTTTCTAATTATTTGATAAATTAGTCTCTAATAGTTATCAGTATTACAAAACTGATAAGATGAGAAGGAATGCTATATTGTTCTCCCTATTGGTTACATTCTTTTATCTTTCGCTCTAATATTCTTGTGCCTGATGGTGTTTTCATGGAAAACCATTGCTCTAGTTCTTTTCGATTTATTCTCAGATGGCTCAGTATGAGTTGTATTGCTTCTTTTGCTGACATTAATTTGCTGCTGACTTTAATTTGTTGGTGGTATTACTTAAGACTTTAATTTCTTTCGCTCTAATATATTGATTTGTATTAATCTCTGGAGCATGAGTATTGATATTTGTGGGATTTCTTGGCCTAATATGCATCTAAGTCATTGTTTTTAGGGCTTTAATGGTTTGATCCATGGTCAAGTTGTTGTTTTTAAAACATTAATTGTTTGATCTATCTATCTGCACTTTGTTCGCAACACTTATTTCGAGAGATATTTGAATATCCACCAATATCCATTTATTGCGTAACTTAATGGATACAACATCCTAGGATTATAGGTAAAACCAAAATATAAAGCTGACACAAACTGAATTATGAAAGCTATAGCATAGACACATGTCAATTTAGTAGATGAAGTTCTTAACAAGTACCGATCCCCACCTAAATAATGGATTCTTCGAACAGTGATAATGCATATGTTGATTGTTTGAAACAGAATTATAACTACGTCTGTACTTCCTACACTCCCTCAGAACTATGACAAAAAGGAGTTGATTAGTTTACCTCAATCTTATGGAAAATGTTAATAAGATAGAGAATACGCTATTTTTATGGTGTTCGTAACTCCTTTAACTGGTCAGATTTTCATCCAATTCAATGCTTCTCTTTTTTTTTTTTAAAATGAATTTCATACATCTATGTGGTGAACTGAATGTATGGTACATAAGTGCTGCAGTTTATGATTGGAGATTTCTTTTGTTATTTGAGTAAGCCTACTTTTGATGGGAGCCTTTGAATAAATTATAGGTTGTCGACTTCTGACAACTTGCTCATGACAATTCAAGAGAATATAAAATGGGTTGATACCATGAGTGAGATGGATAAGAAACATAAAAAAGAAGTTGAAGGAATGTGATGGAGCGGTTACGAACTGTCTGATTTTGGACAGTGGCAACCTGCATGCAATTGAATATGACTGGGCTTAGTTTTTGACCATTGTCACTGATCTCCAACCTTTACAAACATGGCAAAAGTTAAAAGCCCCATGAACCTGTGTTTATTCATGTATGTTTATTCGTATTTTTCTTACTTTCTCTATATTTGAATAAAAAACATAATTCGTAATGAAAAATGATACTTTTATATATAAATAACTGTTTGGGAACATTGAGGATTAAAATATTGCAAAAAAAAATTTAATTTTTTTGTTTTTTTGGGTCACAAGGGCTGGGGCCCGGGCAATAACCGCAACCCTTGGTGGGTTAAGGGCTGCGGTTTTGGCCCTTAACCGCATCCCTTAACCCACCAAGGGATGCGGTTTTTGTTTTGACCGCAACCTTTAACGTGCTAAGGGCTGCGGTTAACAACCGCAGCCCTTCCTTAATGCCAAGGGCTGCTCGTCTAATGGCTGCGGTCAAAAAACGCAGCCCTTGGGCCCCTTTTGACCGCAGCCCTTGGGATTTTTCCCTCTAGTGATCAAGCTCATTTACTCTCATAGCATCATTCCTAGTACTAAATTGTTGTGTGTTTTGTGCCAAGTTAGAAATTAAATTTTTAGCTTGATTAGGTGTTTTATTCACTAATGCCCCATCACTTGCAGCATCTATCATTCCCCTATCATTCGGCAATAAACCCTCATAAAAATATTGAATTAATAATTGGTCACTTATTTGATGTTGAGAGCATGAAGCACATAACCTTTTAAATCGCTCCCAATATTCATAAAGTGACTCGCTAGGGTACTGCCTTATACCACATATCTCCTTCCTTATAGACCCAATTCTACTTGCGGGGAAGAAATTTTCTAGAAAAGCTTTTTGTAGTGCATCCCAAGTAGTAATTGATCCAGGAGGAAGAGAATATAACCAATCTTTTGCTAAATCAAACAATGAGAATTGAAAAGCATGGATTTTAACATCATCTGGACTAATGCCTTCAGGTTTCATGGAAGAGCAAACAACAAGAAATTCTTATAAGAATCAATTAGGGTCCTCACCTCCATGACCATGAAATTTAGGAAGAAGATTGAGAAAACCTGAATTTAGCTTCAACGGTTTTTCCAATGTTGGAAAAACGATGCCTAAAGGTTGATAATCTAGCTTTGGCGCAACTAACTCCTTCAAAGTTCTTTCTGCCATTTCTTCTTCGTGTTCGAACAATTTCTCAATATAGAGACGCTCTTGTCGTTGTTTTTCTAAGAACTCTTTCCTTGTTCTCCTTGCTGTCCGTTCGATTTCAGGATCAAACAACAATGCTTCCTTTCGTAGACGTGTGTTCATGCACCTGAAAATAGGAAATTCAAAAATTATTAAGTACTTCAGGTGATTTGCAATTTAATTATGGTACCATTAAGCTAGTTATATATATTTTAGAATTAACTCATCAACAACTCATCATCAGCTCTTTAGCTCACCTTTCTTAAAAGTCAATAGTTTCAATAATATTTCAATCTTTAAAGTAATTTCATTTACACACAAATTAAGCACACAACTTGTTCATTGGGGGTTCAGTTGGTTTTCAGAATCAAGTTCTAATAATCTATAACCCAACAAGAGAAAGCATGGCTGCAATTTATTCGAAAAATTGAACTTGACTCCATTATAGAGCATCTGCACAAATTGTAGTTTTCTAGATAATCTATGTCCCTTCTCCAATTTATGTTTCTATACTTAATTTCAGCTATACATATAACATTAGCTTTTTCACATCGAAGGACTTATGAACTTGTTCATTTGTTCCATTAGCACATATATCTCATTAGCCAACGTGTATGCTTTATAGTTCAGCTTAGAATTGCCAACTAAACAAGTAAATATTTTAACATCATTAGACAAACTAGTCACTTAATGATTCGTTTCATCTTATACAAGCAAGATCTTCGTCTAAGCAAGTATAATTTTTATAGTTTATACATGAACAAACTTATATCTAGCAGCTAGATCACTTACAAAACACATTTCAGCACATCATTTAAGCATATCGAGCATAAGTTAGCGGTATGACTAAGTTATCAATTATCTGGCCACCTTGATTAATCCAAATAAGAGTCAACTAGAAAGAAATAACTAAGCACATAGTATGCAAAAAGAAGTTAATAAACATACTATAAGCTAAAAAAAAAAAATCTCAACCTAGTCAAACTTTCTTTAGAATACCAAGATAATAGGTCCTATTTGTCATTTTATCAACTAAATTCTATAACAAAAATTAGTATCTCAGTTAAACTTTAATGGAAAGAATATCATAAACTCCACGGCAACGGCGCCAAAATTTGGTACGAGTCGTTATGCGTACAAATTAAAAACCTTATTTCATCCACATTAACATTATTTAAGTTTAGTTTAGTGATAAATAAAGGTCAATCCCATGGAGAAATTAATATATTCCTGAAATCCAAGTTTAACTAATTAGGAGAATCTAACTAGTATATACATGTTATTTACTAATATATACATATTCACATTGTTATTGGGGGGGTTGGAAAACGTTTTATACGAATTTAAAAACTACTAAAGATAAATCTAACCTAATATTTACATGTGATGACAAGTAATCCCACTTTAGGCTCATAACACTTTCAGAGATTTATAAATTCCTAACCTTGATTATACTTTCAATTTCATAAATACAAGATTGATTAGATAGATTAATTGTAGGAATTCAAGTAGCCAAACTCCCCTATACTTCCATACTTTTAATCAACAGTGAACTAGGCCGACTATCGATTCTAAACTAATCTAATCACCACAAGTATTTCGCAACTTCCGACGATTAAACGAGAAGCATTATAGAACTAGAAGTACATCATTAATCCCTAGTCAATCTAAACATATCATATCTTTATGTTTAAACAACTAGTCCACGTTATATTCTAGTTTGAACTTAAAACCATCTTTGCAGACCTAAATTAAACTAGTTACCACTTATTGTCATACAATTTTAGACTAGGCTAAATCACATAACTAGCGATAATCTCAATTTATACCTAATAAGATAGCAAATTAAGTGTAAAATTGGAATTTGAACATTACAACCAAACATAACTTGAGTATCCAACTACAAATAATCTTGAATTCAATTCAAAATTCAACACCACAATCCAAATATACTTCAAACCTCATAATTTAAACTTGATTCAAACATCACAAACCAATTTTGAATTCAAACCACATAATCCAACATAATTCAACCAATACAATCCAAACATACTATGAAATTCAAAAGTATAATAGGGAAATTTCAAAACTAATTTAAAAGTACAATAGAAAAATAGAGGACTTATGTACCACGCGGAAGTTCGCCTTCGAATTTTGCACCTACGTTCGAGCTTGAACTTCACCCTCCTCGGTTGTGTGCTAGGATTCCAACCCGAAGCTTTCTTCCGTCAAATTCGCGCACCCCCACACTAGCCTCGAAGCCTCACGCAAATTTCTCTGATTTTTTCACTCAATTTTCTGTGGAATTTCTTGCATGCAATTTTCAAAGCCCTTAATTGGGTATTTATACCCCATTCCACCGCCCTAGTTGTGAAATTCGAACCAATTAGATAGGAGGATTGGCCTCCAAGTTTCGGCCCTAGAAACCGCCTCTTCTTTGGTCGTGATTTGCGGCGCCGAATTGCGGCTCTCTGCTCCATCTGATTGGTTGCAAGTTGCGGGCTGTTTGATTGGTGGAAATATGGTGTTGGAAGAAGGCGGTTTGAATGAGGAGCTGAAGTGGAGCGTCGTCGAAGAGGATGAAGGAATGACACCCTCTTCTTCCTTTCATTTCTTCTTCTGTTTCTTTTTCTTCTATTTCTTTTCTTTTGTTTTCTTTTCTTTTTTCCTGTCTTTACTTCTCTCACGTGTTCTTCTTTTCTTTGGGCTAATTTTCACAAGGAGAAATGAGTTTTGCCATCTTGTTTATTCTTTAGACTAAATTACCTCATTACACAAAAGTAATATCATTAACTAATATTAGTAATAAAAATGACATAGCATATTATATCTAATAAGTATTAAAAGTATATAAAATGCATCAAAATAATAATATAAACATACTTATAATATTAAAATTAAGGGCTATATAAATGTATTATAATATGCACTTATCAAATATTGGCCTTGATTGGGATACGAACCACAGTATTGACCTTGGTTGTATCCATGTTGGCCTTGACCTTGACTTTGATTAACATTTTGACCTACATTTTGAAATCCATTTTGATTAGAGATTTGACCTTGGTTCTTCTACCCAAAATTCGGGTTATGACGCCAACCCGGATTAAAGGTGTTAGAATAGGGGTCGAATTTTTGATTTAGGGCATTGACTTGTTCCATGGAGGAAGGAGAAGTGATGTTAGAGTCTACAAAGTTGCATTGGGAAGAATAATGGTCATATGCTCCACAAGTATCACAAAACAATAAATGCATGGGCATGTTAGTATCACCGGAATGGGGAGTGTTCCCATAACTATTCACATGAGACATGTTAGGAGGGGGACATAAGTTGGGGTTTTGGGAATGACCAAGCATGGAGGCATTAGATGAGGAGGGGGACATGGTAGATGATTTTAATTGATTAACTAAAGCATCTACTATAGAAGTGAGTAAATCAATGCTATCAACTTCATACCTTCCACCTCTCTTGGAGGTTGAAGCGCGCTCTCCCTTGTTCCAATCTCGGTCATTTTGAACCACATGTTCAATTGCTTGAAGAGCTTCATCCGCCCCCTTCATCATTATGGATCCACCCGCTCCCGCGTTTAGACTCATCTTGTTGAATTGTGAGAAGAAAGTCCATTGTAGAAACAAAGGAGTTGCATCTCCTTCCCCATGTCATGATGTGGACACTCCCTTAAGAGGCTTTTAAATCTCTCCCATGCTTCATTTAGACTCTCACCTTCTTTATCGTTGAATGTCACAATTTTAGCTCTTATTTCGGCCGTCTTTTGCAAAGAATAAAATTGGCCCAAGAAAGCTTTGGTGACTTCTTCCCATGTGGTGAGTGAGTTAGGAGGTAAGTCCACGAGCCAACGTGATCCTTCATCTCTTAAGGAGAAATTGAACATGCTTAGGCGGATGTAATCTTGCGTGACTCCATTGTGCTTCACCGTCGAGCAAAATTCAGTAAACCTCCTCAATTGTTCTCGAGGGCATTCATGGCAACTACCCCCAAATTGATTGTTTGAGATGAGTTGAATGAAAGCCGGTTTGAACTCAAAATCATTTGCTTGTGTGGTGGGTGCAACAATGGCACTTGTTGGAGTATATGCCATAGGAGCACCATAGTCTCTCAAACTCCGGTTGTTTACTTCCCCCATTTCATGCTCAAATTCCTCAAATTCCTCGGAACTAGAAGAACTTGTAGAACTTCGAGGACTTTCAATGGTGGAGGTAGGATGTGGTTGTTCTTGCACTCTCTCGCCTCTCAACCCTCTTCTTGTAGCTTTTACGGTTCTCTCTAGTTCCCTATCAAATGGAATAAGCGATTGCTTCTTGGCATACAAGACAACCAGGCTCAATAGGGGTACTCAAACAACTAAGCAAGCAAAGGACACCAACACACAAACAACAAAAGAACAAGAAAAGAAAAATAAAGACTTAGACTCACAAACAAAACTACTACTCAATGAAAATACACCGGTCCCCGGTAACGACGGCAATTTGAACAAGGGAGAAACTAGGTCGTTACTAACTCCCCTTATGTCAAATAAAAAGCCTAACTATCCACCTGAACTAGTCAAGTGGTAAGTAAGGGTCGAACCACAAGGATCGGAGGTCTCACCAAGGTAGAGTCGCTACAAGTAAGCTAAGTCGAAGAAATCGTCAAGTTTTGGTTGAATTAAGTGATTAAAACTATTAGAATCAAATTAGGAAAAGCACTAGGAATAGGAAATCACCACAATCATAGTTCACATCCAACAACCAAGTAGAGATAAGGGGGTTGACAAGCATTGGGGATATGCAAAGGGAATAAACAAACCTAAACACTTCCAAATCGTTGTAGGGGAGTTTAGAGTCCTAATTATGGCAACAAAACCTATATTTCGAGGCGTTATCACCTAACTAGGCCAAGTTAGGAATTGAAATCAAACCCAAGTTAATACCAATCAACAAGTGATGTGTAACAACTAGTTAATCAATCATGAAGGTCAACCACATAAAAGTAAGCCATTAAATGGACAACAAAGGATCAAAAGATGATGGAGCTCACATCAACTAAGTCACCAATCGACATCAAAGATTGAAATTGCACAAATCCCAAGCATAATCAACCCAATAAACTCTACTCATGAAAATAGGATGCAAACAATGATTGGGCTACTCCCAATCCTAGTTAATGAACTACTCACTACCCAATATACTACCAAACATCCTAAACATAAAAAAAAAAACTAGCAATAAATCACCAATCTAAAAATAGCAAAAACCAAAAACTAATAATTTAGAGTAAAACAAAAAAAAATCTACTGAGCAAACAAGAAGAATCTAAGAATAGATGAAAACTTTAATCTAGATTAACTACTAAGAATGAAGATTAAGCAATGAAAACATGAAACTAACAAAGTAGAGATGCATAAAAACAATGAGAAAGAAAGAAAGGATTGAGAGGATTACTAAGGAAACAAGAAACTTCAAAGAAATTGTCACTTTTTCATTGATTTTCAATCTCCAAATTACACCTCCTGAGCCAAGTTTTCTCTCTCCTACACTAGTAAGCAAGATTAGGGTTCTAAAAATCTGGGATGCTTTCCAAAATAGGGTAGATGAGTATTTATACCCCCTCTAATTACACAAGTCGTAAAAGAAAAGGAATCCGGAAAAAGACCCAGCGAACAGAGGCTCGGGCGGGCTAAAACGGGCCCGGGCGGGCTGGTGAGAGTAGCCCGGGCGGGCGCACTTGATGGCCCGGGCGGTGCAGGGTGAATGGGCCCGGTCTTACACCCCGGGCGTGCACTAAATTTCCAGGAAAAAGGCACGAAGTTTGCCCGATGTAGCACCCGTGCGGGCTGCCTATTTGCTCGGGTGGGCTCACTGGCCCCGGGCGGGCTGATTGTTTGCTCGGGCGGGCTCCCTGGCCCGGGCGGATTGGTGACAGCTCGAGTGGTCCTTTTCTTCTTGCTTTCCTTTTTGCTCCCCTCTAAGTTTGTAGGAACTCAAGTTCCTACACATCAAAGATCAAATAGAAGAGTAAGGGAGGGGGATGCAAATACATGTATACATGTGCTAAGAGAGAGTTAGATAGAAAAGGAGGTGAAATTAAGGAAAAAGGGAACTAAAATGCAAAATAAATCAAGTAAAATAGCCTAGAAAACTACCCTAGGAGTGAGATAAATCCCACTCATCAAAATCTAAGAAAATGGTAAGTACAGAAAGTCCATTGGAGCTCATTCATATGGACTTATGTGGCCTTGTACGAATACAAAGTAGATCAGGTAAGAGATATGTGTTGGTCATTGTAGACGATTTTTGTAGATACACTTGGGTTATTTTTCTTCATAGTAAAGATGAAACATGTGATGAATTTCTAACCTTTGGTAAAAAGATTCAACGAACTAGTGGTTATAAATTATGAGATCTGACCATGGTAAGGAATTTGAAAACTCCAAGTTTGATGAATTTTGCAACAATGATGGATTAGATCACAATTTCTCTGCTCCAAGGACTCAACAACAGAATGGTGTGGTTGAAAGAAAGAAGCTGACCCTGGAGGACATGGCTAGAATAATGATTATTGCGAGCGGTTTTCCAAAAAACTTTTGGACTGAAGCAGTGAACACAGCATGCTACATCATCAACCGAGTCATGCTAAGACCAATCACATTGAAAACGCCCTATGAACTCCTTAGAGGAAGAAAACCCAATATCTCTTATTTTCGTGTCTTTGGATGTAAATGTTTTGTACATAAAAATAGAAAATACAATTGAGGAAAATTTGATGATAGAATTGATGAAGCTATATTTCTAAGATATTCTTCAAATAGTAAGGCTTACCGAGTCTACAATAAAAGAGCAATGTGTGTAGAGGAAAGTGTCCATATTATCTTCGATGAAACTAATTCCCTGCAGGAACCAAGTTATGATGATAACTTTGAAATAGGATTGACTCGATCTGAAGAGTCAAACCATTGTGATGATGAACTAATCCCTGCAGATAAATAAAAGAAGCATGAACCTGAACCTGAGAACCCTGTGCCTGATCCTCAAGGGGGAACAAGTAGAAGGAGGAACTCAGGAAGAAGAAGGAACACCTGAACTTGAAGAAGATCCCATGATTCAAACACCTCGGAAGCACCAGAAGAAACTACAGCAACAAGGAGATTTGATCCAAAGCCCTGGAAACACCAAAATTCCCATTCCTTATAATTAATTATAAGTGATATTGAAAAGGGAACTCGAACGAGGTCCCAAATGAATAACTTTTGTGCTTTTCATGCTTTTCTATCATGCTTTTGCAGCCTTTATGAGATTTAAGTTGTACAAAATGGACGTAAAATTTCATTTTAAATGGCTTTTTATCAGAAGATGTCTAGCTATGTGGAACAACCTCCTGGATATGATAATCCCGATCTTCCAAATCAGGTCTATAAGCTTGATAAAGCTCTTTATGGGTTGAAACAAGCTCCTAGGTCTTGGTATAAAAGATTGTCACAATTCTTGCTTTCACATAATTTCAGTAGAGGAAAAGTTGATAGAACCCTGTTCCTTCGTTCAGGAGGAACAAAGATATAAGTGGTTCAAATCTATGTCGATGATATTATATTTCACTAATGGAAAAAAGTTCAACCGCTGCGGTCAAAACCGGGCTTACCGTTGCGGTTTTGGGCCGCAACGATTGGGCTAGCAGCGGCTATGAAGGATTAACCGCTGCGGTCCAAAACCGCATCAGATGGTCACTAACTGATGCGGTTTTGGGTGAAAACCGCAGCGGTTAATGTGATTAACTGTTGCGGTTTGACCCAAAACCGCAGCGGTTGACCACCCCCAAAAACCAAAAAAAAAAATTTTTTTTTTTGCATTTTTTCATTATCGATCAATACAAAAACAATAATATATATCAATACTCATTTTATTACGTTTAATTGACCATATAATTAGATATATAGAAAAATTAAGTATAATTCCAACATCATAATCAACTGTGTAGGACTTCAAATTTGAAATTCAAGAATATTTTATACACAATCACATCCATCAAAGTGGTTTTCCCTGCTCCACTTGATCCAACTAATGCGGTAAGAACTCCTGGAGAGAAAACTCCACTCACATTTGATAGCAGCTGCAACTTCTTTTCTGGTAGACCTTTTGCCTTCATAGCCTACATTATATGCAACTTGAGACAATTCTTATGACATTAGGTTGAGACTTGAACATAATGCATTCCAACCACACATGGTAAATGAACTAGCCAACATGAAACAAGTTATTTACTAATGGCATGTATGCCTTGTAGTCCATACAACAAAATCGCGGACTCGCGGTGAAAGGTGTCGACGAACCAATGCCTCTAAACAGAAGAAAAGAAAAACGAGGAGCCGAACCTTGGTTAACGTACCAATGACAGGGACAACAGCAGTGTCAAATTGTAAAAATTCTTCATCACTAACATCAACTTCAGGCTGATCGCCAGTAGATGTTGCGTCAGCAGCAATGACATTAACTTTTGGAATGCCAGTATTACTCAGAGCAGCCTGTAGGGCAACATTCTTATTAGGCCACCAAATAAATTATGCAGTGGCGATAGAATGATAAATGAATTTCATAACCTAGACACTCCCAAAACTACAGCAGCAGCACTAGTGTCCATGTAAATTTTAGGACACTCTAGGATATTTTTTCCTTCCCCATTTTAATAAACAAACTTTTAGTTTCCAGCTCATGCATCATCTATGGATATAAGTTAACATGCAAAGCTTCCATATGATAAACGAAAGGACATGCAGCTTAAAATATCAAGGTTGGCTTGAGCCAAGCACCTCTTTTGCTTGACCATCACTTCACCTTGACGCTGGGAAAACATAAGCAATTAATCATCAGCAATCACACAAATACTTTTTATTAATTCTCTTTGCCTTTTGTGGAATAGAATCTCAGTATAAAAAAAGCCCCAGATTGCATAAATTTGAAGCCAAAAATAATAAAAAAGGAAGAAGAAACCTTTATAAACTATAGATTTAGCTAAAAGCTCACACTCTACTAATGGGAAAAGAAACAACAGAGAATAGAAGGTCCAACCACCAATAGTAGGCCCCTTTTCTCTTAAGTGCAAAATAAAGAAAGAAAGATAAGAAGGAAGAATGAAAAAGGATGAAGAGGAAGGGAAAGTGAAGAGAGACAGCAAAAAGAAACACTGAAGAGAGAGAGCAAAGAGAAGGTGGAAGAAAAAACAAGACAAATGGATTCTAAAGAGCTAAGCAAAGAGAAGATCGAAGAGAGAGAGCAGCAGATGGATTTTACAGAGAGAGAACGAAAGAACACAATATAGCTTGACTGGCAATCACCAACGGAGGCATATCCACAAGAAAATGTATCCGTCAATCTCAGTCCGACCACTAATTGTTAATATTTACCCAAGTTCACGTATTCTAGATCAAAGCTTTAATTTATGGATCAAATAAAGAGATTTTGGTTAAATTTGAATCTTAAAACTACATAAGATTTAATTTGAAGAAATTCGATCTCTATTAGTTTTCAACTCAAGTCTCTTCATCTTCCCTTGCCTCCAGACAAAAAGTGCGTAAAACAAAAAACATATAAACAGAGAACACATCAAAACGCAGAGGTTGAAAATTGAACTATCTGAAGCTAACTGATTGCTTCTGTAGTTAAAAGGGGATGTCAGCAGACATGACCAAACCAATGACTCTGCAAGACTTACTGTATCAGACTCACGGGTTCTCTTAACAATGCACAAAGCATCATGCATAGCTCTTTCCATCTCATCAAGCATGTAGTCATTTGCGCCCCTAAGAACCATAGATACCTGATGCAGAAAAGAAAAGAAGTTTTCTTGAATCAAAGTGTACCAAATCCTGAGAAGTGACTTAATAAAAGTTAAAATATCTGAGTAATTTTTTTTAGTCCACTTAAACCCACCGCACTAGTGTTCTTAGTTCCCTTGATCATGACGACATCGTCATCCGCAACACGCTCCTCTACAACTTCTTCTGCTAATCCAAGAAGTGATGTATCGCAAGTTTCCTCACCTTCCATATCAGCAAAAGTGGAAACATGCAGCCACATGTAGAAAAATGAAAATATAATCAGAAAGATTGAAGAAGATAAACTACTGCAAGAATCAAGACTCTAGTCAATGCATAACATGCACTCACAAACACTTCAAACTACTCAGCTTATAAATCTGCTCCAAGTTCTTTAAAAAAAGGGAAGTAATACCAAGATCATATAAGCCCATTTCACTTGGCACATAGGTCATATCACATTCAGTAATAGCCAACAACTAATCATCTAAATAGGCATTAAAAAGAAAAAGAAACTAAGTTTGACAATCAATGCCATAACACACAGAAGACACCAAAAATTAGGTAAGAGAAACAAAAAGCAAATTACAGGTATTTTAAACCCTTTTTCAGTTGCATGCATTTCTCTTTGCTTATTATTATTTTCATCCCTCTGGATCAAGGGAAAACAAATAACCTACCCATCCAATAACGCAAATGTTTTTTATTGGATGCCTTAAGTGTGTAAACACAAAGGTGACACCTAGTACTTGTCAAGCACCAACTGTAAAATACCTTTGACGAATTTTCTCGAATTCTCTTGGATCATTGACTAAAACTTGGACACCTAATTGCATTTTTGTTTTCTGGAGATTAAAGTCAAGACAGACAATCTTTGCTGGAGCAACACGAGTGGGCATTCCTTGAGCAGCACGACCTGTGTTAAGTGCATAACCTCTCAGCACAGCATGAACCAAGAATTAATCTCTTGTGGTCGTCCACAGAGATATAATTTTGCAAAGCAATAAGAAAAATTAGATGACCACTTCCGTGTATGAGAGTGACCAAGCAAATACAAAACAAGCCTTGATAGGATACTTCACTTCACCATGCGCATTTCTCATCTTTACTGACAGCACTGCATCTTCTTCCAACATTAACATAAATTAAACTATACACCAGGTCGAGACACATTAAGAGACATTACCCAAGAGTAACTAAAACACACGTGAAAAGGAATTAATAATTGCCACAATTAAAGCAATCCACCTCGAAGAAGGACATTTTAACATATAGTGAGTGACTCTTTAAGTGATATTGGTTCCAACTTCCAGCCTCACTCTTTCTCCCCCTCATTTTAAGCCCTAGTTTCACATAGTATTTTCTTTCAGCATGGACATGACCAAAAGCCTGCAACAAGATGATTTCAATGTCCTTCCACTATTTTTGATAGCTTTAGTTTTTTTTTTTAGGGACTATGCCCTCTCCTTTTAGTAGGAGTACTTCACTCTCTTTGATGGAAATAGTTCTCTCTTACGGTGGGAGATTATAGTACTGGTTGTTAGGATCTCCACTGAACAAAAAAAAAAGTTTTTTGGGCACTGATAGCATTGTGTTCGAAAATTGTATTCGTATTTCAGAGTATTTAAATTACCATTAATTGTTATAATAAGATTATTTGGTATTTAATCAAGATGGAAAGAAGGATACCTCCTCTACAACTTAACATAGCCACTCAGTGATTTGATGTCATGGAGCAAAAAGAGGGCCAGGACTATTAATGCCCTAAAGAATTCAATATCAAAAGAAAAAGGTGTACGCCATGAATAAACCAAAATTTGGGCCAAAAGATAATTCCAAGTTTGAAAAAATCCCTAAACAATCCAAACTTTGCTATGCTCTCACATCAATAAGCTAGAGACAGGTGAAGTTGCTTCTCCATCATGTCAACAATCATGAAACTATCATGTCAGCAATTATTAAATACCCACTACGGCAAGAACCTTACCTCCATAATAATAGGGAGCGGAAGGGTAGCCATTAGTGGGTAATACATGTTCATATTGGCAAAATCATGGATGGGCAGTTGGGCACTGCAGAACGCTCATATGGCTTAGCTAAACTATTGATAGCATTGCGTGAACCGATTGAACCAAACTGCACACCAAAATAGCATACTAGTAAAAAAGTTTGGTTAAAAAAAATTTACCACACTGAGTCACTGACTAGAAATATCCAAGAGAAAATAAAGGGCAACCACTCAATAAAGCAAAGGATGCATATAAAAGCAGCCACCTTCTTTGGGGGCTCATAAGCTTCAAGAGATTTGGTCTGAGAATCCAGAGATAGCTTCTGCTACAAATCTGCGGCATTGGTATAAAGCATAAGACATTGCAAAACAAGAAAACACAACAAGCAATAAGACAATGAGTTGCAAAAAGACTTGGAACAATGAAAAATAAAGCCCACGAATGATTCTAAGAAGGAGATCAACGGGATCAGCTATAGACGATATCAACACAATGTTACAGTAAAAATCATTCAAGGACTCCCAAAGAAATAGCCAAGAGAACAAAATTAACGACAGAAAACAACGACATTGGTATAAAGCATAAGATTCCAAAGAACCAGCAAGAAGACATTGCTTGACAAGTTCATAGATATATCAAACATGAAACATGGTGTATAAAAGCAAGTTAACACCACAAAGTAAGGTCAAATAAAAATACACAAACATGAGACCAAAGACCAAAAAAAAAAAAAAGTTTTTGGGGATTACCATTAGAAGGCGTTCCAATAGCTGCCATAGTTAATGCAAGGGAAGGTAGGTTGAGCTCTGATACGTCCTCAAAATATGCACGTAGGCTAAGCAAAGAAATAATTGATTAAACTCAGTTTCAATTGAGTAGAAAAAAGTTAATTGCAAATTTTGTAAACAATGAGACAGCCTATTTGCACCAACATGAGCAGAGGAGGGAGAAGCACGGGAACAGCAGCACCGGCACCAGCAGGGGGAGGGAAGCTCCGGCGAGCTTCGTCAATCGTCGGCGAGGCGACAGCGCACCGGTGAGCGAGAGAGAGACAAAGAGATCTCACGGGGAAGCGAGAGAATTTTTATTTTGGGGTTTGGGGTTTTCTCACTGGAGAGAAGAAATGAGAATTCAAACGACCCAGGGAAAACGCGGGATATAAAATGAAATTGGGCAATATTAACCGTTGCAGTTAAGAGAACCGAAACGGTTAACAGAAAACCGGATCGGTTTCTTGTTAACCGCTGCGGTTTTCTAAGAACCGCAGCGGTTAATGTTGCGCAATTTCCCTCCCAAAATTTTGCGGATTTACCACTTCGGTTCTCTTAGGGACCGCAGCGGTTGTGTTGTGACATATAACGTTTTTTCCACTAGTGTTTGGTGCTACTAATGATCTTCTATGTAAGGAATTTGTTGATTCAATGAGTAGTGAGTTTGAAATGAGCATGATGGGATAATTGAACTTCTTTCCCAGTTTACAAGTCAAGCAAACTAAAAGAGGAGCAATGATCCATCAACAAAAGTATGTAAATGAGCTACTGGAGAAATATGGACTGGAACAATCTAAAACCAACCACACTCCTATAGGAACAGGAACAAGGTTGGATGAAGACACAAATGGTAAGAGTGTGAATGAGAAGCAATATAGAGGTATAATTGGATCTTTATTATAGCTAAGTGCCCGTAGACCTGATATTGCTTTTAGTGTTGGTTTATGTGCAAGGTTCCAATCAAATCCCAATGAATCTCACTTGACAGTAATCAAAAGAATTCTTAGGTATTTGAAAGGAAGTGATGATCTATGTTTGTTCTATCCTCGTAGTGATGTCTTTGAGGTGGTAAGTTATTCTGATGCGGACTATGCTGGAGACTTATTAATCGCAAAAGCACTTCAAGAATTGTCCAGTACCTAGGAAAGTCTCATAGAGCTCAAAGAAGCAACATATTATTGCCTTGTCCACTACAGAATCAGAGTATGTGGCTGCTGCTGCATGTTGTACCCAGGTCTTATGGATCAAGAAACAGGTACGAGATTTTGGTATTAAATTCAAGTGTGTTCCTATATACTGTGATAATACAAGTGATATCTGCATCTCTAAGGATCCAGTACATCATTCCAAGGTCAAGCATATACATATTAGGCATCATTTTCTAAAGGACAATTGTTGAAAAAGGTCGAGTCAAAGTTGAATTTTGTCCAACTGAAAATCAAATTGCTGACATCTTAACTAAACCTCTTCCAAGAGAAAAATATGAAAAGATTCGCTTAGAGCTAGGGATAATCAAAATAAATTAAGTATGCTAATCCTAATAACTCCCTATGTTACAATTTTACTCTAAGTGACCAGCAAAATTTTATGAATTTATTCATACAATACACAGTCAATGTAAAGGACTTGCATTCATATTCATAATACTCCCCTTATTGTCCACACGTACATATTGAGTAGAATTTGGTAAGGCTTGTGTATATTTAATTTAGCTTGAACATGTAACATGCATGAGTTCATTTTATTTTTCATCTCATTCCTATTATTCCGTAAATATCTTCTCCACATTCTTTCTATTTTATTTTTTTCTCCACAAATTAAATTTTAATTCTCTCCTTCATTATTCTTCCATAAAATTTTAATTTTTTTTTATTCAATGCAACGTTTCACCTAAGTCTAAGTTTAGAACTTAAAAACAAAATTCAATGGATTAAGAGAAAAGGGAAGCACCGCCATTACAAACCCATAAATCTAACCCCTCATAAAACCCATCTATCACATCACCTATTTTTACACGGCAAACTTAACTTTTACCCCAAAACCATCAAACACTACAAAACCACTCAAACTCTCTCGAAACCTCTTATCTTCTCCAACCTTCCAAAATTTCATCCATGGTGCCCAAAAGAAAAACTTCGAAAGAAACCAAAAATTTCCCAGCCGAAAAATCCTCGCCATTGGTAGAATATGATGAAAGTGACAACGAATCTTCTAACTCCAATGAAGAATCAGCGGGTTCTCATGAAAACTCCTCTGCTCACGAAGTCGTCTCCCCCAAGAAAGAAGATGAAGTTGATAATGCTGAAACATAACAAGAAAAGGAAATTCGGGTCCCTACCAAACGCGGTAAGAAATCCAAATCTTCTAAGTACATAATTGGATTTTGTGTGGATCTTGCATGGTGCAAGAAAGTAAAATGGAGTGAATTTTTTGATGTTGTTAAGTTTCAAAAGTGGTCCAAAGTTTTAAGTTCGGATGAGGGTTTATTTGAGGTAGAAATGAGTGAGTTCTAGTCTAAATTCGAAAACAGTGGTGGCATGTCTATGAGTATAATCAATGGTAGTCTTGTTAGGTTTAATTAAAAAAGACTTAGTGAGTGGTTCGATGTACCAAATAAAGGGTACATAGAGTACATAAAAGGGAAGGTAAAATTAATTGTTAACGGGGTTTCTAATGATGTAATTTTGACCTATTTTGGTGGGAGCCCTTCTGATCATTCCCTTGATCAAAAAGACCTTTCCCCTTTTCACAAATTGTTATTTTAATTGGTTGGGCGTTTCATTCTTCCCCGCACCTCCAGAAGGACTCAAGCTAGTCTAATGGATCTGTCTCTAATGTACTGCCTTGCTAAAAACATAAAAATCAACTTTCCCTCTTTGCTGATCTCTCACCTTTCCTTCTGTATTGCTCACAACAATAGAATTGGGTATGGTAATATTGTTACCACCATCCTCAAGAAATGCAAGGTTGAACTCCCTACCAGTCCCTTTGAACTTGAGCCATAAAACTATTTGACCAAACACACCCTTTCTAGACTCATTTTGAGGATGATGGGTGGTAAGCTTGAGTATGATGTTGAGGAGCCCAAGGTGAAGGGATAAATTGGGGTCAAGAGGAAGTGAGTGATGGGAGACCTAAGTCTGTCCGCAAGAGTCTAGAGGCTAGCAGACACCAAGTTCCCAAGGGATAAGGGTCAGGATGATGTTGTCATGATAGATTTGGAGGAGGATCCTGTTCCTCCAGCGTCTACTACTATGGATTTCCCTATGCTCTCCACCACCAGTCTCCATGGCCTGCTACATGACATTCAGGAGTCGCTGTCCCTGCTACACTCCACGATCCAAGGTGTGGAAGCTAGAGTTGCGAGGTTGGATATCCAATAGGAGCAGGTCCTTGTTGTAGTCAAAAAAGGAGAGGCAACCATCAGAGAGAAGATAGATTCTATTGTAACCTCCTTCTCCATCCACACCATACCCTAATTCCCATCCCCTTTCAATTAATCTACTAAACATTATAATATTGGTTTTTGGGTTGTAACTACACTTTGGTGACTTGTTGCTACTTTCGATTCATTTTGGATGTGTTAAGCACATCAGTTTTTTTTTTTTTGGATATTTCTTTATCTTTATATTCATTTCTATTTATTCCCCATTTTTTGCTTGCTTTTCTTCTCTTCGTTATTTCCTTGAACTCTGCTTGTGCATAATTGATAGGCCGTCGTCGAGCCTAACAAAGATAAGCCTAACTCGATCTCTCTAATTAAATTGAAAGGGCAAGCAAGGGTCGAATCCACAGAGAGACAAGATTAAACACCAATAAGCTAATGTTAAATAAGCTAAGTTAGGACAATGGTGACTGAAATTTGGGTTTTTTTATGCTATGTAAGAACTAACTAAAGAGAACTAAATCAAGCAAAGAACAAAGGTTTACAATAATATTAGAGGAACTAGGACATCGGATTCACCACTCAATCAATCATGAACTTCAACAAACAAGAAGGGGATAACAATAGCAATGGATAAAAGGGGGTCATCTCTTAAATCCCTAATTACTCTTTCAAGCTAAAAAGAGCTACTTAAGTTGAGGATTAAGGTCTATTTTCATGCACCAAAACTCCAACTCAAGATCATGAAAGACAAGATGACAACTTAAACCCCTTAGCTGCAACTCCAATTTTCATGCAAGTCTAGCTAAGTGAACAAAGGGAGTCAACTCCTAGTTGACGGGGAACTAGGTGACAAGGAACAAGTTCCTAGAGGAACAGAGTGAAGTCCAGAAATACGTTGTATGAAGTGTCATTTGGCCTATGCTAATAAGAGAAGTGTTGAGTCAAAATCCCTAATGGTCAAGGTTTTTCTTCCTATTAGGCCTAGGAAGTTTTCCTTGTAAGTTAAATTTGAGTGTTGTCTCTTTCACATATTTAAAGTTGTTTTAATTCCACAAATTAGTTTAAAATTCCCACAACTACAATTCACCCCCCCTTCTTATAGTTGATCTAGTGTTCATACTAGAATAACACTAAAATATATATAAGAACATATATTATTAGATTTATCTTGATGTATATTAATTTCAAAATATTCTATTTTATATAAATTGTACGAAAACTAAGATAGTCGAAGATATTAGATGTTAATAAAGTAGTACATTGGTAAAAGCGAATATCAAAGTGGAACCTTAAAAAAGGGAGGAGTTTTGTGGTTTCCTTTTTTTCACAATTCAAACCTAGAAAAAATATCAAAGAAGTAATCCAAAAACCCATACTCCAACCGACAACTTGATGATGAGGATGACGTGACAAATTTAAGAAGCAAGATATAACTTAGTTTAGGAAGACATGTCATAAAAATATAACCATCAATCCAGTGGGTATCTTATAAAAAAATGTAAGCTAAAGTGAATCCAGATTTATGAGCTAAAAAAAGTCATATTCAGCTGAATTTGGACCATTAATATCTTTAAATCAACGGTTTTTTCACCTGATACCCCCGAGTTTTCAAAAAATTCACCTGGTACCCTCCATGTTTTCAAAATTCACCTGGTACCCCTCAGTGTTATGTAAATACACTCAACTGCCCCTACTGTCAACCTTCTGTTAGAGCTCCGTTAGTACAAACTTAAATTCACAAGGTACCCTTAAGTTAAAACTTTATTCACTAGGTACCCCTAAATGTTTTGAAATAAAACCTGCAAGTTAACAACGGATAGAAACTGCCTTAAAAAACTAGCTGTTAGGTGCTTTTATTTATATATTGCGGATCCTTCTTTTAACATCCTTACTAGTAGTCTCTTTTTACCATCTCCCTAAATTATCCTAATGAGTTCTCTCTCTAAAACATCCTCCTCAACCCAAGAGTCTACATACATTAGGGTTCCAAATCGATTGTGTAGATGTGGGAGGAAATTCGCGATTAGAAGTTCTGATTCAAGTTTAAACCCACAGCGATTGTACTATAAGTGTGATGTTTGTGACACTTTTAGGTGGTGCAAAGGTTGGGTGGAGCAAAATGTAGGCTTCCATCATGAGGCACAAAGCATGGGAAGCTCAGAGAATGAGAATATGCAAGAAGAGCTGAAGCAAATGAAGAAGAAGCTCAAAGAACAAAAGAAGTTAGTTAGGCTTATAATAAAGTTAGGGTTAATTATGTTTGTATTGCTTCTCTTTGTAATAATATTCATTGTAGCATAAATATGTATGCACAACCAAAAAGATCAAACAAGTTTAGTGTAATTACAAAAAACTGACTTCCCCTAATCACCATAACAAAGGACACTACAGAAACTGATTTTCCCATATGACAGTAGCTTTACAAAAAACTGATCTAAGTTAATAACCCAAAATATGCAAATGTTGCTAGGTTGCTTAGGTGGCCTTTCTTGCTCTCTTCTGTGTCTTCTTGGAAGTGCTAGCCTCACTCTCAGCTTGTGGCCTTGATCTCTTTTTTCCTGCATCCCCTCTGCCACATGTTCTTGCATTATGGCCCATCTCCTTGCACTTGCTGCACTTCACAGAGCTGTGTCTCTTGGCCTTCTTAGCCTCATTCACACCTCTTTTCCTCTGTTTTGGAGGCCTGCCATCACCTCTTTTCTTGTTTGGAGGGTGAATTAGTGGGAGGTTAAAATCAGGCCATTGAGATTGATCAGCCATGGGATGGATGTGCTCAGCATAAGTGGCCTTGTAAGCTGCCCCCTTGTAATAATCAGAAACATATGCAAGAGGGTCAACTCTCTCATTGTACATCACCCTTAAGGCATGCTTGCAAGGGATACCACATCCATGCCACTTGCCACACCCACAGCTTAACCTAGCCAAGTTAATTGGGAAACTGACATTCCCATCTTTGACTTCAAACTCCCCTCCTCCACAAGCTGTTGCATGACAAAATCTTGAATCAGCACTCCTAGTTTCCAGCACTTTTGTAGCATAATCAGTGAGGTGCCCTGGGTCCATCTCAATAGCTTTGTCAAACCTTGCACCAATCCTCTTCATTGACCACACTCTTATGGCTGACAAAAGTGAACAAAATTGTTAGATGAATAATAATTCAGATATTGAAAAAATTGAAAAATATAAAAGTTGCAACTATATACCTTCAAGTAGGTTGAGCACAGGTAAATCTCTGTGAGCTTTGGTGCAGGCATTGAAACTTTCCACAAAGTTTGTGGTATTGTGATCACAACTTATTGTTGTGTCAAACATATGCCTAGACCACTGCTTTGTGGTGCTATCTAGATAGGCAACAGCATCTTTATCAAAAGCCAAGATCTTCTCCATTGCTTTGTTGAACACATATGTGTTGTAGGCATTTGCTGCAATCCAGAATAATTTGTGGAAGGCTGATCCACTCCAGCCCAAATTCTTGCAGTTCATGTATAAATGCTGGCAGCAGACCCTCCTAGTAGCCTTGGGAAACACCCCATGCACAGCAGCATCAACCCCTCTCATCCTATCACTAATGAAGCACCAATCATCCTTTTTGCACCCTTCTTTTTCAAAGCACAACCTCAAGTTCCTAAAAAAGTACTCCCATGACTCTATGCTCTCAGTGTCAACAATCCCATATGCAATCAAAAATATTTCATTATTGCCATCCACACCTAGAGCAGACAAGAGGATCCCTTTATAATATCCACTCAAGTGTGCCCCATCAATACCTATCAAAGGCCTACAACCCCTTAAAAACCCTCTGACTTGTGCTGCAAATGAAATAAAACAGGCCTTGAATCTAGGTGCTATGTGCCCTGTGCTCCCTGTCCATGTTATAAGGGCATATGACCCTGGGTTTGTGGACTTAATGACCTCATCATAAGTAGGGAGTAAGTTGTAAGCCTCTGCAAACCCTCCATAAATCTCCTCCTTAGCCATGGTTTTTACCTTGTAAAACAGCCTCTTCTTGATTGTCACCCTAAACTTCTCTTGAACCACCTTTTGCAAAGACTCAACAGGAATATCAGGGGTTGTTTTGATGACTTCCAATAGTTTCTTACACAGCCAAGAAGAAGAGACCAGGGGGTTCTCCTCTAACCTCCCACAGGTTGTATGTTCCCCCTTAATGGTCTTGATGGCCCAACTGATTTTATCAGTTAATCTTGAAGCATGAATCCTCCATTCACATGCTTCCATTATGCAAGAAGCTGTAAACCTCTTGTTATCAGCCTTCAAGACAAGAAGAGCAAAGCCTTCTTGAATACAAAAATCCCTTAGAACCTCCAAAAAGACTTCCCTAGTTGGAAAGATCAACCAAGGCTCAATTGTAATAGACCCATATGGCTGTTCATTCCAAATCTTTCCATTCTTATACATCTTGTCCATAATTGAGCTCCCATCTAAGAAATCTTCAAAAGCCTTCTCAGATACATCATCATATGCAAAAGTATCCTCATCCTCATCCACAATAAAGTCCCCAAAAACATCATCATCTTCTGATGATTCATCCTCAGCAATGAAGTCCTCATCATCACTGCTTGGTGCATCATCTCCATCATCATCATCAAAATCCATCCTCTTTGGTCTCCTTCCACTGCCTTGCCTCCCAGTTCCTTGTCCTTTTGGAACATAGGTGCCCTCCCTCTTAGATGTGGTTTTAGGCACTTTATAACCCGAGGGCCTAACCTTCTTGCCCTTCCCTTTTACCACAGAAGCTTGGTCAGTTGGGGTAGGCTCAAATGGGGTGCCCTGTGAAATAGGTGGTGATGGTGGGTTGTGGTGAATAGGGGTGATTAGGGGGGTTGTGGTTCAGTAGGATGTGATGGGGTGGGCTGGTTGGGCTGTATTTTAGTGGGCTCAGAGGGGATGGGTTGTGTTTCAGTGGGCTCAGAGTGGGTGGGTTGTGTTTCAGTGGGATCGAGAGGGGGTGGGTTGTGTTTCAGTGGGCTCATAGGGGGTGGGGTGTGTTTCGGTGGGCTCGAGGGGGGGTGGGGTGTTTCGGTGGGCTCGAGGGGTGGGGCGGAGCTTTCTTCTTGCGCCTTGGGGTCAATTTCTTTCTCTTGGGTGGGCTTGGGGTTTTTTTTCCTTGGGGTTCTCTTTGTGGGTGTTGCTTTGTGGCTCATTTGGTTGGGGTTGTTGATGTGGGATGTGCCTCACTTGGGCGGTTGTGGCCATTTGTGGGTGAGAGGTGTCCACATCTTGGGTTTGTTGCTCGGGTTGGGTGTGAAAACGGGACCATTTCACATCTGTGAGTACACTCCATGTACTCAACATCATCATTATCAACAACCTCAACAACACAAAACCCGTCATTCCTTCTCTCAACCTTCCTTTTCCTCCCCTTCTTTTTTCCCCTTCCCCCCCTTTTTTTCCCCCCCTTCCCTTCTTTTTAAAAAAGCCCCCCCCCCCCCCCCCCCCCCTCTTTATAAACCCCCCAACTTTTCTTCTCCAAACCCCTAAAAGTTAGGAAATACACTCGCTCAATGATTCCTCCAAAAAATCCTCAAACAAGCCCATTAAATGACACAAATCTGTGTCCTCTACCCTAACATCAAAATCTTGAGTATTGAAATGCACCAATAACCACACTAGCAGCCATCCTAATAATCATATAACATCAAAATCAAACACAAAGTAAACAAAATCTAAGAAAACCTAAGTATGCAACTAGTCAAACAACCAACTAAACCCTAACATCCTAAAACATTACTCATGCATGTGAAATTATTTAACTTCAAAGCAATTTAGGTAGAAGAAAATGCAGAAAAATTTTACCTTTTAGCAGTCTTAAAACTGTCGCTTAGAAATTCTCAACTTCTTCGCAATTCCACAAAATCGCACTTTTCCTTCAATCGTCTGTTGAGATTCTTCAAGTGGACAACAATCTGACCAATAGCTTCCTAATGCGCACCAAATGGTTACAGAATTTTCTTCAAAATCCCCAGTTTTAGAGTTCCATGGATGAACCAAAACAGAGGAGAAGAAGTTGAGGGGACGATATTTTTCGAAATGGGTTGAAGATGTCTCACAGGGGGTTATCATTATGGCGCCAATAAATTAATGGCATTCTTGTAAATAAGCAGTAACGGAGCACTAACGTCTGTTAAGTGTAAGGGCATTTCATGCTAATAAACAAACACTGAGGGGTACCAGGTGAATTTTTTGAAAACTCGGGGGTATCAGGTGAAAAAACCGTTAAATCAATATATGTCAAGAATAGTAGTTGAGATTGTGGCGGGCTCATATTTTTTGGCTCGCCCCATGGCCTTTAAAATGTCGGGAACGGGCCTGAATAGTTAAACATATGCATTGCACATGTAAAAGTCAAACGAGTGTAAATATTGTAAAATAAAGAAAGTAATGTGCACCAAATATGCCATTTATTTTCCTATATAGTACTGTAAAATTGGAATTCTCTAAAGGTAAACCCAATTCTACTGCACATACGTACAGATACAAAGCTCATTGAGAGCAATGGAAATTGAAAATGTAAGGACTAGCATATAATCCCCATCGGGTTCCAAACATTTACTAGGTTGCCAAATGACGCCTTAGAATTTCCTAGTTACGCCCTAAATACGTATAAAATACTGTATTTGTATACTTTCCATCTTTTTCTCCCCTTCCTTCTTCATCTTCCCTCTCCATCTTCTTCCACATCACCACTGGGCACTGACATCGGCACATCACCGCCGCCACACTAATACTGGCGTCGCAGTCTACCGCCACCACCATTACACACCACCACCGCCCCACCCTTCTTCTCTCCTCTATTTTATTGGATTTACAGGTTAAAAATTCAGAAAAAAGAGGCGTCCATGGCAGGCGCCTGGTGGGGCGTCCATGGTGGCAGCCTTTCCATATTTTTTAAAAAATTCAGTCTCCAAGGAGTGGTGGTGGACTGGGGTGTGGGAAATATGCAGGTGGGAAGGTATGAAATGCAGTGGTAATGGTGGAAATAGTTGCTTGGTTAGCAATCCTGGGCAAGATCCGGGTGTTAGTGGTTTGCTTAGTCATATGCAGTTAGCTAAGTCGTTCCGATGGTAGAAATATGCAGGTGGGCAAGAAAGCTTCAAATCAGTTAGCTAAGTTTCTACTTTCTTGCTTCAGTTAGAAATAGTGTTAGTGGTTTGCTTAGTCAACAACATGTTTTCCATTATGTTGATAATTGTTAATAGTTAGTAGGATCATGTTTTACCTGATGGAATTTGTAGGCGGAAGTTGGTGGATATAATTTGTATTGGGTTTATATTATGTGAAGAATGTTAATTGAGTGATGTGGCACAAAGCATTGAAAGTGAGCAACTTTGTTTCTTACTTTAAACACACTTGCAAACTTACATATTTATACCTGATGAAGTCGGTTAATTCAACCGACATTGACTAGAGAAGGTGATTTCTCTAGACACAACTACTCTACCTAATCTAGATGTTTCTAGGGAATTTACATGTCATTTATAGAGTTTCCTAGTCTCTAATACTCTAGATATTTCTAGCTTTTAGTACTTAGGATTTTAAGACTAGATTATTCTAGGATACTAACTCCCTAGATTTTTCTAGATTAGTTTTTAACACTCCTCCTAATCTGAAAAATCTTGTACTCTGAGTTATCATCTGAACTGAATGAACTTTTCAGTTGGAATTGCCTTTGTGAATATATCTGCGAGTTGCTTCCCCCGTCTTGCAAAATTGTAGCCCAATCTCTTGTTTATCGACCAACTCTCGGATGAAATGATGTCGTATCTCGATGTGCTTCGTACGGCTGTGGAAGACTGGATTCTTCGTCATGGCTATTGCAGACATGTTGTCACAATAGATAGTTGTTGGTTCTTCTGAAGTCTGTTGTAGATCTTTGAGAATTCTTTTAAGCCATACCGCTTCACATGCTGCACTTGTTGCTGCTACGTACTCTGCTTCTGCTGATGACAGAACTATTGATGCTTGTTTCTTTGATGACCAAGATATGGCCTTGGTTCCCAGCTGGAAGACGTAGCCACTTGTACTCTTCCGATCTTCAATGCTTCCGGCCCAATCGCTGTCTATGTATCCTGTAAGCTTGTGATTCTCCTCTGTCTCATACAGAATACCATAACTTTTTGTTCCCTTGACGTACTTGAGAATCCTTTTTGCTGCTGCCAAGTGAGCTTTACTTGGTTCACCCATGAACCTGGATACGATGCTGACAGCATGTACTATGTCGGGCCTTGTATGTGTAAGATAGATGAGAGAGCCAACCAAACTTCAATAGATTGATGCATCGACCTTATCCTTGTCGTCATTCTTTGATAGCCTTTCATTAAGTGCCATTGGTGTGGCCACTGACTTGCATTCACTCATGTTGAATTTCTTGAGTAGGTCGTCTGCATATTTCTCTTGCGAAAGAAATATTCTTCCTGTGCTTTGCTTGACTTGCATGCCAAGGAAGTACTTCATGGCTCCAAGGTCGGTCATTTCATATTCCGACATCATTGTCTTCTTAAATTCTTTAATCATTTTCGGATTAGTGCCTGTGTAGATTAGATCATCTACATAAAGGCACAATATGAGAAAATCTTGTGATCCTTGGGCCTTGACATATAGTGATGGCTCACTTGGGCTTTTTGTAAACCCATTTTGAAGTAGGTAGCCATCTATTTTGCTATTCCAGGCCCTGGGTGCTTGTTTAAGCCCATAAAGAGCTTTACGAAGGCGGTATACTTTGTCTTATTTGCCTTCGATAAGATATCCTTGCGGTTGCTCAACATATACTTCTTCTTCGAGCTCGCCATTTAGAAATGCTGACTTGACATCTAATTGAAAGACTGGTAAGTTAAGTTGAGTAGCAAGAGCAAGGACTGACCTAATAGTCTCCATGCGGACGACGGGAGCATATGTCTCGTTAAAGTCAATCGCGGGTTGTTGGGAGTAACCTTTTGCGACGAGACGTGCCTTATACTTCTGGACGGAGCCATCTTTGTTATACTTGACCTTGTAGACCCATTTGAGACCAATGACTTCTTTGTCTTCAGGTTTCTCAACAAGCTCCCATGGGTTGTTTTTCTCGATCATCTTGATTTCTTCATTCATGGCCTCGATCCATTTGTCTTCTCGAGCAGCTTCTTGAAAGCTTTGTGGTTCGCTAGTGAAGAGAGCCATGATAGCTTGATTGCACTGGAAATCCTCCAAGTAGCCTGGTGGTCGCCGATCTCTTTGTGAACGTCGCACTACTGGAGCTGAGCTTTGAGAGCTTGATCCTGATGTTGGACTCACCGATCTCGAGGATGTTGTTGCAGATCTCGGTGATGATGAACTGGAGGATGACTGCGTTGCTGGATGATTTGGGCCTTCATCTTCACTTGGGCTTGGTGGAAGAAAATCTCCTTTTCCATTAAGTTTTTCCCGATTTTCTTTCGGGATGTTGGCATATGCTATGCACCCGAATACTTTGAGGTGCTCCACTCTTGGCTTTCTCTTATGCCAAGCTTCATAGGGTGTCATACCCTTCACTGCTTTCGTGGGAGATCTATTGAGAATATACACTGCTGTACAGACAGCTTCGGTCCAAAAATATTTTGGTAAATTCTTAGCTTGCATCATACTACGGGCCATTTCAGCAATTGTTCTATTTTTCCTTTCCGCAACACCATTTTGTTGAGGTGTGCATCTTACTGTTAATTCTCTTTCAATCCCATGCTCCTTACAGAAGCTGTTAAATTCTTTGCTTGTAAATTCTCCCCCACGATCTGTTCTAAGAATTTTTATTGAATGCCCACTTTGTTTTTCTGTGAGGGCTTTAAATTGCATGAAGTGGGAAAACGCTTCTGATTTTTGCTCCAAAATATAAACCCACATCATGCGAGTGAAATCATCGACAAATACTAGAAGATATATTTTTCCGCCAAGAGACGGATTTCTGGTAGGGCCCCATATATCTACGTGAACGAGCTCTAATGGAGCTCTAGCCCTCCAAGATGGAGTGGGGAATGGCAATCTATGCATTTTGCCATATATACAACCCTCACAAATTTTTCTTTCATTAGTTATAGGTGGAAGCCCAATCACCATTTCTTTTTGTTTTAACAGTTTTAAACTACTAAAATTTAGATGCCCGAATCTTAAATGCCACAATGTGGATTAATCCATTATAGAACTTATTGCAACATTATGCTCCATTTGCATTCTTAATGGGAATATCTTATTAGGAGCCATTTGAGTAGTGGTAATTAAATGCCCTTTTCTCTTATCAAATATGAGGCATTTATTAGCATCAAATTTCACCATATAGCCTCTTTGGATTAGTTGGCCTACACTTAACAAATTTTATGCAAGCCTGGGGACATAGAAAACATCAGAAATAAATTTAGACGAGCCGGTTTTTGTTCTTACGGCTATTGTCCCCTTGCCAGCAACCTCTTGGTTGCTTCCATCACCAAGAGTAATTTGTGTTTTTATATTTTCGTCCAGACTGACAAATGAATTTTTATTGCCAGTCATGTGGTTTGAACAACCACTATCAATATACCATATATCATTTGACTCTTGGTGAACATTTAAACAGGTATAAAATAATTGATCTCTGGGCTCCTTGTTTTCCGTAAAATTGGCCTCATCCTTTTGTCGGAACCAACAATCTTTTTCAAAATGAGTGTGCTTTTTGCATCTTTTACACTTATATCGACAATCTTGTGTATTATGGCCATTTTTCTTACATAAATTGCAATAGGAGCCAGATTGATTTTCTCTAGTTTCTTGATCCTTATAACTTCCTCTCCCCCGGCCACGGTTATATGATGTCCCTCCTTTTTGGAAACTTTTACCATAGCCATTTTTATTTTTATTTTCTCCATTATTAGAGAATTTTAATTTAGCCTGAAAAGCTTTTTCTAGTGGTTGCTCTATAAATCTCCGCATTCTATCTTCATGTGCTAGAAGGAAGCCCATTAATTCAGTTAAACTTAATTTAGATAAATCTTTATTAGACTCCTCTATAGCAGCCACTATATGATCATAATTTTTGAGGAGACTTCTTAATATTTTCCGAACAATTTGGACATCTTCAATTTTATCTCCATTAGTTCGGATTTGATTTATAATACCTGTTACCCGACTAAAAAACTCTTGGATTGTTTCTTTTTCCGTCATTAATAAATTATCAAAATCTCTCCATAAAGATTGGAGTTTAAAAAGTATTACCTTCTCGGAGCCCCTATATTTTGTCTCCAGGATACTCCAAGCCTCCTTGGCCGTTGTAGCAGCCATAATAGTAGGGAGGATTGTTTCATCTACTCCCCGATAAATTAAGGATAGGGCATAATTATCCCTTATCCGATTTTGTTTATATTGCTTTCGCCGTGTTTCATCCCAAGTGGCTTCTTGGATTAAATCATTTGGTTGTTCATAACCATTTTGTACTAACTCCCACAAATCTTGTGAGATAAATATGGATTTCATTTGAATAGACCATTGTTGATATTTTTCTCCCTTAAATGTAGGTACTCAATTTACTTGGGGGTAGTTAAATGTGTTTGAGGTAGAAGTGTTTGGGGTAGTCTAGATTAGTTTTTAACATTACCCCACTTTGTTCTCCTGTTCCTAGTTATTAGGTGGTACTTATGTTATTGATCTTTATTTAAAGAGTTGTAGTTTGCTTTTGCTGAAGTAATCTAGGGAAGTCAAATTCTCTTATTTAGTCTCTTACTCAGTTTTACTTGACATCTCCAACAGGAAGAAGAAAGGAAAGGTGAAAGTGAGGGAAAGGAAGGAAGGAGAAGAATGGGAAGGTATAAAATAATGTATAAAAATACGTACTAGGGAGTTAGTAAGAAATTTTAGAGCGTTAAATAGCAAAACCCAACATTTATTACTTTGACCACATAATGCTTCGTAAGTATTAGTTGTAAGTTCTATTGACTATCAATCTAGAAATAATAGCAAACAATAATAGAACAACAAGTAACAAAGCAAGAAAGAACACACAAGAACTTTTACGTGGAAACCCAAGAACTGGGAGAAAAACCACGAATCTGCACTAGGAATCGATGAATGTTCAAGAAAGGTTACAAAAGCTCTCCAAGATCTCTCTCTAACTTTTCCTCTCTTGAATCTTAGAGTAATAATGAATAATCAAGTAGTTATGGCAATAGGTTAAACCTAATAATAACATAAATCGGAAAATCGCACTCCCCACGTGAAATAAACCGCCGCCCGATCGGGTCGGGCGACATCCGCCCGGTCGGGCGGTAAAACGCCAAACCAAACTGCTCGCAGGCCCGATCGGGCGACCTTCGCCCGGTCGTACGCCCGATGAATACGGTCCCTTGCCCGATCGGGCGCCCATGCTTCCATCACCTGCGAAGAAGATCAACCCCGCCCGATCGGGCGACACTGCCCGATCCAATCGGGCGGGCCTGCAGTTCAGCTGAAACACGCCAAAATAAGATTCACGCAACCTCATCTCCACACCATACACACATTGAGCCCCATATGACATCATATACCCAACAATCTCACACTTGGAGATAGGTGTAAGTGAAGAATACCTTGTACCATCATCCTCTTTTCATTCATCTCAATTCCTAAAGCACCACCTTCATCAACGATTACCGAAGGCCAACTAAGGTTCGACACAACCTTAGTTTGTCACAACTC
This sequence comes from Beta lomatogona, assembly GCA_947646795.1. Classification (NCBI taxonomy): domain Eukaryota; kingdom Viridiplantae; phylum Streptophyta; class Magnoliopsida; order Caryophyllales; family Amaranthaceae; genus Beta; species Beta lomatogona. The sequence goes on along the minus strand of CANSNZ010000782.1, from coordinate 789,713 downwards.
ACACTCTTAGTGAGCATATCTGCTGGGTTCTTAGCACCCAACACTTTCTCCAGACACAACACATTCTCCAGACACAACACATTCTCCTCCACTAAACTCCTGATGTAGTGAAAGTCCGACGATTATGCTTGGTCCTACAATGATACATAGGATTCTTAGCCAAATGCACTGCACTTTGACTATCACTGTAAAGTACCACTTTTTCCTGTTTAATGCCCATCTCTTCAAGAAAACCAATAAGCCATTCCATCTCCTTACCTGCCTCTGACATAGCCACATACTCAGACTCTGTAGTAGATAGAGAGATACACTTCTGTAACTTGGACATCCAGCTCACTGCAGTACAACCAATAGTAGAGACATATCCAGACGTGCTTTTGCTAGTATCGATATCTCCACTGAGATCAGCATCAACATAACCCTCAAGCTTCACTCCTTTCTTCCAAAAACAAATCCCCATACTTAAAGTGCCCTTCAAGTACCTTAGTAACCACTTCACAGCATCCCAATGTTTCACACCTGGATTAGAAACAAATCTACTCACAACTCCCACTGCAAAAGCAATGTCTGGCCGTGTGCAAACCATGGCATACATCAAGCTACCAACCGCCGAAGCATAAGGAACATTGGTCATCCGCTCCTTTTCTTCTTCTGTAGTTGGTGAGTGCTCCCTTGTCAATTTGAGATCGCTAGGAAGCGGCGAATTTCTGGGTTTTGCATCTCCCACATTAAACCTCTTAAGTACCTTGAGAATATAATCTTCCTGAGACAACTTCAACATGCCAGTAGACTTGTCCCTGAAAATCCTCATACCTAAGATTTGTGTGGATTCACCCAAATCCTTCATCTCAAATTTCTGTGACAGTCTTCCCTTCACACTATTTATCACCTCCATGCTCGTACCAGCAATCAGCATATCATCAACATACAGAAGTAAATAAACATAGTCATTTACATACCTCTGAAAATAGCAACAATGATCGCTATCAGCTCTCTTGAACCCACTGCTACACATAAAGGTGTCAAATTTTATGTACCACTGTCTCGGAGCCTGCTTTAATCCATATAAGCTCCTCTTGAGCTTGCACACCAAGTTCTCTTGTCCCCGAACTTTGAAGCCATCCGGTTGCTTCATGTAGATCTCTTCATCCAGATCACCATGTAGAAATGCAGTCTTAACATCCATCTGTTCTAAGAACAAACTTTCAGCAGCAACAATAGCCAACAAGATACGTATAGTAGTCAATTTTACAACAGGTGCAAATATCTCGTTGTAGTCAATGCCCTCCTGTTGTAGGAACCCCTTTACCACTAATCTCGCCTTATACCTGACACTTCCATCAGGCTCTTTCTTCAATCTGAAGATCCACTTGTTGCTAAGTGCCCTCATTCTTGCAGGTAATGCAGACAACTCCCATGTCTGATTCTTTTCCAGGGACTGCATCTCATATTTCATGGCTGACTCCCACTTAGATGAGTCAGTCGAATTTATTGCTTCTTTATATGATTCTGGTTCACCTGCATCAGTTAGTAGCAAATAAAACATAGAAGGGGAATATCGATTAGGTGCTTTGGACACCCTTGCGGATTTTCTCAAGTCAACTTGAGAGACTATTCTCCCTGTACTAGAACTGGAGCCTCTTGGTGGTGTGACAGTAACACCATCTGAATTACCTTCTTTGTGAGTTATCGACTCATCCGAGATCGGACCTGCGGGGAGTATGAGCTTCATCCCCATGTTGCTCAACCCGTTCTGGAACAATGATATCTCTTCCATCAATGCCTTCAGTCACCACAAACTCCTCCTCCTGAGCTCCCACTAGATCAGTAATCTCATATTTATCACCATAAACATCCTTGTACACCTTAGTCTCATCAAAAGTGACATCACAGTGTCTCCAATCTTCCTACTTTTAGGTTCCCAACATCGATACCCATACTTCTCAGAACCATACCCAATAAAATAACATTTAACGGCCTTTAGGTCTAACTTGTCGCGTTTCTCAGATTGAACATAGGCAACACACCCAAATAATTTCAAAAAAGAAAGATTTACCTCCTTCGCACTCCAAACCTCCTCTGGTAGCTTGAACTCCAATGCAACTGATGGTCCCCTGTTGATCAAGTAAGCTGCTGTACTAATTGAATCTGCCCAGAATGTTTTTGGTAGCCCTGCATGCAGCCTCATACTTCTAGCCCTCTCAGTCAGTGTCCTGTTCATCCTTTCTGCAACTCCATCCTGTCGAGGTTTCCCTAGAACAGTCCTCTTCAGAATAATGCCATTCTCCTCACAGAGCTTTGTGTACTCTGCCAATTCATACTCACCTCCATTATCAGACTTAATGCACTTAATTTTCTTTTCAGTCTGATTCTCTACCTCAGCCTTCCACTTCTTGAAGGTCTCATGAAGCTCAGATTTCCTCTTCATGAAGTAGACCCATACCTTCCTTCTGTAGTCATCAATGAAAGTAACAAAATTACGTGAGCCTCCAAGGGATCTGACTGGAGAAGGCCCCCACAAATCAATGTGCACCAACTCTAGCTTCTCAGTTTTCAACTCTTTCTTGGCTTTTGTGAAAGTCACCTTTTTCTGTTTGCCATAGACACAACTCTCACAAAATTCCATGTCAACTGATTTCAACCCTGACAATTTGCCACTTGAAGCTAAAATCTTCATCCCTTTCTCACTCATGTGACCAAGTCTAGTATGCCATAACTTAGTCTCATCTACTGTAGCTGCAGCAACCATGCCTGTACACCCTGCAATAGTGTATAGTGTTCCCATCTTAGTACCTCTAGCCAAGATCATGGAACCTTTGGAAATTTTCCACTTCCCCTCACAGAACACAATTTTGTAACCACATGAGTCCAGTTGACTCACAGAAATCACATTCTTTGCTAGGCCTGGAATGTACCTAACATCATGCAGTTTTAAAGTTCCCCCGTTCGCAGTCTTGACAAACACATCTCCCTTCCCCATGATGTCCAAGGTCTTGTCATCAGCAAGATAGACCCTACCCAACTTCTTTCCTTTGAAGTCATGAAACAACTCCCTCATAGGTGAAGAGTGAAACGATGCCCCCGAATCTAGGATCCACGACCTTATGGGACTATCAACACTTAGGACCAAAGCATCCTCAATCTCATTCGATGCAGAATAAATCGATGAGTTATCACTATCCTCCTGTTTATCATTATGGTCAGACTTTCCACCCTTCTTCTTGGGATGTGGACACTCCCTCTTTGGATGACCCTTCTCACCACAATTCCAACAGGTAATACTAGCCCTGCCTTTTGACTTACTCCGGCCCCTAGACTTTGATCTACCCTGAAAGTTCTTTCCTTTTCCCTTTTGTTTTCCCCTCCCTCTACCATCAGTACTGTATGCTCCAGATGTTTCTCCACTCTCCTTCCTTCGAATACTCTCACTCAAAATCAGATCACGGACAACATCATACACCAATTTTTCTTTACCAGAAGAATTGCTAACAGCAGTTACTACAGTTTCCCAAGCAACAGGTAAGGAGGCCAACAAAATTAAGGCTTTCACTTCATCATCAAATATAATATTCACCGAAGATAACTGACTTATTATTAAATTAAATTCATTAATATGTTCAGCAGCATAACTACCATTATTCATCTCTAAATCAAATAAACGGTGCATCAGATATACCTTATTCATTGTCGAGGGCTTCTCATACATATCTGACAGAGCTTTGATTAATCCCGCCGTTGTTTTGATATCCTTGACATTGAAAGCCACAGACCGAGCCAATGTCAATCGCACCACCGCTAGTGCCTGCCGATCGTGTACCTTCCACTTTAGCCTCTTCAATGTCATCTGGCTTTGTAGACAGAGGTTGATACAGATTCTTTTGATATAAGATGTCTTCTATTTGCATCTTCCAATATCCAAAATATGTTTCATCAAACTTCTCAATTCTAATCTTTGCATCCTCCATTGTTAATTATTCTAGATCTAGACAATAAACCAACCTAGCTCTGATACCACTTGTAAGTTCTATTGACTATCAATCTAGAAATAATAGCAAACAATAATAGAACAACAAGTAACAAAGCAAGAAAGAACACACAAGAACTTTTACGTGGAAACCCAAGAACTGGGAGAAAAACCACGAATCTGCACTAGGAATCGATGAATGTTCAAGAAAGGTAACAAAAGCTCTCCAAGATCTCTCTCTAACTTTTCCTCTCTTGAATCTTAGAGTAATAATGAATAATCAAGTAGTTATGGCGATAGGTTAAACCTAATAATAACATAAATCAGAAAATCGCACTCCTCGCGTGAAATAAACCGCCGCCCGATCGGGCGGTAAAACGCCAAACCAAACTGCTCGCGGGCCCGATCGGGCGACCTTCGCCCGGTCGTATGCCCGATGAATACGGTCCCTTGCCCGATCGGGCGCCCATGCTTCCATCACCTGCGAAGAAGATCAACCCCGCCCGATCAGGCGACACTGCACGATCCAATCGGGCGGGCCTGCAGTTCAGCTGAAACACGCCAAAATAAGATTCACGTAACCTCATCTCCACACCATACACACATTGAGTCCCATATGACATGATATACCCAACATTAGTATCATTAGGTAACACGTATATAGCACCAAAAAAGAATTCGGTAACTCGTATAACAAGATGTAAGATACCAAGATCATCTGTAAACGACGTCTATAACAATTAGATGTAAAATCGAGCAGCAGGTGATAGCCTAGTAGTGTTGGCATCACCTCCGATCCCAGAGATGATACCTTGTAAGGATAAATCCTCAATTTCCCACCTTCCTTGTCTTACCTTTAAAAAAAAATAGATGTAAAATCACTAACTAAAAAGCTTTTTTTTTCCAGTAAAATCAAACCGAAAAAAAAGAGAGAAGAAAAAGCCTGAGCTAAGCTAAGCCTCTATTGATTTACATATTCAAAATTTGACTACCTACCGATTACCATATGTTTTCGGTCCTATAAGAAGCCAGAAAAACCAACACCGTCTTGACTCACTGTCTAACTAATAAGCCTCTTAATTCAATAAACATTGAAAACAAAAAGACATACAAGATTCAAGAAGCAACCGAAAACAAGGAACTTTAAGAGGCGGAGGGTATGTTAGGGGACAAAAACAAAAATAAATAATTCTGAACGATCTACCTACTAGAGATACATATAATGAATTCTAATTCAACTATAAAAAATACATATTTAATTATATATCTCTAGTGGGTGGATTATCTAATGTGTGAATTTAGCATTCTTTGACAAAAATTCACTTATAGTAGGGGAGGAGGGTATGCGCCTTCCCGTTCATTTTGCACATCAATTTGCAGTCCCTCAACTCTACTACTAAGTTGGTACTTCGCAACAGCACTCAAAAACTTCAAGTTCTGATTCACATGTAAGGATTTGTATTACCTTTATCACAGTGTTCCGTCGAAGATTATCCGCACTATGAACTACTCTAGACAGGGAATGCTTCAATTCATCGATAGCAACGGCGAAATCTGACACCTCCCCGTCACCAACCTACCGTGTTGCTTAACGAGATTTATTAATGGGGGAGATCCCATGCCCTCCTGCACCGCAGCCAAGGCATCCATCAATTTCCTCTCCTCCTTTTTAGTTTCTTCTTTTAGACGTGTTAGCTTTTCTACCTGCTCTAGTACCATGTCAGAAATATAAAACTCGACGAGGGAGAATGTGATTGAGGGCTTAAACCCTCCCACCCAAAGCAAAGCTTTATCTAACGAACTTAGCCAGGGAGGGGAGAAGATAAGGAAAACATCTTGCCAGACGAGTTGAGCCTTCTTCTCATAGTAGTCAGCGTAGTGAGATAGTGCAAGTTCGAGTAGCCAGCTGCTGTTCTTGCCTTCATCGTTGGGTGTGTCAACAAGTTGGTCGAGGAAGGCTTGTTGACGTTCAAGCCAACCTTTGAAGAAGGCACCGAAATGGTTGCTAGTGGACATCATTTTTTGAAGGTGGCTAGCCATTTGTTTTGTGGAGGAGGTAAATTAACAGGCACTGCTTGTGAATCTTCTATATATATATATATATATATATACTTTTGAGAATCAATATATTAAGATAATTCTAGAGACTTTTTTTATAGAAAATGGGAGTAGACCGTAGCTTGTTATGTGGAATGTTCCGAGACAATTCTTACTGCCGGAACAAGGTTTCGGGTGAAACTTGGAAAGAATAAATTGGATGACAAAATGTGGAGAAGTTATGACACCGACTTTGATTCATTAGCTGACATCAAATGCTCCTAGAATTTATATAATCTAGGCAAAACGTAAATCTTAGTAATATTAACAAGTGTAACTAGTGATGCACCCAAAAAAAATTACTATATGAAGAGGTTGTATCTAGCTATTTACACCGACTGACCGACCACAGAAAAAAAAAAAAAAAAAAAAAAGGGGAAAAAACTAGAGGAGCATTTTGGGCACAGCCTTATCGCCATGATTAAGGCCCTGTTCTTTTGGACTTATTTTCAGCAAAAATAAGTAAAAATAAGTTCAGTTCAGCAAAAATAAGTAAAAATAAGTAAAAATAAGTTCAGTTCAGCAAAAATAAGTTCAGTTTTGTCTAACGTTGTAATTATTATTTTTATTTTCTATATTACTATTAGTATTGTTATTATTACTAATATTATAATTATAATTTCGATGAATTTCTATTTTTTATTTTTTTATTTTTTTATTTTTATTTTTTATTTATTAATTTTTTTTTATTTTTTTATTTTTTTATTTTTTTATTTTTTTATTTATTATTTAGTATTTATTATTTATAATTTATTATTATTATTATTATTATTTATTAATTGTTATTATTATTGTTATTATGTATTATTTATTATTTATTATTTATTATTTATTATTATTATTTATTATTTATTATTTATTATTTATTATTTATTATTTATTATTTATTATTTATTATTATTTATTTATTATTATTATTTTTATTATTATTATTATTATTTATTATTTATTATTTATTATTTATTTATTATTATTTATTATTTATTATTACTATTATTTATTATTATAATTTATTATTATTATTTATTATTATTATTTATTATTAATTATTTATTAATTATTATTTATTATTTATTATCTATTATTTATTACTATTTATTATTTATTACTTATTATTTATTATTATAAAATAATAAAATAATAATAATAAGTATTCATAATATTATGTTAATACAGTTTAGTTCAGCAAAAATAAGTTCAAAAATAAGTAAAAATAAGTTCAGTTCAGCAAAAATAAGTAAAAATAATAAGTTCAGTTCAGTTCAGCCAAAATAATTTCAAAAGAACAAGGCCTAACAATGTAAATACCAGAGTTGTCATAATTTAGAAGTTGGAGCAAAGAGTAAGTTAACAGCCATGTTTGGATTTACAATTAGCTTAGTAGGTAGTTATAAATGACGAAAGATATATTTTTATATGTTTTAAGATGATGAAAACCAATTCTAAATATGTGCTTTTTTTCATAAATGTGCACTATGCAAATTTTAAAATTAGACACAAAAAATATTTTTTAAAAACGTACCACTAATCGACATCTGCAATTGATGGTGACTTTAAAAAAAAATATTGTACACTAGTTGCATTTTAGAATTTGTATAATGCAAATTTATTAAAAAAATGCACATATTTTAAGATAGGATTAACTTTTTACCTAAAAGAATCACTTATATAGAATTGACCTCTCTAAGGTAAAATTTATCGTGCTCTAAAAGTGATTAAAGTTGACTCAAAAAATGCCTTTCTTAGACTAAAACTGATTGTCTTACAATAAAGTTATCAATCTGACTTGTGTTGACCTGGCTCACGTTAACATTAGTGTGCACCAGGTGAAAAACACATATCATTTATGAACAATCCACTATATCATGCAGAAACTCACTATATCATTCAGCTACATACTATATATTGTGTTTTGAACTTTGAATATTTTGATGATGATAAACACCTTATGCTATAACATGAATATTTGTACAGTGATCATGCTATCAAGATTGGATGATTGAAGACAAGGAAGCTTAGGTCTAGCTAGTTATATTGAATATATGTGTATGCAATGTAATTAACATATTAGAACTTTGTGCTAAAATTAGAAATATGAAATTAGGATAATTAACTATTTTCTTAGAGTTAAGAAAATAGGTGATTATATTAATTTCATATTTATATGGTTTAAAGAAAAAGAAGGGAGAGTTTTGTTAAACCAAGGATTTTGAATATCAGTTTTAGAAAGAAAAATATTTTTATTTTCGAAAATAAGTTATGAAAAAAATAAAAAATTTTATTTTCGAAAAACAGTTTTAAAAAGAAAAAGATTTTTTATTTTCGAAAAATCAGGTTTTGAAAAAGATAAAAGTTTTGTTTTCGAAAAAAGATAAAGAAAACGTAGTTGAAGATTTTCAGAAAAAAGGAAAGTGTTTATGAAAAGAAAATCTGATTTTTAAAGAAAAGATTTTGATAAAGATTTTGAATAAAAAACTGATATAAATAAAATTGTGATAATATGGAGTAATCCTTATCTTATAAGGAAAGAAGGAAATCAGTTTTTATAAAAGATAAAATTGGATTTTGAAAAGGAAAATAATTCAATCCCTTTATTTTAGGAATAAAAATTATTCAAGAGGATAATTATTTCTTGAATAATAATTCTTATTCAGTCGATGAAGTTATATATGGGATAAAAATCAGTATACTATCACACTTTTTCAGATTTAGAGAGATAAAGATTTTGAGAGCTGAAAACGAACTCCCAGAGCACAGTGTATGGCACAGAGTTCTAGTAAGTTAAGGTTTCTAAACAACGATTATAACGATAGATCCTCTATTTGCTTGAATAAGAAGCACGCTTGTGAGGAATTCTTCTTTATGTAATTCTCATACTATAGATAGTAACAACATTTAGGGTTAAGTGTTGGGGAGCACTACTAGAGTTAGTAGTGGGGGGAATTAAATGGTATCAAGAGTTTGGTATTTTACGATTCAAATAATAAAATAGTAGTTTGTGTGGACGTAGATCTCAGAGGTGAGATTAAACCACGTTAAATTCTTGTGTCTTACTATTTGATTTCATTGTTTTATTGTTTGATACAATTTCATTCGAGCAAAAACATCAATCAGAGAATTTACGAGTGAATAACATAGTGCACGGCACTGTGCCATAAGAGTGTTTTTGCGAAAATCGATTAGTTTTAGTCACTCAACTCAAGAACCCTAATATAACAAAATCCCCAAATTCGAAAAATCAACCAAATACGAATTAGACTTAGAATTATAACTTACTTGATTAAAGGGAAGTAATGAGAGTGAGATTACACTATAAAGGACCCAACAATCTCGACCTCTTGACCCGATTCTCGACCCGAAAACCGCAAGTCCAAATAACCCAAAATTTTCCCCTTTGAGAAACCACAAAAAAATCAAGAACTATTAAAGTTGGATGAGTGACGATTGATGTTTGGTGATGGTTGATAAATTTTTTGCAATTTTAATGTAAGTCTTTGGTTGGAACAAAAGGTAGAAGAAAGAGGATGAAAATAAGTCGTGGAGTACTGCTGCTCCAAAGTTCTATCTTTTTTTTGTTTGTTTGTTTTCTTTTCTTACTCTATCTTTATAATAAGGTTAGCTAGGTTTTAACCTAGGAAATCTAGGAATCATTTTTTTTTTTTTTTTTTTTTTACCACTTCAAAGGTAAAGTCAAAGCTAGTAAAAAAAATATTTTTAATAAAAGAAATCTGAAATTATTTTCCTAAAATAAACTAATGCAGATAGTTACTAAACGGGTATAAAATACGGGGTGTTACAATCTACCCCCCTTAAAATAAGTTTCGCCCCGAAACTTAAAGTATTACTCAACTAAACAAACTTATACTCTTGTTTCTGAAAACAACTCGTTAACTCTATACGTTAGCTAACTACTGTCACTTGAAGTATAAAAAATCAACTTGTATTTCATATTTCTCATAGATAAGTTTAACACATAAAAAAAAAAAATCATAAACTCTCTACTATCATAGGAATGTACACACTATAACAAGAAGACATAAAACACATCAAAGCTTTATCAGAAACTTTCAATCACACATGCACGAAATTAGTATGAATTCTACCCCCCTCAAAAAGGGAGTTACGTCCTCGTAACTAAAAATTTACCTGGGTGAAGAGATGGGGATACTTAAGACGCATAGCATCCTCAGCTTCCCAAGTAGACTCTTCCGAGTTTTGGTTTGACCACAGCACCTTCACAATCTTTGTCTCCCCTTTTCGAGTCTTTCGGACTTTGTGATCTAGAATCTCGAACCGGAAACTCCTCATAAGTCATGTTATCATCTAACCGGAGAGACTACGGCTGTAGTACATACGAATGGTCACTAATGTATCGCCGCAACCGAGAAACATGAAACACGTTATGCGCACGATCAACGCCCAGGCGGCAACGCCAATCCGTAAGCCACCTCTCCTATTCTCTCCAGAATCTCATACGGGCCAATGAACTTAGGGCTCAACTTGCCCTTCTTCCCAAATCTCATCACTCCTTTCATAGGAGAAACTCTAAGCAGCACCGTCTCTCCCACCTGAAACTTTTCATGGTGACGATGCTTATCACCATAGCTCTTCTGTCTATCTTGTGCCGCCTTCATTTTCTGCTGGATGAGCTTTACCTGCTCAACAGTCTCCTGAATCATCTCTGGACCAATCACAACAGACTCACCAATATCACTCCAACACAAAGGAGTACGACAGCGCCGACCATACAAAGCTTCAAATGGTGCCATCTGAATGGTAGAATGGTAGCTGTTATTATATGAGAACTCTATCAAATCAAGCTTATCCTCCCAAGAGCCTTGGAACTCTAAGGCACAAGCCCTCAACATGTCCTCCAACGTTTGAATAGTGCGCTCCGTTTGGCCATCTGTAGCAGGATGAAAAGCTGTACTCATCTTCAATTTCGTCCCCAATACTTCCTGAAGCTTCTGCCAAAAGATAGACAAGAATCTGCGATCCCTATCTGAAACAATATCGCTCGGAACACCATGAAGTCTAATCACGTGCTCTCTGTAAGCAGTGGCTAATCGTTCATGCTTCCAAGTATCCTTCATGGGAACAAAATGAGCAGACTTGGTAAGACGATCCACAATAACCCAAATCATATTATTCCCCTTTGGTGTTCTAGGAAGTCCACAAACAAAATCCATCGAGATCGAGTCCCATTTCCATGCAGGAACCTCTAAAGGCTGAATCATCCCCTGAGGCCTCTTGTGCTCACTCTTGACCTTCTGACAAGTCAAGCATCTCGATACATACTTAGCAACATCAGTCTTCGTATGCGGCCACCAAAAAGTCTACTTGAGATCCTTGTACATCTTATCCCCTCCAGGATGAACTGAATACTGCGCTGAATGAGCTTCTTCTAAGATCTTTTCCTTCAACTCAGGAACATTAGGAACACACCATCTCCCCTTAAATCTCACGCTACCATCCTCAACCACTGTGAAATTAACAAGCTCATTAGCTTGCTTGTCCTTCAAGAACTGACTGTACTTGTGCTTTTTTGATCTCATCATACAAAGTGGACTAAATCATAAGAGAGTTAAGTTGAGCTCCCAATTGCACTATCTCCTGATCAAGATTAAGAAACTCCTCTCGAAGACGATTCCTCGAACGCATGGTTTGCAAACAGTGAGAGGATTTCCTACTAAGTGCATCTGCAACAACATTGGCCTAACACTCATGGTACCGAATCTCCATATCATAATCCTTGATCAGTTCTAACCATCTCCTATGTCTCATGTTCAGCTCTCTCTGAGTGAAGATGTATTTCAGACTCTTGTGGTCCGAAAATATCTTGAATGATGTGCCAAGTAGATAATGACGCCAGATCTTGAGTGCAAAAACAACAGCTGCCAATTCTAGATCCTGCGTCGGATAGTTCAACTCATGGTTCTTCAGTGGCCTAGAAGCGTAAGCAACAACCTTTTAATCCTGCATAAGCACACAACCAAGACCATTCTTCGAAGCATCCGTGAACACTTCGTACTCAAGGTTTTCGTCAGGTAAAGTCAACACAGGAGCTGTGGTGAGACGCTCCTTCAAAATCCGAAATGCCTTCTCACAATCATCATCCCAACGATACTTAGTATCCTTCCTCATCAATGCGATCAACGGCCGAGCTATTTTCGAGAAGTCCTTCACAAACCTCCTATAATAACCCGCCAAGCTAAGGAAACTACGAATCTCGGTCACACTCTTTGGAGTAGGCCACTCTGAAACAGCTTGGATCTTTGATGGATCAGCTGAGACGCCCTCTCTAGAAATGATATGACCAAGAAAAGCAACTTTCTTCAGCCAGAATTCACACTTGGAGAACTTAGCATACAACTTATTCTCCCTCGGGACTCGCATAACGGTGCGAAGATGCTCTTCATGCTCACCGGCATCCTTTGAATAAATCGAGTATATCATCTATGAACACCACCACAAACTTATCCAGTACGGCCCGAAGACTCGATTCATCAAGTCCATGAACACAACCGGAGCATTAGTCAACCCAAAGGGCATAACAAAGAAACTCATAGTGCCCATAGCGAGTTACGAAAGCCGTCTTAGGAATATCATTCTCTCGCAATACGGAGTTGATGGTATCCGGATCTCGAGATCAATCTTAGAGAAAACTCCGGCTCCCACCAACCGATCAAACAAATCCTCTATTCTTGGCAAGGGGTACTTGTTTTTCATCTGTAACATTGTTGAGCTCTCTGTAATTAATACACAGACGGAGACTCCCATCCTTCTTTTTCACAAACAAAACAGGAGCACCCCATGGAGATACACTAGGTCAAATGTACCCCTTATCAAGCAACTCTTCTAACTGAGCCTTAAGCTCTTTCATTTCAGCGGCGCCATTCTCTAAGGAGGCTTAGAAATAGGTCCAGGTTCCGGGCATCAAGTCAACTCTAAACTCAACATCACGTCTCGGAGGCATGCCGGGAATATCATTAGGAAAAACATCTACAAACTCATTAGCAATTCGAACATCTTCAACACGTGGCTCTTCCTTACTAGTGTCGTGAACATGGCACAAGTACATAGGACAACCCTTCCTCAAATAGGATTTCAAAGCCAAAGCGAAAATGATTTTCAAAGAAGACCCTCTATAAAACTCATGGACTCCACTGACCAACTATAGACACCTTTTGTTTCTCACAATCTATCTTGGCTTTATGCTTACTAAGCCAATCCATCCCTAGAATTACATCAAAATCATGCAAGGGAAAAGCTATCAAATCGGCTACTAGGGTGGTACTACCACACATAAAAGGGACATCTCGGATACAAATTATTACAAGTTATGATCACACCGGAAGGAGTAGAGATGTCTACATCACAAGTTCTAGAGTTCTCTAACCCTAACTTTTTCACAAGAGGTTCGAGACACAAAAGAATGGGAAGCACCGAGAATCAAATAGCACATAAACAGGACATCGAATGAATAGAAAAAGTATCGGTGACCACATTGCCCTTAGTGTTTGCCTCGATGCGGTTCATCACATGAACTTGCCCAGTGTTCCTCCTCACATCACCTCTGTGTGCCTGAGTAGCATTAGCAGTCCCTCCATTGCGATTAGGTGCAGCATTCCCTGGAGTAGAAGGAGCAGGACGACTGTTGTTTCCATTCTGGGGTTTCTTATCTGCTTGTGCCCCATTCCTCGAACCCATATCGTTCCTAGATCTTGGGTTAGTAAAGCATTCATAAGCACGATGCCCCATCCTCCCACAGTGATTATACTCCACCAAATTACCATCACAATCCTTGCTAGGGTGGTTCTCACTACAACGTTTGCAGTAGAAAATCCGATCAGTCCTCTGGTTCTGACCTTGGGGCTGTCTACGGGAAGGAGTGGAATTCTGATTGTCCTTAGAATACTGGTGACTCAAACCTCCCTTGTTGTAGTTACCACCAGAATCACGGTTCCCAAAGTTTCGGTTTTTGGTGAAACCGCCTCTACCTTTGTTGTAACTAGTGGAACCAGATGTATCACCCTTTTTTGTCGCTTGAGTAGACCCTGCTGGAGTGGATTTCAACTTCTTTGCAGCTTGCCTCTTCTCCTCAATCCTCTCAGCATTACAAGCACGAGTGTACACCTCCTTCACTGTAGTATACTCACCAGCTCCCATCCTAGAATGAAGATCGGGGTCTAACTTCTCCTCGAATTTCACTGCTCTCTCCTACTCATCAGGATCTAACCCCTTAGCAAAACGAGCCAACTCCTGAAATTTCACATAGAACTCATGAACGGACATATCTCCCTGCACGAGATCATTAAACCCCGTCCTCTTCCTTTTCCTCATATGGGCTGGAAAGAACTCATCACGGATCGCCTTCTTGAACTCAGTCCAACCAAACTCTCTCTCCTCCATGAGCTCTTCTACTTCCTCATCCACAGTCACCTTAGTAGTCAGATCAAACTTATTGTGAGTCCACCAAATATCAGCATCCTCAACCAGATAATAGGTAGCAGCATCAACCCTCATCTCATCAGGGACATGGAGAGTGGTAAAGATTTTGTCAAATTCTCTAATCCAGTTCTCCATCTTGGTTGGATCACCCTTACCATCAAAAGAAGAAGGTTTCTTCCGGTCAATTGCCTTAGAAATCACAGCGGTTCTAGAACTAACATTGCCGAAAACAGGGGAGTAACAGGAGTATTAAGGGCAGCAGCTTGAGCCTCAGCAAATTTCTCCATAGCATCAGTTAGGGCTCGAGTGGATTGAGCTATCTCACGCATCATACGATTCGAACTTGAGTTTCGAGCACGCACGTGTCTACGCATCATCTTAAAAGCACAATAGAAACAAAGATAACCCAAAAATGATTCACCCTTACCAAATAATAAATAAAATTCAAGAATTCACATAGTTTATAATTTTACTAGTTTCTAAACTCCAATAAATCAAGCAACCAAATGAAATGTGAAGTATATATCATCAACACATAATAATAATATAATTCCTTCTCTTCCCATATCACTTCCTCACAACGGCCTTTCAATTTTGATAATTTATTTACCAATTCTTGTTTAAGGTCATCTTAAAGAAGTCTTAGTAACCTAAAGCTCTGAATACCAACTGTAACAACCCTGAATTTCCAATATTTCTAAAAACAACTTATAATAAATAGACTCAGAAATCCAAAGGTGATACGCCGCGATAATTAATAATAATAACCGCAAGGCTAATGGTTCTAATTAGAAATAATAGACAATAAGTTTTAAATAATTATTACATACCAACTAGATAGAAAGTAATTAATTATTACAAACCGAATGTAAATTCTAAAGTCAAAAAAATAACAGCGGAAGTCTTATTAATATCTATTAAGCTAAAAGAGATCCAACGCACTCTTTAACCCAACCAAAAGCTAACTATCTTCAGGTACCTGCACATTAAACACTGTAGTATCAGCCAAAGGCTAAGCAAGATTTCATACTATAATAAAACAAAACTACTCAATGTGCAGGTAAGATATATAGGAATATTTTACAAATTCATTTAAAAGCTGTACAGATTATATATAACATATGAATTTTCTAACAACCTCAGACCCAATCTTTCTTTCTTTCTGAACCATTCTGTAAAACTTTCAAATATAACTTTTCGTAATCTGTGCGTAGGAAGTAATAAAAATCCAATGAGCTAGCTAGGCTCACTAGATCAGGTAAACACCAAAATCCCTAGTATGCATACCCCTAACTTGATAACGTACCAAGAAGGAAGACAAATGGCAAGAGTATTGATCAATATATTCCCAACTACTAAATAAACGATTGAGACACTGTTAACTCAACATACTTCCATACTCGAGTAATACCGCTTACCGGCAACCCCACATTTTCATTAAACTTGGTAACATTGAGGAACTCCCTCCTTATAAATCTCATAAATAATCTCATAAACTCTTTCGATATAAATATCGAGAATAATTTAAATCTCAAAGTATAAACTTCATAAAACAATCTCATTGTTAAAATAAATTTCCAAACAATGTGAAAACATTTCTGAACTCATCTGTACAAGCAAAGTAAGAAATCTTACCTTATCAGCAACCACAATCAATAAATCCCAATCTCAAGTCAAAAAGGTTCCTCTACGAACCCATAATCTACAATATAATAATATAGTGTCACTAGATTATACTTCACATAATTCATCTATAGATAGCACAACATAGTTAACAAGCTTTCACTAAATTGGAACCAACTCAACTTGTCTCAATCTAAGAAGTCACAAATTAAAGTTCATAGATTAAAGGTCAATAGAAGTAACTTGAGCAACTTATTAAACTTGGATGGTCAAATAATAAGGATGGGGTTGACTCTAATACTAAAAGGTTTATCCTTCATAAATATGACAACCTATGTCTAGATCGATTTACATCATGACAGTGGGTTCATCATGTTATCTTGAATTTAATAAGTTGATTTTCAATAAAATGTGAGCTGCACAAGCCATAAATTTTCCTAAACATTCTACAACACCACATCACATCAACAACACACCACAACAACTGTATACCACAACAATGGAATGTTGGAAACGCAACTACAATAACAGTATAACACCACACTTGACTGGAATCTCTATACTACGATAAAACTCATACTAATTACTAATAGATTTTTGTTTAACAGAGAACTATAATATTATACAAAAAATCCGGCAGCCACAACCAATACATAACAATAATTTTGGAGTAAATCTTGAAACTAATAATCAGCAAATTAAACTCAAAATATGCTAACTAAATCATATTAACCATCAAACATGAACCAATCATGTAAATTTCGCATAATAGAAAATTTGCCCAATTCAATTTACTCAAGAACCCTAATACAACAAAATCCCCAAATTCGAAAAATCAACCAAATACGAATTAGACTTAGAATTATAATTTACTTGATTAAAGGGAAGTAATGAGAGTGAAATTACACTATAAAGGACCCAACAATCTCGACCTCTTGACCCGATTCTCGACCTGAAAACCGCAATTCCAAATAACCCAAAATTTTCCCCTTTGAGAAACCACAAAAAAATCAAGAACTATTAAAGATGGATGAGTGACGATTGATGTGTGGTGATGGTTGATAAATTTTTTGCAATTTTAATGTAAGTCTTTGGTTGAAACAAAAGGTAGAAGAAAGAGGATGAAAATAAGTCGTGGAGTACTGCTGCTCCAAAGTTCTATCTTTTTTTTGTTTGTTTGTTTTCTTTTCTTACTCTATCTTTATAATAAGGTTAGCTAGGTTTTAACCTAGGAAATCTAGGAATCAGTTTTTTTTTTTTTTTTTACCACTTCAAAGGTAAAGTCAAAGCTAGTAAAAAAAATATTTTTAATAAAAGAAATCTGAAATTATTTTTCTAAAATAAATTAATGCAGATAATTACTAAACGGGTATAAAATACGGGGTGTTACAAATATCAAGTTAAGTTTAGGAGCTATAGGATTGGATTTAGTAGCTTTTATTATGGGATGCTATACCAGTTTATTGATCTTAAGACTAAGGAATTGAGATTATTTTGCAAGCTAGTTTCTCTAAGTGATATAAAGTTTTGTTATATCTATCGTGATGGAGATGATATTGGAATTGAGTTTGGAAAGTATAAATTAGTCCATGGGTTCTATTTAAGGAATCTATACTAATATATTCAAAGACGTTCCTAATAAATAAGGAACTGTGTCACGTGGCGCTCTCCTTAAGGGCATTTTACTAAGTTTAAGCCGTATGTAATAAAAAAATTAGAAATTACATAGTATAGGGTTTGATCCCGTGACTTCAAGTTTATATAGTAAAGTATTAACTACTAGACCAACTGATAATTAGTGTTATCATTTTAAAGTATAATATTAATAAATGAAAATTTTCCTTACACAGGGGATAGTGCGGGCCGAGTAACTACTTTAGAGATATAAAGTGAAGGAAATTATGATGGGAAAAATTAAATCAGATTATATACTTCATTAGGGAATGGTTAGTACAAAAACCATGATTTGCATCGGTTCCAGACCATCATTTGCGTCGGATTTGGGTCTGAAGCTACAGGCCTCGACGCAAATTTCCCAGATAGGACCTGCGTCGGTTTGGGACACGACGCAATTCATAGACCATTTGCATGTATTCCAACAATTCATACACCAATTGTTGCTTTTTATTAAAAAAAAAATATATTTCATGAACCATCAGCTAGCATAACCCACAACAATAAACAGAAACACCCATAATAATGAAATTCAGATATGCAATTTAGAAAATAAACTGCAAAAGGGATTGAATTTATACATTGAGTAGAAGTGGTATTTTTACAAACCCTAATTACAAAAAAAATACATAAATCACAGAAAATCAAAAATAAGAAAATCAAAAAGAGAAAAAAGTTCAATAACCTAAAAATAAAATAAAATAAATTATAGGGGAAGCTAAGGTTTCAAGGATCTCCATCTTCCTCTGAATCAATGCACCACGAGATTTCACAGTATATCCTGAAAAATGGTTCGCCTGAAACAACTCAAATCTTGAGAACAGGGATGGAAACCTAATTTAAAAAAAAACGAAATAAAAAAGAATGACACTACTCAGATCTTCATTAGCAGTTGGCTTTCGCTTCGCCTAATTTTTTAAAGGAAAAATGGATCAGAATACCCCCGACTTTGACCCGTCCGCTTTTAATACCCCCAACTATTAGTTATTTTTAAATACCCCCAACTATTGGGAAGGTCCGCCAAAAATGCACCCAGATGACTTGTAACCTGTTAGCATGGTAAAATTTTTTATTTTTTATTTCTCTTTTATTTTTATATTAATTTCTACTCCCACCCACCACCATTTCAGCCACCCTCTCCCTCTCCACCTCAGCCCCTCCCCATCCCCCTCCCCTCCACTTGCCCCCCCACCCACTCCCCTAACCCCCTTAGACGGAACTTAAAAGGTTTTATCGCCAACGTTAGAGTCAAATTGCTTGCCGTTCTTCCGCAACTTCCCGTATTGTGAACACTAACCCGCAATATGAAGACTAATGAGAGGCTTCAACAATGAGAAGGTGGTCCACCATTCTTGAACAGCAAATTATGCAGCCAGCAAGTAAAAAAGTCTTGAACAATCACTAATATCATTTGGGAGATTCATATTCCAAGTTTCCAACTATGTGTTCCTATTCACTTAAAATCCTTACACATTACCAAACTAAACCCATCCCGGGAGGACAGAGAAAACAACTGACCAAAGAAATTAAGGAATTCAACAATGGCGGTTTCTTCTACTTCTCTTGTTCTTCTTCTTCTTTGTTTCATCACTCTTGTCACCGCTCTTCGTACTCCTCTTGGATACTCTTTCTCTTTCCTCATTGTCGAAAAATTCCAAAAAAAAAATGCACTCGAAACAGTTGAACTTTGAAGTTTTTCAGCTACATTTTAGTTTTTACTTCGAATTTAACTTCAAATATTAAGTTTCTACTCAATTTTTGCTTTTGTTTCATTACAAAATCTCTCTGTTTTCTCTTTTACGTAATGGCGATATGCGAAAATGGAGGTTGAATTTTGCGCAATTTTTACAGGTCTGAAAATACAGAGGAGTTACAGCGTTTGAAGATTATAACAATGGCGGAAAAGTGAGTAGTATTAAAAAAAAATTTGGATGGACATATGCCAAGTCAATGTCCACTTACATCACGAATTTCGAAGGGGCTTAGGGAGGGAGGAATTCGACGGGGTGGTGGGGGGGAGGGGGTACGGCTTGGGATGGTGGGGGGGCTTTGGAGTGGTTTGGGGGGGCTACTAGGGTGTGGGAAGGGTGGTAGTGGGGGTGAGGGAAGGTGGCGGTGGGTGGTGGGATGAGCGAGAGGAGGGTTGGGGGGTAAGGGTGGTGGGAGTTTTGGTTTACCAGTTCATCCGGTCATAGCGAGGTAAATGGAGTGTTTTTGGCGTACCTCTCCAATAGTTGGGGGTATTTTAAAATAACCCATAGTTGGGGGTATTAAAAGCGGACGGGCCAAAGTTGGGAGTATTCTAATCCATTTTTCCTTTTTTAAAAAAAGAAATAAATATCAGATCTAAATTTGGGCAATGGGTTTCTTGCTCCTCCTTTTCATCAAAATCACTCCCAAATTTTAGGTACAGGAGTTGATCAAACTCAAATTGAATCAATCGAAAAATCAACAAAACCTTAGGAGAGAGAAAAACGGATCTTGAAGTCGCTTCGCCTAAGGTACTCAGCTCCGCTGCACCTAAAGTCCCCCGCTCGCTTGAAGTGCTTTTCGAAAACTTCGAGGACGCAAAACCCGATGGAGAGAGGAGGAAGGAGATTTCACAAAGTTTGTTGTTTGAGTTACACAGGTGAGAGAAAGATCGAGGATCATACGGTGAAAGAAATGAGAAAGACAGGGAAACGGAGATGGAGATGGAGATGGAGATGAGAGAGAGGTGGGTGAAGAGGCTACTGAGAGAGAGAGAAAAGAGAGAGAGAGGTTATGTTAAACTCGAAATATAAAAGGGGGAAACATTAACCATTTGCATAGCATAGCAGGGCCCATCCGACGCAAATCCATGGATCTAATAAGCCTTTAACCATTTGCGTAGAATAGCAAGGCCCATCCGACGCAAATCCAAGGATCGAAAATCCAATGGCACACAACATTTGTGTTGCATGCTACGAGGAAACTGATACAAATTGCTCTCCTATTTATTTACGGTGAGGATTTGCGTCGGATGCTGACTTTCATCCGACACAAATGTGTTGTGCCTAAGCATTTGCGTCAGATTTTCTCGTGTTCGACGTAAATAACAGGATGCAAATTAACGTTTTTCTACTAGTAGATAGTTATTGTTTTTGTGGTAAATTGTTGTGGAGTTCAAATATCATGAAGTGTTCAAGGATAATCTACTTAGGCCTCGTTCTTCTGAATTATGAAAAACTGAACTGCAAGAAACTGAATTGAACTGCGATAAAGCTGAACATGAGAGAGTGTCTGAACTGAACTGAACGGAACTGCAAGAAAATGAACTGGACTGGAAATAAGTCCTAAAGAATAGGGCCTTAGTGGAGATTAATCATGGAGTTTGAGATCGTTTCGAGGTACATACACATTGTCCTTCCACCTTATATATATATAGAGTTCTATGTGAATAAAAATACCAAGATTTAAATATGTACAAGGTTGTTGAGAATCCGAGTATATTGTGATAGTCAAGTGTTTTCTAATTCAAGTTTCTTATATAAATTTCACAATATGATTATGACATACTAAGATTTTATGTATACGTGTTATATCAACTTTGAGAATTACATAAATTCCAAAATATGATTACGACATAAGATTTTAAATATACGTGTTAATCAACTTTGAGAAATATGGATGTGACTTTTGGAAGACTTAAGTCTGAAAGTACGTTCTGACTGTAATACAAAATTTCTGAATATACACTACTACATTAAACAGCAAATGCAACACCCTAATTCATTGCAATAGAACCTAATAATTGTTGCATCAGACCTATTGCAACGGTTATGGACCATTGCATCCGTTGGCGTTGCATTAGCCGAAATGCAACAAAAATAATAGGTATAATGCTACGGTAGACTACAAGTGTTGCATTAGGCGACTAGTTAATGCAACGACCATTGCAATAATGTGAAAGAGCATTGCAATGGGTCAAAGCTACTACAACGGATATATATATATATATATATATATATATATATATATATATATATATAACATTAAACTAAGTCACACTACCATATAACTCTCATTAGGACATAAATAGGAAATTTCATTAATATAAAAACATCAATGGTATTTACATTGTTCCCCTTGAGGCATATTACAAAATCAAACATCAGCTTTCTAATATACTAATATAGAAAATCAAGGATGTCTTGGCCTAGTGGTTAAGATTGAGGTGCTGTGAACGATAGGTCACATGTTCGAATCCCCCTCCCCTTCTTTATACTTTATACTGCCTTTGTGGCTCATATGGATCAAAAAAATATATATACTAATATAGAAGATATCATGTAATGCCCCGAAAATCCATAACCATAATTACTCATGATTAGCAGCGGAAACTGAACTTAAGATGTGGGTTATGAGCCCACAAATAAAATAATAGCCTTTAAATAGTCTCCAAATATACAAACTCTCAACTAGAGTAGTAATGATTACTCATAATACATAGTATGATAAAAAAAATCCCAAATTATACAGAGTCACTTCAACATAATCCATCCGGAGCATCCATGTCATAACTGAACTTGAGCTATCTTCATAATACCTTAATAATTACATAAATTAGAAAAAAAGGAAAACACAGAAAAGTAACCTAAAATGAGTGGATCTCTAGCCCGTAAAAACGGTTTTAGTTGGTAAACATTTTCACCCAACAGGCACTAACTTCGTCATTTGGGTAATTGTTTGGAAATACTGTCAGAAAACATAACATTGAATAGTCTACCGGCAAGGACCATTTACGTGATCTTAGTTCATTGGCAAGTACAGGTTTTGGACAGAACAGGAACATTAACATTCGACCACTATTGGTCCTTTACATAGTAAACAGGATTCCTCCACCTGTAACTTGCCCATTTACCAGTTCAATTCATAACCCCAAGCCAGAAGAACCATTCACATTTTATAAAACTTGCATATATTAATATTTCCGAACAACACCCATAAATCAAAAATAATATACATAGGATACACATCGCTTTCATAATTCTCATATAACATTCATGATATCATATACATCACACTTTATAGCATATCGTAATGTGCATGATTAGTATCACATAGTCATACATACATATACACACGGTCATACACATGTTCGTTGGACATAAAGTGTTAGACATGGTATATACGAGCAATCATATGTAATGCTAGACATAAAGGTTACCTTATACGCTAATTCCTTTCCTTTACTCCTTAAGTATCGTCAATTCTTAACCTCCAAGAATCATCCTCCATAAAATCATAGCTTTCTTAACTAAACAAATATACTTTTGGGTTTCATGAATCATAATTTAAACAAAGAAATAGGAGGAGTGTATAATATTTGGCAGCAATGCCAGAAAACTTCCAGAGGGTCTAACTCTTTGCTCCGAACTTCAAATTGAGTGATTTTTGTATCTAAATTCAATAACTTTCGGGATCTACAACTTTCATGAAGGAAGTATAGGCAAATCCTGAATGTAAGAAGAAGATATTGGCGAAATACAGTACGAAAACATAAAATCAAAGGAGAAGGAGAGTGGGTATTTGGGGCAATTCATAGGTACTCAACAAGAAGATGGCACATCAATGGAAATTCTGATTTTTATTTGGTGGTATTAATGGAGGTTGTGGTTATAGTTTGTAACTTTTAAGTGGGTGAGAAATGGTGAAATTAACTGACTATTTGTAGTGATTTTAGGAAGAAAAACTCCATTAAACTAATGGAGACTTAATGGTGAAGAATACTTGGGGACCAAGGTCTTCTAGAAACCTTGGAGAGCAAGGAGATGGAGCTTGAGGAAGAAGATGAAATGTGTGGATGGTAGCTTTCCAATTTTAGGAAAATATTAAAACAATATTGCTACATTATAAAACGTAAACCATTACCATTATAAACATTACTTTTGAAATAATTAAACTAAGTATATTTTAGAAAATAACCTTAATCATGATGATTACGAAAAAGTTTAGCACACAATTAAGCTAATAAACATAATTAGTAATTATAAAATAAGGTTAAAAGTTCGGGGTATTACATATCAAAACTAAATGGGAAATTCCCACTGGTAACCCTGTACTATGGAACATTTGCAATAGTGAACCGTTTTTTTTTCAGTTTCAAAAATAACCTTATACTTAGTAATATTATACAAAAGTGACCTTAATGATGGTAAAACCGTTAATTCAACCGTTAGTTTTATTGGTTTACCTAACCCAGGTTAACCCCAACCCCCAACCACCACCCAACCCACTGACATCCCATCCAACCACAACAGTTTTTACAAATAAAACTAACAGTTGAATTAACGGTTTTACCATCATTAATGTCACTTTTGTATAATATTACTAAGTATAGGGTTATTTTTGAAACTGAAAAAAAAGTTTACCATTGCAAATGTTCCATAGTACAGGGTTACCAGTGGGAATAATTGTTGTTCCCCAAATATAATATTATCAACATGAGTTGTTGCATTTGATCAGAAATGTAGTAGTGATATTTCCTATGAATTATGAGTTTGAAAATATTAATTTTTGGAGTATATGGATGTGCAAAGTTATAAAGTAAGCATTTAGAGTTTGTTTCCGCGAGAAGGAGAAGTTTAGTTCAGATTAAAGTCAAACTATATTATTCATAGACATCATCGGAATCTTTTGAGGAAATGAGTTTTATAAGATTGGAAAGCTATGTTAAAATGGTAGTATGATAAATTGTTGGCAAAATTGGCCTCAACACCCTGAACTGTAGCTCGGGTGCACCCAACACCACCAACTATGACTAGTGGCCTAAACACCACCAACTACGGTGTGGGGTGCAGTCTGTACTCTGTACCACCAACTACGGGGTGGGGTGCAGTCTGTACCATAAAAACCCACCGTCTTCGACAACATTTTAGGCTTCCGGCCTCATTTATGGTATGGAATGCACCCCACCCCATAGTTGGTGGTGTTTAGGCTACTAGTCGTAGTTGGTGGTGTTGGGTGCACCCGAACTATAGTTCAGGGTGTTGAGGCCAATTTTGCCTAAATTGTTTGTTTGAGGAATTATATTTAGGTATGTGTATTGTCATATGATAAAGTTAAGGTGGAAATTTTTTGTAATTTGAAAGTAAGCTTTGACGCAATGGTAAAGGTTGACGATCTTGTCGGCAGCGGTATAGGGGGTATGAGTCATTTTCTTACAACATTGCATTAGTAAATGCCTTTGAGAATCCTTTATTACAATTCCCTTATTTCATGCATGAGGATTTGTTGTTGCGAACATTGCATGGATTGTAAATAATTTGCTTAAGAACTTTCTTGTGAATGCAATCCTTTTGTCATCTAGAGTGGTTAGCCTATCATTTTGGTTGAGGATTAGCTTACATATGAACGTGCGGAAGACTCCTCTTTTGGAATACAACTACATATACATAAGTAACCACCTTTCCGAGGATTCCCCTTTCTAGAAAATCCTTTTCTTGCTCTTCAAATTCAGCATGGGATACCCTTGTTAGTAGGTCTGCCCGATCATTTGCGACTTGTCCTGAAAATAATTTTGATTGTATTGTCATTGTCAGAAATATATCGTGTTAGCCGAACTTCTGTATCAACGCCATGGCATCTTCGTACCTCTGATGCATATCTCGAGGAATTTCTACGAATGAAGATGGTGGTATCGTCCTTCGACTAACATTCTCTGCAGTTGACAATGTAACGACAAAAAATGTAAGTGCCATTAGAGGAATTGGTTTAATTATTGTGGATAATTGGTTTAGATAAAACAATATGAACCTATGTTATGCTCTCTAGCATTTATAGAATCCTGTAATCCCTTGTACAAATCATCACGTATCTTGTCTTGATTGAGTGATATCCATCTCAATTTGAATGCTTGCCTTTTGACACAATTCTCAACAACAAATCGTTGAGGTAGATGACCGCCTTTTAAGAGCAGAGAATCAAGATGTTGTCGCATCTAATGAACATGATATTACTTATGTTAATTAGAATGATATGAGTTTCAGATAGCAGGGAACTAAGACACGCATATAAGACTTTTAATATAACTGGTACCTCAAACATATATGCATAAAATTCTTAGCACATCACCTTTTTACCAGCTGTAATACGACTATTTAAATCCCAACCATAAGAGTAGGAAGGAAATAATAGAGGATACTGTAATTGGTCATAATAACCTACGGTATCTTTGATGTAAATCAGTTTTCCATTGGCAAACTCTATCATAATATCTCGTTATTTGAAATTAGCCATGTCATCTCCTCCAACAGCAATAGCTGCCACCTGAGATGCTGACGACATTGAATATTGATGATTATTCACAGGTTGCTATAATGATGACAAACTTGCAGTCTGCTAGGCCATTATGTTGTACATGATGACGAAGATTATGGACAAAACGATTATGAGCATTTAGAATATGCTTAATTCTTCAATGATGTCGATCCGTGATAAAGAATTTTCAGCTATATGGTTTTCATTTTTGTGATCGGTATATTAGCTTTGAAGAAACTGAGGAATATCATTTGAGGTAAAAGGTAATAGGCCATCAGTGCGGT
The DNA here is from genome assembly GCA_947646795.1 of Beta lomatogona. Lineage (NCBI taxonomy): Eukaryota > Viridiplantae > Streptophyta > Magnoliopsida > Caryophyllales > Amaranthaceae > Beta > Beta lomatogona. The sequence goes on along the minus strand of CANSNZ010000782.1, from coordinate 763,340 downwards.
GATAAATTAACATTTAAACACGGCATGTGTATACACCTTGACGTGCATTGGCCAATTCATCATCTATTAGTACTCCTATTGAAGTGAACGCGAAAACATGGTTATACTTACATATGTTCTCTCTGAAATGAGTCCCAACATCTGACTGATCATTAAATGGATCAAGTAAATCAGAGGATAAAGGTTTTGAGCTAGATTGAATTTCTCTATTAAGCATCAAAGTTTAGAAGATTCACACTGGAATAGGCGTGTTTGACAATGTGGACATGTCATTGTTGGCAAATTGAATATGGGCACCCCTTGTGTCTCAGTGTAATTTCTTTCACAATTTATACAACCTTGTCTTCCTACTTTCCAAACCCTCACATCATCAAAAATCAGACTTGATATGTTGTTGGCATTAGATCTAATGTTGTCACTGATCTCAAACAATTGATCACCCAAGTAACTTTCATTGTCTGTCTCAACATAGCGTGGAACGTCTCTTGCATTTGATGTAGGGTCCAATATATATGCATTGGTTCTACTACTTTCTCCAACACAAAAGAATCGATTGGGTAAGTTGCTTCAATTTGCATATTTTTACGTAACTTTTCATTGAACATTTGATTAATATTTTCGAAGTTTTCGCGTGTGTCTAGTGAACAGAGTTCACCACGGAAAGGTTTATATTTTGATAAGTCAAGTAAATAATCATTTGTGCATAATTAGTTATAATTTATTGACTTTAGATTTCTTACTATCATGTCTTCCATGTCTATCTCTATTGACACTATGGTCATAGTTAGTAATGTCCATCATGGGTCTTCTAAGTTGTGAAGAGTTGTAAGAATCATAAGGATCTTGAAATATGAAATAATGACATTCTGTAAAGGTTGTTTGAGGTTGACGGTTTTGAAAAGCAGCGACATGTTCTGTATATCCACGGACATATGTTGATCGTCTTTTTGCATTTGCATGTCCTTGCTGTTCAGGTGTGAGCAATTGTCGTTGACGTCGTAACACTCCATTTCTTCCTTAGTTTTCGTATTTTATGACGTTTGTTTTCATTCATTATGAAACTAATACACATACCAGTTTTAATATTATCTTTATATATTTGTGATATTATTTACAATAATCCAATCTTCAATAATTTTAACTATAAATTTGTATTTTGAAAATGTATTTGCTTATCCCTTGTAGTACTTAAATGATGAAATATTTATATAATTCAAGATATAGACAAATATAAATTCCTATATAATTCCTCGTATAAATTTTAAGGATTAATAACCTTTACTTCTAATTTATTTAACAATGATTTGTAACTTTATAGAATAGAGATATAAATATGATTACCCATTCAAATGTGGTAACTAATAATACCTATTTCTTTAATTTTATCTCATAATCTAAGTATACCTTTTAAGGGAAATTAAAACTACTTTTAATATATTTAACAACGATTAATAACCTTCTTGTATGAGTTCTCATAACTTTTGAGTGCGAATATAACTTTTAATAGCTAATAGAACTATAACTTTTTAGGGTTATTCTTAATCGGTTTCAACTTTTGTTTTTGTTTGTCGTTTACTTTGTTTATGTCGTTCTCAATGCAATTTTATAGCCGGTTTCTCTATTATTTTACATAATTATTTAGTGTTTAATTATATGCACACTATGCGTGCGAAATCGTTATCATAGTTATATGAATTGCATAATTATATCCAGGAATAATTTGTTTGATAAATTATATTGTGTCATAATCTCTATCATGTGTTAGTTCTTTTAATTTCGTTGGTAAGTGGATTTTTAGTGTAAAGATAAAAAAAAAATAGAATAATAGGATTACTGTGTCACACTCTTTCTACCTCTCTAATAATTAGATACTTAGTATGTCATCGAGAAATGAATATATATGTTAAATTAATTGGCGTAACTACATCGAGACATAATTTGAGATAATAAACTCTTATTTAAAATCTCAAAGCCAAATAGGAAGCTCAATTTGTTCACAAATTAAAGTAATATATCAATTTTTTTTTTTTGGGTAAGCAAAAGACATTAGGCTGCCCTCCTCTCGAGGGGAATACCTAATGAGTTGGATACAAGAATAGAAGAAAGAGAAGAATTATTACAATCTGAAATTTCAAAACTAGAGCTAACTAAATGCCCGACATTGACAATCCAGTCAGCTGCTCGATTTGCTTCCCTGAAAACATGACGAACTTGAACTGAGTTGAACTTTGAGAGTAGGATCTTCGAGTCTTCAATAATGTTGACTATTTTCCATGGGACCAACCAGAGGTTCTTGATAGCATTGATGACTTGTAAATTGTCGCCTTCCACAATTATGTCTCGAATATCCAGCTGGGTGGCTAAGATGAGCTCGTGATGCAAAGCTGAAGCTTCCGCAAGGAGGACTGAGGAATGTCCTTGTAACAACCCTGAATTTCCATTTTCTTTAGAAAACATAACAGAGTACAAAACATGGACAATTCAAGAGTTGTTATGCCGCGATTATTAAACATTTAATAACCGCAAGGCGAAAGATATTAATTTTAATACTAATACATAAATCTATTATTAACTATTAAAACTAAAAGGAAATGTAATTAATTAATACACTCTTATAAAAAACCATAATTCTAAACTATTGCAGCAGAAGTCTTAACTTTAATAAATCTACATCTAGGTGAAGTCAACGCTCTCACCCCAAAGATAAGCTAGTCACCATCAAGCCCTACACATTGAAGACATGTAATATCGGCCAAAAGGTGAGCAAGATTTCATACCAATAACAACTTTGAGCTATCCAATGTGCAGGTGGAATACATACATAGTATTCCACAAAATCATTTCACTTGTACAACATTCAACTTGAATATAATAGACAACCTTAAATAATTCAAATCCACTTTACTTGCTTTCTGAACCATTCTGTAAATCACTGAAATATAACTCCTTTGAAATCTGTGAGTAGGAAGTAATAAAAATCCGATGAGCTAGCTAGGCTCACTAGATAAGGTAAACACCAAAGTCCTTAGTATGCATACCCTAACTTGATAACGTATCAAGAAGGAAGACAAATGGCAAGAGTATTGATCAATATGCTCCCAACTACTAAAATAAATTATTGAGACACTGTTAACTCAACATACTTCCATACTCGAGGAATACCGCTTACCGGCAACCCCACAATTTAATTAAAACTTGGTAATAATGAGGAACTTCCTCCTTTTAATAATCTCAACTTGTCTCACGAGGAACTTCCTTCTTTTAATAATCTCAAACTTGTCTCACAAGGAACTTCCTCCTTATAATATAATTCTCTTAAATAATCTCATAAATTATTTGGATATAAATATCGTCAAAACAATTAAAAGCTCCATAAATAGCATCGTAAAAACGATTCCAAACTCAATATAAATCACAAATCAATATGACATACTTTCTGAAATAATTTGTACAAACTTAGTATGAAATCTTACCTTATCAGCAACCACAGTCAATAAATCTCAATCTCAAGTCAAAAAGGTTCGTCTATGAATTTACAATATAATAATATAGTATAAGTCACTTGTCAAAACTCAATGAAAGATAACTATACAACTAATTAAAACTTACTCATAGTACTTTAATGGTTAATCATATAACTTAGACAAGGCTAATTATATCACCAACAAACTGCAGAAAGGTGAGTATGTTATACTACTATCACCAGTACCCTTTTTTTCCCCTTTCCTTGGCTAGTTGGCTTCCTATTAAACTCTAATTATGAGCATGATATATGCCAACTAATCCAACTAGTGATTTGATTATAAGTTAACAAATAACATCTTTTGCTTTGGATGATGTAAGTAAAGAAGGAAACACAATATCAGACCTTTGACAACCTTTGACATTGTATTCGGCGGAAATACAAGTCCACTGTGCAATGTAATTAAAGTGAACCAAAAAAAGATTTAACATGTTTTAGTTGCTTAGAACATAAATTAGACATAACCACTCACAAGTACAACACAACAACAATAAATCCACACTTATTAATAATATTAGACTAATAATTGAAACAAGCCAACTAAGTGACTAACCATCAATCCAACACAACAAGAATTCTAGAAGAAGTCACAATTATCATAATTTTACAAGCTATCTCGAAAATCTGATACCCAAATAAAACTAAACATCAAACATGAATCAATACACAAATTCGTATAACAAAATTTTCCCCAAATTTAATTTATTCAAGAACCCTAATCTAACAAAATCGCAATTCGAAATTAAGCCAAAACTGAAATTAAAACATGACAACGAATCTTACTTGATTAGGGGGAAGTAATAAGGGTGAAACTACACTATAAAAGACCCGAAAAAACCGTTATTTGATCCTATTTTTGACCCGGAATCCAAAGCCCAAGAACCAAATCCTCTCTTTGAATACTAACGAACTGGAGATGAAGATGGTTGATAAATACTTAGTAACTTTAATGGTGGTGTTTGGTTGGAGAAAGAAGGAAAAGAAAAGAAATGTAGAAGAACGGAGAAAGCAAGCTGGGAGGAAGAGCAGCATTGAAGTTCTTCTATTTTTTTTTGGTTTTGGTTTTTGTTTTCTTAACTTTTCCATCTCCTTATAACAATATAATTAGGTCTTAGGTGTTTAACCTAGGATATTTAGGAATTAGCTTTTGACTCATTCTAAGGTAAAGTCAAGTTGGAAACAAAATATACTTAATAACATAATATTTTAAGTTATTTTTTTAAATGAAGTAGTTAATTGTACCCTTTTTTGGGTTCAATATTACTTTTTAATTTTTCAATACATATTATAATAATTATTAGGAAAAATTATCATAATTATTAGGAAAAATTATCATAAATAAGTTAATCTTTTCGCGGTCTGCTAAAAGTAAGTTAACCTTTTGATTATCGTAGAATAAGCTAACTTTAATATTACTTAAACTTTTAACAAGTTGACTTGAAAAGTTGCTTTTTTTTTTTTTTTTTTTGGATAAGGTAAGGAGAAACCTTGACAAGTTGGGGGGAACAAAGGGGATCCCAACTTGCCAAGGGTGAGAATCGATCCCAGGACCTCCTGGAACCGGGAAGGAAGCTCTAACCACTAGGCTATCCCTCACTCTCAACTAGAAAAGTTACTTGCAATAGTAGGCTTCAACATGAACATTTCTACCACCACCAGAACATTAATTATATTAAAAAAAATAAAAGTCAGAAGAAAAAAAAAAACCCAAACTCATCTCCACCCTCCTCTCTTTCCCTCCACAGCCCACAATCAAAATCATCATCACCTGACCCTAAAAATAAAAACCATCACCTGAATCACCAGTCTGAAACTCAGCCAAATACCGATGATAATCTCCCTTAATCTTCAAATAAAACACCTTAGAAATTAGAATAACCAGCACTAGCAACAAGAATAAAGCTTAGTATCAAGAAGCTAAGTTTCAATATTCCATTATGTTAGGATCCTTTGATTTGTATATTATATATACTGATTTATGATTAACAATATCACAACACAATTTATTATCTGAATTCATCCTTGACACATTACAAATATCACAGAGCTCCTTCTCAATTCGAGATCTGTAATTATGAATCACAAAAAAAAATTCCACCCTCTCTCACTCTACCCACCACAACACCAGCCCCGTTATCCCACCACCAACCACTAAAAGCCACCCGCAACAACTCCTATGCCGTAACCGAAACCTCTTCTCATCCGAAGATGCTGCCGCAGCTTTTTCAGCGCAAGATTTCACGCGAGACGAGGCTCCATTCATGATGAATTCATTGATGTCGATATCCCTTCGTGTCTTTGGTCGTTGGTTGCGTGAGGGTCGAGCTGGGATTGTTGTGTTGGAATCATGGAATGAGTCGAGTATGGAGGTTTGGGTTGACGAGGTGGTGGGGGTTAGGGTGGGTGGTGGCGGGTTTTGAGTGGGGTTAGGGTGTTGGGTGAGAGAGAAGAGGGTGGCAGGCTGGCAGCCATTGAAAAGAGGGGAGGAGAGAAAAAAGAGAAAGAATACGAAAATACAAAAATCAAAAATCAAAAATAAAAAAACAAATTTGTTTACTAGTGGAACCGGACACAAGTAATTCAACTTGTTTTAAATTAATAAGGGCCAAAGTTAGACTTATTCAGGAATAATCAAAAGAATCACTTATTCTTATAGTAGATGACGTAAAGGTTGATTTCTTTGTAACAATTTTTCCTAATTACTATTATAATACGTATTGTTTACATTTTCTAAAACTCGCTTAAAGGACAACATTTCTACATTTTATAAGATATGAAATTTATTGTTTACCAAAAACAAGGATTGGGGTAGTTTATATAAATTCATACTCCATCCATTTTCTAAAAATCTTCCTACTTTCATTTAAGTCTGTTTTCAAAAGATAATCTACTTTTTTTTATGTCCTATTCGATATACATTTGTTCCCTTTGCACACTAGCTTACCCAATTATTTAACCCACATAATTCTACAACAATTTCCTACTAGCCTTGATTTTTGTTGCTACAGCAAGATCTTTAGGTAGCTGATCAAGGAACATTAATCATAAAAAAATGGAAATTTGACCAAAACTAATGTGAACTTTCACTAATATATCTAATAATACGATTTTTAAACTCATTGCTATAAATAATATGAAATTTAATATTGGTCAAGCAAAATAATATGGGGCTCACTTACGAAAAAAAATATTTGGATAATATACTGTCGAAAAACTTTAAAAAGGCTTTTGGTAAACATGACAAAATTTTAAATATGCTAGCGTATATGATTTATTTTTCTTCTTTGTTTTTGAATGCTATATGATTTTATTTTGTGTATGTTTACATTGCAAACTAATCTAGCATAATATACTTGGAATATTCAGTTAATGAAACCACAATTATTTTTGCACAACTAATAGTGAGGTTCATGTTACAAATACTCCCTCCATTTCTTTTTAATCTACACACTTTCTTTTTTGATATATTTATTTTTAATATACGCACTGTTAGTTTTTCTATTCTTGATAACATGTCCCGTCTACTTTCTCTTCTCTTTCCACCCATCTCATCCAATTTTTAATATTTTAACTCACTTTTCGATTTCTTTATTCACCTTTTCAGTTTCTCACTCATACTTTTGTACTTCCTTTTTGGTTCTTCCCCAGAGTGAAGTGAGTAAACTAAAAAGAAATGGAGGGAGTAGTAATTAGTTAAATTTATAATAGTTTGCATATATTAGTGAAAGTATACATAATGTTTGGGCCATTTTTTAAAAGTTTTTATTATTTTACAATTTTGTATGGGAAATTTTAATATGTAAAACACGACTTGATGAGTTCGAGTTAAAGCTGGGAAAAATTGACCGCTAAGCTGGCCCCAACCTAATCCAAAAATAGCGGTTTAGGGTTGGGATTTTCAACCGATTTAAGTAAATGGGCTGCTACAACTTACCCTTTCAATTAAATAAGTTAGGTTAAAGTTGACCTTTTTAACCCAAAATTAACCTATTTGGACCCGTTTAACTAATTTACATATAAGTTTCTTAAAAAGTTGTATTGAAATTAATGAAAATATAAGAAATACTAATTGTAGAACACATCTACTAAAAAACAAACTCTAATCCTGTATACTTTTAGGAGAATTTATTGTTGAGAATAAATAATTTTAATTAAAATTTAATAGAAAGAAATATATAAATGGGTAACCCATTTAATAAATAAGTCGCGTTAATGTAACGCCCCGGAAATACATAACCTTAATTGTCAGCGGAAGCACAACTTAAGCCTGTGGGTTATGGCCCACTAATAAAATAATCGCCTAAAATGGCCTATTAAACATACAAATGTTCAATAACAATTCATAATAATTACCCTTAATAAAGAGGGTTCTAAATATCTCTAATAATTATCAGAGTCGCTTCAACTCAACCTTTCCGGAGCATTACTGACATGACCGATCCTGAGCTATCTTCGGAATACCTGAATGATTTCATAAAATAGGGAAAAGAGAAAACACAGAAAATAACCTAAAATGAGTTGAAAACTCAGTAACTTCACTCCAGCCCGTAAAAACGGTTTTAGTTCGTAAACATTTTCACACATAAGCACATACAGTAACACTTTAGTAATCATTAACATATAACGTTATCATTAGCCTTGAATAGTCTGCTGGCAAGGACCATTTACGTGACTTTAGCTCGTTGGCAAGTACAGGTTTTGGACATATCATAACTTTCGTAATTCGTAACATTAACATCATCATATGACCTTTTTGGTCCGTATCGTTCATCGTAACATAATTCCTCCACCTGTGACTTGCTCATTTACCGGATCATTTCATGATTCCAAACCAGCAGAACCATCCACTTTTATAATCATCACTTATCATACATCATATATTCTTAATTCGGAATCATCCATAAATCGTAAATAGAATCATAACAGGACATTTCATAACATACATCAGCATCGTCACATATAACACATAATCATATCATCATAATCAACATCATATAATTGTATTCACGCATTTAAGTACATGTAAAACATCACATCTAACACATACGGGCATACACATATATTTGCTGGACATGAAAGGTTACACATAACACATACGGGCACGCATAGATGCTGGACATGAATATTACATATAACATATACGGGCAAGCATAGATGCTGGACATAAAGGTTACCTTAAACGTAATCCATTCTCTTCACAACTCTATCAATGCTCTTGAACTCCATAATAATCCTCCATAATTAACCTCAATAATAACCATAATAATAATCAATAACCGATCCTAATAATATTCAGATTAAGAAATTAACCATCGCTAATCATCTCTAGAACGAAACTAACTAATCTATATTCTCAAACTCTATCATTCCAACTTCTTGAATCATACTGTTCTAATCAATATATCAAAAATATCCTTGAATTAGGAACCAAAGGAAACTAGCTCTCAAACACATCATCTTAACTTTCAGATTTAATTCCAAACTAACCCATTTCTAAACTAGTAAACTATTATAACAATATCAACATACTAAAGTAATTAGGACCAAACTAAACTAATTCAACATATCACATATATATAATTGGGCTTGAGTTTTAAAAACTTAGAATTCTTAACTTAAAAAAAAAACAGAAGTGATTCACCTCTGCTTCAAGAGCAGGGAAGAACGCATGACAAGGGAGCTCGGAGCTCCGGCGAAACCAGCGAGGTGTTCCGGCGAGACTGACGGGAAGGAGGTGACGATGGCGTGACGGTGGCGCAGAGTTCCCGGCGTGGTCGGGCGGCGAGCAGGCACCACGACAACCAGGCGGCAAGCACGCACAAAGCAACAACAACAACCGGCACGGCGGCGGCATCACCAGGCGAGGAGGAAGGAAGAGGAGAGCAGCGGCGAAAGGGGGAAAGGAAAGAGAAACGGGGGATTCACGGGGAGAGAGGAGAGAGAAATGGGTTTGGGGTCTTCTTTGGGGTTTTTCACCGGGAGAGGAGGGAAAATATAAGGGGTTTGGGGGATTTGGAATGACAGAAAATGACAGAGAGAGAGGAGAAGAAATTTGGGGTTTGGGGCTTTGGTTCTCACGGGTAGGAGGAGAGAGAAAAACATGGGTTGGGGTTTTGGGGTGAGTGAAAATAACAGAGAGAAAGAGATTTGGGGGTTTTTATTTCCCAACTTAAACCGACAAACATAAATGGATACCAACTTTGCTTATTTAGAATCCAAAAATATAATTCATAATAATAGTTTCATAAAACAAAATATATTACAAATACTATAAATATTCCAAACTCAAATAAAATAAGGATTTACAAAACATAATTAACTTTATAATTACAATTAACACTAATTAAAACGCTCTTAAAAATCGGGGTATTACATCCTACCACCCTTATAAAAAAGTTTCGTCCTCGAAACTTGCAATAAGTTGATCGAGGAAACAACAAGCTAAATTCATTTAGACAAAAACCAAGATCTCAGCTTTTCATGGCTTGATTAGGAATTCAGCCTCCATTCTGCCATCATCTTTTGTATCTCTACTTCAACTCGACTCGCGAAATCGAGGAGCAAAGAAAACAAAAGGGGCAAACTTGTTGGCAATGAATTCCAAATAACTCATTCAGTGAGATCTCGTTTGAAATCCTTTTGATTACTCAAACCATATAAGTTAAAGTTAATCGAAAAACTATTAAAATTCACATAAGGTCACATACATCACAACAATAATATAATCATATAACTTAAGACCAACTAGGTCCAGGTATAACCACTTAAACTCCAAAAGGGCATTCATAACACTATTTCTCATATCTTAAACTCTATTAACCCAATTAATCATCAAAATGAACTTCAATTTCCTTATCGTCTAATTTCCCAAAGGATCATACCTAGGCGATGCAAAGTCTAAGACTCCGCACTTCCGGCTAGGTTTCGGCTCTGATACCAACTCTGTAACGCCCCGGAAATACATAACCTTAATTGTCAGCGGAAGCACAACTTAAGCCTGTGGGTTATGGCCCACTAATAAAATAATCGCCTAAAATGGCCTATTAAACATACAAATGTTCAATAACAATTCATAATAATTACCCTTAATAAAGAGGGTTCTAAATATCTCTAATAATTATCAGAGTCGCTTCAACTCAACCTTTCCGGAGCATTACTGACATGACCGATCCTGAGCTATCTTCGGAATACCTGAATGATTTCATAAAATAGGGAAAAGAGAAAACACAGAAAATAACCTAAAATGAGTTGAAAACTCAGTAACTTCACTCCAGCCCGTAAAAACGGTTTTAGTTCGTAAACATTTTCACACATAAGCACATACAGTAACACTTTAGTAATCATTAACATATAACGTTATCATTAGCCTTGAATAGTCTGTCGGCAAGGACCATTTACGTGACTTTAGCTCGTTGGCAAGTACGGAGTTTTGGACATATCATAACTTTCGTAATTCGTAACATTAACATCATCATATGACCTTTTTGGTCCGTATCGTTCATCGTAACATAATTCCTCCACACCGTGACTTGCCCATTTACCGGATCATTTCATGATTCCAAACCAATGAGAACCATCCACTTTTATAATCATCACTTATCATACATCATATATTCTTAATTCGGAATCATCCATAAATCGTAAATAGAATCATAACAGGACATTTCATAACATACATCAAGCATCGTCACATATAACACATAATCATATCATCATAATCAACATCATATAATTGTATTCACGCATTTAAGTACATGTAAAACATCACATCTAACACATACGGGCATACACATATATTTGCTTTGGACATGAAAGGTTACACATAACACATACGGGCACGCATAGATGCTTGGACATGAATATTACATATAACATATACGGGCAAGCATAGATCTTTGGACATAAAGGTTACCTTAAACGTAATCCATTCTCTTCACAACTCTATCAATGCTCTTGAACTCCATAATAATCCTCCATAATTAACCTCAATAATAACCATAATAATAATCAATAACCGATCCTAATAATATTCGATTAAGAAATTAACCATCGCTAATCATCTCTAGAACGAAACTAACTAATCTATATTCTCAAACTCTATCATTCCAACTTCTTGAATCATACTGTTCTAATCAATATATCAAAAATATCCTTGAATTAGGAACCAAAGGAAACTAGCTCTCAAACACATCATCTTAACTTTCAGATTTAATTCCAAACTAACCCATTTCTAAACTAGTAAACTATTATAACAATATCAACATACTAAAGTAATTAGGACCAAACTAAACTAATTCAACATATCACATATATATAATTGGGCTTGAGTTTTAAAAACTTAGAATTCTTAACTTAAAAAAAAAACAGAAGTGATTCACCTCTGCTTCAAGAGCAGGGAAGAACGCATGACAAGGGAGCTCGGAGCTCCGGCGAAACCAGCGAGGTGTTCCGGCGAGACTGACGGGAAGGAGGTGACGATGGCGTGACGGTGGCGCAGAGTTCCCGGCGTGGTCAGCAGCGGCGAGCAGTGGCACCACGACAACCAAGCAGACGACGCACAAAGAACAACAACAACCAAGCAGACGGCGGCGGCATCACCGGCGAGGAGGAAGGAAGAGGAGAAGCGGCGAGGGGGGAAAGGAAAGAGAAACGGGGGATTCACAGGGAGAGAGGAGAGAGAAATGGGTTTGGGGTCTTCTTTGGGGTTTTTCACCGGGAGAGGAGGGAAAATATAAGGGGTTTGGGGGATTTGGAATGACAGAAAATGACAGAGAGAGAGGAGAAGAAATTTGGGGTTTGGGGCTTTGGTTCTCACGGGTAGGAGGAGAGAGAAAAACATGGGTTGGGGTTTTGGGGTGAGTGAAAATAACAGAGAGAAAGAGATTTGGGGGTTTTTATTTCCCAACTTAAACCGACAAACATAAATGGATACCAACTTTGCTTATTTAGAATCCAAAAATATAATTCATAATAATAGTTTCATAAAACAAAATATATTACAAATACTATAAATATTCCAAACTCAAATAAAATAAGGATTTACAAAACATAATTAACTTTATAATTACAATTAACACTAATTAAAACGCTCTTAAAAATCGGGGTATTACATCAGGATGAGTTTTTCAACCCGTTTAATGAATGGGTTAGGTTTATTTGAAACATGTTCAACTCGTTTAATCAACCTGAACACGAACCTAACTTAACCTAATTTGCTAACCAGCCCTAGATTGAGCCATATGAGAACTTTTTTTCAAAAAAAAGGGAGCGAGGAGCCATTTGAGACCTTCGTTGCATACATCAAGTATGAAGTAGCTAGTTGTTCGGATACATGCTCGTTCATTAACAGGTTTAAAATGATCAATTGCCCAATATCAAACACTATCCTTTTACAGCCCACTACGGCAAGTTTGATAAAAGGAGTTCTTCGCTCTCTTGAGTCTTGACTCATTGTATACTGCAATAGGCCCGAATAGAACAGTACAGTAGGTGTGTTTTGGACTATCAGTTTGGATTGTATTTTACTAATTTAGAATTTTAAGTCCGTATGCACGGTTATAAATATGGTAGCGTTATGGTTAATATGTTTGAGATGAGGCGATAAATAAAAATTCTCTAATAATCACTTTTTTTCGCTTGAAAGAGCGATTAAACGTAGTGAGTAGATGGATTTCGATCCCAGATCTTGAGTACTAAGCTAGATTACAACATATCTCATTAACACATTCTAGATTACAACATATCTCATTAACACATTCTTTAAGAAACCTATGTCAAGAGTAGAGAGATAGAGATAGAGATAGATTTAAAGTGAGACCCACTATGATACGATATAGATAGAGAGAAGATATTACTAAATAAGAAAACGTTGTAAGTAATATGAAACTTCCAAATAAAGGAAAGCTACAATTAAGAAAGAACTGAGGAGGTAATCATTATGCATATACATGCATGTTTGGTACTTTATAAATTTGTTATTTGTCCATAATAATTTCGATTTTTGTTGTCATTTTTGTTTACTAATTTATACGTTATAATATTTTTAAATTATGCTAGCGTTAAATTTTTTTTAGTGAAAGTTATGCTCTAATTTCAAACTTCATTGTTATATAATATTGTTTATTTTTCTTTTTTAACATAATATATTATAGTGATATCATCTTAATTAAATAATAACATCCTCTCTCAGCCTCTTAAAGATTTTCCTAGTTACAATAGCAATAGATACCAAGGCAAAGAGGAGAGAGATCAAATGTGAAAATAAGTCTCTTCTTTAAAATAAACGGGAGAGAAATGTGATTGTAAGAAATTGTATGTAAGTCTAACAAGTGGGACAAGTTAGCATGGAAAGGGAACAAACCTTACTAGATAAAGAATAAATTAATATTTTTAAAAGAAAAATAGGAAGATCTTTAGAAAATGGAATAGAGATGGAGTATCTTACTAATGTTCTATACTTTTTTGTTGTTGGGCTCAACAAACAATATTTTCTTTCATCAACCACATCAGCCATATTTGTTTATGTAGCACTTGAGCTTTTATTAATTACTTTTCATCTCATTAGTTGAAATTTAATACTTGCTTATGCTGGCACTCCTAAAACTTGTAAAAAAGGCTAAATTTATTGAAAATGGGTCTTTATATAAAATGTATTGAACCAAATTCAGTGGTATGATATTAATTAATTTTTGAATTATATACTCAAAGTTACGAATATTATATATAATATAATTAGGGCTGGCAATGGATCGGAGATGGGTCGGATGGACCTCCATCAACCCCATCACCCGCGACCCAAATCTCCATCCAGACCATCCATCACTCGACAAGAACTTCATCCATATCTGCTCTACCCGCGGGTGGAGCGGGTGTGAAATGGGTGATACTAGGAAAGAAAACTATTGCCAGCCCATTTAAATTCAGGGCGGGTGGGTGGATAATCCACTCACCCATGGATAATTGCCAGCTCTTAATATAATAACTCCTCCTAGTTGATTAATTCAGAACCAGGCTTCATTTATTATTAATCCAAATTCTAATTACATATTTGTTTAAATATGAGATTATAATATTAAAGATATAAAGTTTTCTTTTTTCACAAGGACATGACATTCCTATGCGGTGCTCTTAATGCTATCAAAAGTGCCAATATATCATGATTTTTCATAATCCAAAAAATCGGATTTAAAACCATACAATATATTTAATTTCTCCCGCCTCTACTTCTGGTACCTTTTTTGAATCTATAGCAAGAGGACGAAAAATTGAGCAATAGCATAAGTATTTATAGGCTCTCAAGGAATATATGTTGGTCTAGCGAAAACAATTAGAGGGTTTCAAACTTTCAATTGATCTTTTGGAGAATTACATTGTCTTCTTGAACGGGTTTTTTATTTGGTAGGTAACATCAATGAAGTTACCGTGAAAGCTATGAACTTAGAAATGGAGAGCAAATTAAAGAATTGACCTTAAATCTTTGTGTACTGACTTTTAATCGAAGTGTTTGGAATTCATTTATCTGTTTTGTTGCTTTTAGTTATAAAGTTGTTAATAACTTTCTTAGAGTTATATTTTGTTGTATATTTAAATTAATATTAGTCATACTAGTATGAATCATGTTTATTTTCTAAACAAGGGCCTGTTCTCCTCGGCTTATTTTCGGTTCGGTTCCTAAATTATTATCATTATTATTAATTAGTTACAATTTAATTCGGTTCGGTTCAATTCGGTTCGGTTCGATTCGGTTCGGTTGTTTTATACTTGAAGAGAACAGGCCAAGATTTTCCTCTAGAATCAAACTAAAGACATACATTCACCACCTAAGTGAGATTAAACATCTAAGAACAGTCCCAAACCGAGGACTATTCAAGACTTACTCCTAATGAGTAAGTCTCGGACGGGTATCTAGACATATGGTATGATGATGCAAATATAGGTTTTTAAACAACAAAACATTTTACATCTAATCTCAATTCAACGATAAATATATACATATTTGCACATATGTATAAACCAATTTACTATGAAAGCAAGTTAAATATGAGTGATAACATACCAATATCAAGGTTGTGAATAGGGAAATCGAGCTCAACACTCCGTCACTAGCTAGCTTCAATAATCAACAACATAGTTTAAAAGTTAACATTAGTATAAATTAGCAATTCAAACAAAACTAAACTAAACTAAGCTAAACTAAACTAAATAGCTAAACCAATAATCAACAACAACGTTTAAAGTTCAAACCTAACTAGTTAGTAAGTACAACAACAACAACAACAACAACAACAACAACAACGAACAACAACAACAACAATAGCTACTACTATTACTACAACTACAACAACAACCACAAAAATAGCAACCACAACAAAGCCCTAGTTTTTTTAACCTAAAAATCAAACCAACTTGCTTTAAATAAAATAAAATTAACTCAAATCCATCTAATTTACACCCTTTAACTATTATACAACCTAATTTCACTAACAATTATTCATAAAACTACAATTAATTATAAACTTGAAGCTTCAAATATGATATTACAATAAAAGTTATGAAATTTTAGGTACCTAAGGCATGTAGGTGTTTAGGAACGATGGAGGTGCGGCGGTGGTGGTGCAGAACTGGTGGTGCAGCTGCGGAGGAGGACGCAAGGTGCATCCAAGAAGGAGGACACACGGTGCAGCGGTGGGTTTGTGGATGAAACCCATCGAATTGGAGAGGAGGACGCAGCGGTGGGGTTTGTTGCAGGTAGCTGATGGCCGTCGGGGGAAGGTGGAACCTAGTGGTGGTGGTGAAACCTAGTGGTGGTAGTGGTGGTGGTGAACACAGGTGCTTGAAATTTGAAGGAGGGAGCTCGTTTTTTGAAAGGAAGGAAGGAGGGAGTTAACAGTGGAATGAGAAGGAGCCAGTCCTATTTCACGCGGAAAAAAAAAACAAAATTAACCGCTGCGGTTCATAAAAGCTACAACGGTTAACAACCGCAAACTGTTTTCATTTAACCGTTGCGGTTTTATGAAGACCGCAGCAGTTTTTTATCCCACTTTTCCCACCCAAATTTTCGACGATTTACCGCTGTTTCTCTTAAGGACCGCAACGGTTGTGTTGTAACATATAGCGTTTTTCCCACTAGTGAGGCCCTAATAACACTGAAATGAAAATTGTTATTTTTATTTGGAAAATCTAGAGGAAACTACATTTTGAAGAGACTATCTTGAAAAAAACTTGCCTAATTTGAATATATAGAGAACCTCCAAAAATATGAGACGGACCTCACTATTGATCAACCATTGATATACTCATGTTCCACTTGAGGGGGAGCATTGGAAAATGGGAATACAAGCTCAACTCATATTAATAATGTATGGATGGGTAGTTTATGCTTATCATAAGTCTTTATGTTATTATGTTTCCTATATTATTCGAAAAGTGTGTTAGTTGTTTCTTAGAGCATTCTTTGTACACCCGGGTGTACTATGTGTATGATATACTACCTCCGTCCTAGAATAGTCTGAACACTTTCCTTTTATGTTTGTCCCAAATTAGTTTCAACACTTCCATTCTTGGCATGGTCCCACCATTAATATATTAATTCTTTTACACATCTTTGGCCCACACTCTACCTTTTATCAATAAAAAGTTACCCAACTTTCTCTCTCGTCTAATAAAAAATACCCCACTAACTCCTATCACATCAACTTTTTAAATAAAATAACATTTGATAACCACACCACAACTTATCACCTTAAACTACGTGTCCCAACAAGTGTTCAGATCTTTCTAGGACGGAGGGAGTATCTAAGGTATTTTTTTTTTCTTTTTACTCATTTGCTTATTTGGAGCTCTTTTGATTGTGCGAATTTGGCTATTTTAGAGGTTTTATATAAGTAATGAGCAAAAGAATAGCCTTGGGTGTACCATACTTAAAGTAGATCAGAATGTATGATAAATGTTGTATTGTTTCCTATTAAGAATATGTTTGTAATTTCTTAGCTATATAAATTTGCCATGTGGTATTGAATTGATTCCATATATCTTGATTTCAATGGGAATAATTGTACCTAGACGGTTTTGTTGATCCAACTAAGAGCATGAATACCTCTATGAGAATAAGTATATAGGACTGTTAGGAATTCAATTGTAATGTTATGCTTAATGTCTCTTTCTTGCATGAATCCATGGAAATAGGAATTCAATTGTAATGTTATGGAAATAGGTCTGCATGCTTGTTTAGAGTAGCCATGAATACTCGGGAGAGGTTTATGGTATTTTTAGCGCGCACAACTCTTCATGAACTATTGATTTGATTAATTGGGATGATAATTATTTATGTATTTATTTGTAGTAGTGAGGATGCTTGATTCTAGATGTCTTTATTAATTGAGTTTACCTACATCTTTTATTATAAGTTATATTAGTTTAGTGTTAGTTTAGCGTCTTCTTGATAACCAATTATTTGTCACTTGCTTAGCTGAACAATGTCAAGAATAACTTGTGTTTGGTATTATTTCGTGTTGAGAATTAGACTAAGCAAAACACTAATTACTTGTAATTAACACTAATCAACAACTAATGAAAAATGATGAAACTAAGCACAAATAGGAAAGCAATGAAAACACACCGAATAACGTGGGAAAACCCGAGCACCGGGAGAAAAAAAAACCCACCAAGCAAGCACCATTGATTAATTGCAACAATGGATGATGATTACAAGCATTAATGGATGATTTTAATGCTATTTTCTCTCTCCTCCTTCACTAAACCTTAGGAAGATCACACTTCGTGTGGATTGTCACCTAAAACATGAAAGAGGGGAGTTTATATACTCTAAGGGGATTAATATAATCCAAGGGTTGAGATTAAACCTCAAACCCGATAAAAAAAGCGACAGATCTGGGTTGCCCTGACGAGCCTGAAGAAGAGCCCGCCCGAGCTGAACCCCACTGCTAGATACTGCCTCAAGTCCCCCCTGAATTAACCCACGCCCGGGCTCGAGAAGCCCGCCCGGAGCAGGCCGCCCGCCCTAGCCACAGCCCAGCCCATCCGTTTGCAGGGAGAAGATT
This sequence comes from Beta lomatogona, assembly GCA_947646795.1. NCBI lineage: Eukaryota > Viridiplantae > Streptophyta > Magnoliopsida > Caryophyllales > Amaranthaceae > Beta > Beta lomatogona. Next base: position 744,758 of record CANSNZ010000782.1, on the reverse strand, counting down.
ACATTCTGCCTTCGAGGTATAACCCAACACCCAACTAGCGCCCGGCCTAGCTGGCACATCGCCCGCCTGAGCTAAGACACCGCCCGCCCGAGCCAATCCTTGCCCGCCAGGGCTCTGGGTCACTCCCCTTTGCGATCTTCGCTCGTTCCTTCTTGCTTGTAAACACGACCTTACTCTACTTTGTGATGTTTGCACAAACTCCACATAAGCCCAAGATTTTGTCTCTGTAGGATTGAACATGACTTACCCTGCAATAAAAAAGGAAAGTTTAGTTAAAGTTATTTGTGACTTGAAATCTTGTGAATGGCATAAGACTGACTTTGAATGCACATATCTCTCAGTCTATAAATGGTTTTGATGTGATTCAAATTGGAGGTGATACCTTGTTTCAAGGGCTTTCCAAAGATAGGTCATATGCCCAATTCTGCTAAAAAACGAGAAAGTTACACGCGTTTGACAAAGAACTACCGAGAGCATACCGCGGCTCGCGGTAGACACCCCGACTCGCGATTTCCGAGACGCGTTTCCGAATCATATTTTCTTTTAGGGTTTTGTGCAGAGTATATTCTAGGGTTTTTGTGCGGGGTTCCTTATGTTATGAAAGGACATCTTGGTGTTCATTATTTTTGACACAACTTATGACACACTTGTAGCCTTTAGAATTTATGACTCCTTGTATTATTCTCTCTGTTTTTCTCCATCATAGTGAAGAAGCTCGAATCCCCCACCTGTGGACGTAGGTCTATTTTGACCGAACCACGTAAATCCTTGTGTTCTTTTGTTTATCTTCTTTATTGCTTTTCTCATCCTTATTATTTCATTGATTTTGTTCCGCATTAATCAAACTACAACACCCCGATTCCTAACAAATTTGTATCAAGAGCTTGGTTGTTTAAGATCTTAGTGTTTATACAACGAGTTTGATTCAATTATCTCAATGAAATTCAATATTGAGAAATTTGATAGGCAAGTAAATTTTGGCCTATGGCAATTGAAGATGAAAGCCATCTTGGTTCAAAGTGGCTGTCACAAGGCTCTTGAAGGTGCATCCAAAAAGCCTTCGGGTATGACGGATGATCAGTGGGAGGATATCAAGGTACTCTCGGCGATTCATTTAAGTCTATCTAATGAAATTTTGAGAGAGGTTGCCAAGGAGACGACTGCTGCGGGTTTGTGGTTGAAGTTGGAGTCACTTTATATGACAAAGAGCGTGACCAACCGTCTACTACTCAAAACTAGATTTCATGATCTCGCCTAGAAGAAGGTAAACCGCTTGAGTCTCATTTAGATGAATTCTTCTTTATTATTATGGATTTGCAAAACAACGATGTAGAAATCGATGATGAGGATATGGCTATTAGGTTGTTGTGTTCTTTACCGCCTTCGTATAAGCACTTTCGAGATACTTTATTGTATGGTAGAGATGATTTGTGTTTGCAGGATGTTAAGGATGCCTTAACTCAGAGAGATTTAATTGACCATAAGTTGTGTTGTAGCCTATAAATCTACGGCTCCGTTAAAGACACTCGGGCTCATCAGAGTCGTACATGTGTCCTCCCCTAATAAATAAAGAAAAAAGATATAAACCTTGGGTTCTATTCAGTTGGGGGAAAACTGCTTACTTTCCTAGCCCAAAAGATAGTTAGAGCCCAGCCCCTTGTAGGTGGCTGCAAGTGAGTGGTTGATAACCTCTTACTTATCATGGCCTGCCACGTGTCAGGATCTGATTGCTTAGCCAATCAGAGGCCACTATTCTAGGGTAATTTTTAAGGTTAGCTGTCATCTTGCAATCACTATAAATACCCCTGAAATCAGGAGAAAGATCATTCAATGCAAACAGTGCAAAGTTACTCTGTAAAAATACTCTCTCACTCTCTAAATCTACTTTTTCTTTACAACTCCTGATATCTGACTTAAGCTTCGGAGGGGGAACCACCACCCAAACCTCCAGGGTGGGTCCCTTTTTGTAGGCTCGAGAACGAAGCTCAGGCTTGGACTAAGTTGATTCAGACATTGTTGCACAAGTCTCCATGTGAAGAACATCTAAGGGATACTAGTTTACTTGCTAGACAAGAAAGCTCAGCCTATAGCTTACTTGTTGGATAAGCAGAGGACTAAACATTTAGCGCCGTCTATGGGGAGACGCAACGATGACTGATTGTCAATCGTCCAATGTTGCTAGAAATCGAAGTTTTCACATCAATGTCGAAGACACGGTAGATCATGAGAGGCCGCCTCGCGGAAGGGACAGACCTCCGATTATCGTCAATGTCCCTGGACCAAGCCAGCAACCTATCATTCAGGAGAATATCTAGAGGCAAAGAAAGCTGCTGCATTACAACGATCGACGACAGGGTCTACACCATACTTGAGAGACCCTCCTTTGAGGATGTCGTCCAGAGCGGAAGGACGAAGTTTAAGCCTCTCTCTTGTTCGTCCACGACAAGAAATGACGGCGGTTCAGCCCATGGTTTATAGGCGTCTAGCACCTGCAAACACTTCGTCTGATCCTGTGTTAAAGGAATATCGTAAGGAGTACATAGCCATTGAGGGACAACTGGGAGCCCTCCGGATTAACCGGCCCACTCCATTCTCGGCCGGATCATGGAGGCCCCCCTTCCCAAAGGTTAAACTCCCTACCATAGAACCTTTTGATGGAACAATAGATCCAGACGATCACCTATCTGCTTACAAACATCAGATGTACGTCCAAGGGGTAGATGATGCTACCTCGTGTAAGAACCCAACAACTCTGAAGGGAGTAGCTCGAAGTGGTTTAACAATCTTCCACCCAATTCGATCAACAATTTTATCGAACTCGGTTTCTTATTTGCTAGTCACTTTGTTGCCAATAAGCAAGAGCAAAAAACAAGCATGCACTTGGGAAAGATCGTCCAAGGACCTAAAGAAGCTCTTAGAAGTTTTGTTAAGATATTCAATCTAGAAGCCCTTCACATTCAAGATATTAATGCCGGGGTGGCCTTTGACGCCTTTATCGGGGGACTAAGCCCGAGAAAGTTTTAAGTTTGATCTTGTTAAGAAGAAGATCACCACTCTTGCCGAGGCTTTAAGGGAAGCTGAAGCGTTTATACACGCCACTGAAGTGTGTGCTGAGGCAAAGCATCCCGAGTCCAAGAAGCCTGAAGAGGTTGCTCAGCCAAAGAAGAGCAACCCCAAGAAGGCCGAGACTTGGGCCATAACCTCCACCACTACTTTGTCCAGAATAAGCAAGAGGAAAGAGTCTCGAGCCTTCTTCATCCAATCCCATCGATTTCAAGAAGGACCAATACTCCATTCTCATAGAGATAAAGGACAAATATGAGTTGAAGGCACCAGTTGAGATGAAGACTCCTTACGTAAATAGGGATAAGAGTAAGTACTTGTCACTTTCACAAGGATGCGGTCACGAAACTAATGAATGTAAGCACCTTAAGAAGGCGTTGGAGGATCTAGCTCGAAAAGGAAAGACGAACTCCTATTTGCCTCAAGGGGGAAGGAAGTTTCGGAGGAAGGATGATCGACGGACTAAGAAGAAGGAGAGTGAAAGCACGGACGAGGATGTTGTTCTCGTAATTTCGGGAGGATTTCTTTGCTAGAGGACCAACCAATAGAGGGCACAAAAACTACCTCGGGGAGCTTGCCAAGTCTTACTAACCGATCGAGACAAAGGTCGAGCCCTTCCCAAAAGTGGTGGTTAGTGAACAAGATCGGGGCAAGCCGAGGACCCCCCATGATGATCCTTTGGTTGTAGAGATGAAGATAGCAAACTTGAGAGTAAGAAGAATTCTGATTGACACCGAAAGCTCGACGAACATCATTAGTGCTGATTGCTTGTCCAGATTGAAGTTTGATGAAAAGAACTTGGTTCCCGTCCACCATCCCATCATAGGGTTTGGGGGAGGAATCATACATCCTATGGGAACCGTTACTTTGCCCATCCGAGTGTGAGAGAAGGATGCCTTAAGGACTCTGATTATCAAGTTCTTGGTGGTCCGGGATTTGACGGCCTACAATGTCATACTTGGACGGCCAACTCTGAATCATGTTAAAGCTGTAATAGTAACTCACTTGATGCTTATGAAGTATGAGTGTAATGATGGCAAAATTGGCTTCTTGTATGGAGACCAGCAGGCAGCTAGGGAATGTTACCTAACTACCCTCAAGTCGTCATCATGGAAAGCATGCAATGAAGACCAGACGAAGATCGGTGGCGGACGAAAAATGTCTAAAATTGGGAAAGATAAGACGAGGGTTGCTGGCGAAAGGAAAACGTCTGAAATTGTAAAGGACCAAGTGGCCTCGTTGAAGATGGCAATTGAGAGTCCTCAGACGCCTGCCGCTCCCTTAAGGAAAACGTTTGAACTTCTCCCCAACAAAAAAAGGAAGTATGAACTCGTCAAGGAAGAGCCCCCCTCGTCTGAGGAGGTAATGGCCATCATGGGACTGGCACTAGAACGTCTCGAGCCTGTGGAAGTCCCAGAAGATGTCAGTTTGGATGAGGCTCGTCCAGAAAGAACTTTGATGATTAGGTCCTCGCTCTCTCCTGATTTGAGGGGCCTTTTAATCAGCTTGCTGAAAGAATTTCAAGACGTGTTTGCTTATTGTGTTGAGGAAATGCCTGGAATAGATCCAGAGATAGCCGTCCACCGGCTGAACGTTGACCCAAATTTAAAACATGTTCGTCAAAAGAAAAGGCATTTAGGTCCGGCCAGGAATCAAGCGGTCGACCAGGAAGTTCAAAAGTTGTTGGAATCTAAATTCATCAGAGAAACTTATTATCCAGAGTGGATTGCAAATGTGGTCATGGTGCCAAAGCCTAATGACACTTGGAGGATGTGTGGATTACACTGATCTCAACAAGGCTTATCCCAAGGACAGTTTCCCTTTGCCTAAGTTGGATCGTCTAGTGGACTTCACGGCCGGCTATGCTTTGTTAAGCTTCATGTATGCCTATTCAGGTTTTCATCAAATCCCCATGTGGTCGGAGGATCAGGACAAAACGTCCTTTATAACCGAAAAAAAGGCCGTATGGGCCGGTTGAGGATGTCTTCGGCCTCCGTAATGCGCCGGCCACCTTTCAAAGATTGATCAATCTGGTCTTTCAGCCATAATTGGGAAGAAACATGGAAGCATATGTTGATGATATGATAGTCAAGAGTCGGCAAGAGGAAGGTCATGTTAGTGATTTGAGAGAAACTTTCAAAACTCTCAGAAAATACAAGCTGAAATTAAACCCCAGCAAATGTGTCTTTGGAGTCTTGTCGGGGAAGTTCTTAGGCTTCTTAGTAGATCAAAGGGGAATAGAAGCCAACCCCGAAAAGATCCAAGCTATTCTAGACATGAAATCTCCGCCAAAGATAAAGGAAGTTCAGCGACTGACGGGTTGCTTGGCTGCCCTTGGACGCTTCTTGTCTAAGTCGGGCGACAAGTGCCATCACTTCTTCGCTACTATCAAGTAGAAGGCCAAGTTTGAGTGGACGAGCGGAAGGCGAGCAAGCGCTTGACAAAGTCAAAGATCACCTTCGAGCTTGCCTAGGTTGGTCGGTCGGCCGAGGGGGAGAAACTGTTTGTATATTTGGCTGTGTCCACTCGGGTCGTGAGTGTTGTTCTGCTGGGCCGAAAGAGAGTCCGTGCAAGTTCCAATATACTTTGTTAGTCATGTGCTCAACGATGTGGAAAATAGGTACACTCCAGTCGAGAAGTTTGGATTGGCCCTAGTCATGGCCAGTAGAAAGTTAAGACCCTATTTCTTGGCGCACAGTGTACTCGTCTACACTGACCAACCCTTGAAGCAAGTTTTGCAAAAGATGGAAGCACTACTACAAAAAACACCTAACACAACATGCCTATTGCGTCGCCTCTATAAAATGTATGACACATAAAGCTAACGTGTCGCATTTATGTATAAAGTTGGATGTGATAGGGTTGGCAAAAATTCTAAAATAGCCTATCGTGTCCCCTCTAACACAATAGGCGACACGTAAAGTTTTCGTGTCAGGTTATATTATATGTTTGACACGGTAGGGGGTGGCTATTGCGTCGCCTCTAATATAACCAGGTGATCAAAAGCCTATTGTATCACCACTTATGTAACTGGCGACACGTTAGGTGATATGCGTCCGCTTGTAATTATAAGTGACACATTAGAATAATTCCAGATTTACTCGGAAAAGTACCTATCGCATCCGCTGATAATTATAGGCAACGGCGCAACGCATTAACAGCGGCGGAGCCACCTAATAATAACAAGGGGCTACCCCTGTTTTTTTTGAAAAAAAAATGAAAAATCAAAACAAATCCTAAACCTAATGTTGCATCGTTTCCTTTCAATCTCTCTCTCAAACTCAAACGCTGCTTGCACTCTCTCACTCTCTCGTCGGTCGCCTTGATTCGTCGGTTGTTGTCGGCTTCCAGGGATTACTTCTTACTGTTGTGGGCTTCCAGGGTTTGTTCTTCGCTGCTTAACACGCCATTCTTCGGTAATCATTGCTGGCCTGCTTGTTGTTCTGTTAGTTAATTTTCTTTGTTTCTTTCTTAAAAGCTCTTTCAATTTCTTTTCCAACTAATGATTTAATTATTTGTGAGTGTATGGGTTTATGAATTATTAGAGTTATAGGTTTATGAATCAGGAATCTACTGATTTGTGAACTTAAAAATCAAAAGATTGAATTTGTGAATTTAAAAATCAAAAGAGTGAATTTGTGAATTGGTAATTTACAGTGTTGGAAAATTATAACTTGTTTACTTTGTTATTGAATACAATTGGTGAATGAGTGAATTATAATTTGTGAATTTCAATTTGTGAATTTCTTAGTAATACACAATTATACGAATTGTGATGTTGTCTTGTGAATATCTGATGTAAGTAGTGCATTTTCTTTCGTTTTCTGACATTGAATTACAATGAATTATTTGTTCACCTTCAAACTTCATAAGAGAATTCCTTTAAAAACAAAGTCCTCATGTGCATTGATTATCGCTAAAGATATAGGCTACAAGCCTACAACAGATTTTTTTGGCTTACGACATTTCAATAACAAAATCAAAGGCAGAAAATATAAGTAGACAAATGTAATTGAGCTTTTGAACCTTCAATGGAGTGAACAATGGATAAACAAAAGACAAGGAAATAGAAGAGGGAAGAGAATGAGGAGAGAGAATCAAGGAAAGTTCATGTGGTAATAACTGGGGAAAGAACAAGTTGATTAAAAGGTGCTGGTTTTGCCTATTTAAAAGTGGTGAGGTTTTGATAATTTAGTCTTGCTTACATGATTTATGTTTCTTCATTTACTCCGCAAGATTTAGGTTTTTCAATCTCCTTACATGATTTAGGTTCCATGTGTAAGCAAGTTCGCAGAAGATGTCGACAGTGAGGCCTTGGCAACTCTTATCCTGAATAAGATCCGAGCTGGACTAAAGGTATACTTGGATTAGATTTACCTGTGATTTGTACTCCTTGTTTCAAGAGGATATTTCAGCTATGAGTGTTGCTACTCTAATGTAACTCTTTGTCTTTACAGATCTATGCGGTTAAAGCCCCTGGATTTGGAGAAAATAGAAAAGCCAATTTGCAGGATCTTGCGACACTTACTGGTGGAGTGGTAAAAGGCTCATCTTAATTACTGAAGTTTGAAGTCATGTTAATCTAAGGAATCTTTGGAAAAAAAAAACTAATGTTTTTCGTTGTGCAGGTTATAATTGAAGAGCTTGGCATGAATATGGAAAAACTTGAAATGGATATGTTGGGTTCATGCAAAAAGGTCAGCTGCTGGTCTTAATATGCTTGACTGATGATTACTGCTCTCATTTCTGTAATCTCATGGTATATAATTCTGTATCGGTGCTTTATCAGATCACTGTCACAAAGGATGACACGGTGATTCTCGATGGTTCTGGTGATAAAGAATCCATTGAGGAGAGATGTGAACAGGTGTTTTAGCCTCTGTTACATGTTCTGGTTTCATTTGTAGTTAGATGTCAATCTGCCATTCATTGTGTCGTTTGCTGTCGACATCTGATATATGTTGGTACTTTTTGGGGAACATATCATATATGGTATTGAACTAAGCACATCTGATTACGACAAGGAGAAGTTGGAGGAGAGGCTTGCTAAGCTGTCTGGTGGAGTTGCTATTTTGAAGTTTTGTTCTGTTTGGTGATGGTATAATCAATTCCACTTGAGAAAATTTTCACCACTTGTGTGTGCTTCTTAGATTTGTTTCCATTTTCATGTCTAGATTGGAAGAGCTAGTGAAGCTGAAGTTGGTGAGAAGAAAGATAGAGTGACAGAAGCTATGAATGCCACTATAGCAGCTGTTGCTGAAGGTATTGTACCTGGTGGTGGTGTAGCACTTCTTTATGCTTCAAAAGAGTTGGACAGGCTACAAACAGCCAGTTACGACCAGAAGATTGGAGTACAAATCATACAGGCAACACTGAAGGTATGTGCTCTTTCTGTCTAAAACTAATTGCGACATTGTTCTTATAATCAGGATTGGTATACTGGACTTCTCCACAAGTTCCTCGTTACAACATTTAGGAGAAAGACAATTGACTATATTTTCAGAAGATAGTATGTGAAGTCTTTATTAATATGGATTAGGCAGATTAAGGGAGTAAATTTGCTCAGGAATTTATGCTAATTGATTTGATTCTGATGCTTGTGTTATGTTAGTTTGGGAAAATTTTCTTTTTGACGTTTTTGGAGCTGACAAATGGGTTGAAATTAAGAAAGACGCCGATTGTGCTGTCATTTTATTTACTGTGCACCATATCCTCATTGGTAATGAATTAGTTGGATTGTAATTTGGTCTTCTTTCTTTTGTAGCTGGTTTAGAGGTTAATTGCTTGAACTTGTGAATGGAGATATGCTCTCTATTAAGTGCTAATCGGATTAGAATTTATGTGGCATCTGTGTACAATGTGGGGATATATTCAGCCTTACTGCCTACTATTCATACTGCGCAAAAATATGTGCTATCAACGTATTCTCCTGCCTTTATTTCTTTCAGGTTATACCTGTATCGTTCACTAATCCTTTCAAGTTGATGTTTTAATTATTGCAGGTTACAACAGGGTACCATGTGCAAGATTTGCAAAGTTAGTAGTTAGGTGCAAGATTCATATATGCAGGAGGATTAGGCAGTGCTTGAGGTGCAAGGCCAAGTAGGAGTAAGATATATTTTTCTTTTTCCATGTGTATATGTAGATTCATAAATATTTTGTAATTATTTGTAATTTTTATTTCTAATAAAAAATTATCAAAATATTTACATTAGACCATTTATTCAAATAATTTATGTTGTTTCTGTAAATTAGACCTAACGCGTCACCTTTTATGAATTAGGCGACTCGTTAGGTTGTTTTTTTTTTTATGAAGAACATTAACCTACCGCGTCGCCATTTATGATAGAGGCGACACATTAGAGGGTCTATCACGTCCCCTTATGATAGAGGCGACACATTAGAGGGTCTATCACGTCCTCTTTTATGATGGAGGCGACACATTAGGATCTATCGCGTCCCCTTTTATGTTAGAGGCGACACGTTAGAGAGGCTATCGCGTCCCCTCTTATCATAGAGGTGACGCATAAACCTACCTAATGCGTTGCCTATTATATAGCAGATGATGCGTTAGTTTAATATGAAAACTCAAATTAAAGCTAACGCATCAGTTTTTTTTATTTTAGGCGACGCATATACCAACCTAATGCGTCGCCTATTACATAATACCTGATGCATTAGCATGAGGCTATCACGTCCCCTTTTATGTTTCAGGCGACGCATAAACATACCTAATGTGTCGCTTGATAGGCGACACGTTAGGTATGACACCTATCGTGTCGGCAGCTATCGTGACGGGCCAAATGTGACGTGATAGGTCTTCTAAAGGGGACACGATATGGGTTTTTTGTAGTAGTGAAGCCGCCGGTCGGATGTTAAAATGGGCTGTGGAGCTTAACATGTTCGATATATCATTTGAACCAAGGAAATCCATTAAGGGGCAAGCCTTGGAAGATTTTATAGTTGAGCTTACTCGGCCAACTATAGAACCAATATTTGATCCAGCTGAAGGGAGGAAGCATTGGACGCTCATGGGTGATGGATCGTCCACTGTCAATGGATGTGGGGCAGGAATCATATGTCAATCTCCAGAAGGAGACAAGTTTGAATATGCGCTAAGATTCCAATTCCAAGCGTCCAATAACGAAGCTGAATATGAAGCACTTTTAGCTGGAATCAAAATTTATAAAGCGGCAGGAGCTCTAGAAATTGAGGCCAAATCAGACTCTCTCTTGGTCGTCAGTCAAGTCAACGGGGATTTTGAATGTAAAGAAGCATCGATGGGCAAATATATGCGTCTGATCAAAGAGGAGATTGAGCCTTTGAAGCGATTTGTTCTTGACCAAGTGCCGAGGTCATAAAATCATCAAGCATACGCTCTCTCAAAATTGGCCAGCTCGGCTAAAGGTGATGCGCCAAGAACAGTGTTTTGGGAAGTTAAACCCAAAAAGAGTATTGACCAACAACAAATCATGTTTCTTCGCCGAGGGGCAGTTTGGATGGAGCCTATAATAGAAAACAAGAAAACAGGACGGCTGCCTTCGGATCCTGTGGAGGCTAAGTATGTGAAGGCTCGAGACAAGTGGTTAGAACTATGAGATGAGACCCTTTACAAGAAGTCATTCAACCGCCCTCTCCTCAAGTGCATCACCAGAGAAGATGGTCTAGAGGTTATGAAGGAACTCCATGAAGGAGCTTGTGCATCTCACATTAGGGGAAGAGCATTGGGAGAAAAGGCTTTAAGGACGGGGTACTACTGGCCTACTTTAAAGGAGGACGCCCTCATCCATGCAAAGAAGTGCGACAGTTGTCAGAAGCATGGAACCCTGCATCAGAAGCCGTCCAACTACTTAAGTCCCATCTTGTTCCCTCTGCCTTTTGCCAAATGGGGCATGGATATCCTAGGACCTTTCCCGGTGGCCGCTGGGCAAAAGAAGTTTGTGATAGTAGTTGTGGACTACTTCACTATATGGATAGAGGTTGAAGCCATGCGAGGTATAACAACGAGCGACGTCAACGGCTTTATTTGGAAAAACATTATAACTTGTTTTGGCATGCCACATTCCATCGTCTTTGATAATGGTCCACAGTTCGAAACGCCTAAGCTGAAAGATTGGTTGGCAGAAAGAGAAATCAAAGCTCACTTCGCTGCAGTCGCCCACCCACAAGCCGATGGGTAAGTAGAGTCCTTCAGCAAGATTCTATCCAATGGAATCAAAAGGAAGTTGGATAATGCTAAGGGACAATGGGTTGAAGAGCTACAACTAGTGTTATGGTCCATCAGAACAACCGCCAAAAATTCTACAGGGGAGACACCATTCATGTTAGTTTATGGCACTGAAGCCGTCTTGCCCATTGAGATTGAAGAACCTACCCTGCGAGTCATGCTGTACACGGAAGATGCCAACTGGGCTGCATTGCGCACGGCTTTGGATCAAGTGCCAGAAATCAAGGGCAATGCCTTGCTAAGAATGCAATTGTACTAGCTGAGAATGGCTCGGGAGTTCAACAAGAGAGTCGCTAGACGACCACTCAAGGTGGGGGATTTGGTTCTAAGGAAGATGGAGGCGGTTGGACGAGCTAAAGAGCTGGGGAAGCTAACACCAAATTGGGAAGGACCTTATCTGATTGTCCAAGAGGTGCGAAGCGGAACCTTTCGTCTCCAAGATCTAGATGGACGACCAATACAACACACTTGGAACTCAGACACTCTGAAGAAGTACCACGTCTAAACTCAGTTAATCACCGGGAACCGCGGTAGTTTGTAGTCACCCAAAGTGCCACGACGCATGCTAGAGAAAAAGAATTGTATACATGTATCTTGGCATTTAGTCAAGCAAAATTCATATAATACAATTCCTACTTTCTTATTGCCTTTGTTTATTTTTACCAAGTTGGTTCACTTTGGGGAATTAATCAGTTATTAGTCTAAAAGTGACAATAACTTGGACAAAAATACAAAGAACAATAGAGCGTCAAAAATACTCACTTCTCTGTCGACCATCACTCCCTCGAAGAGACCGGCCAAAGTGTAACAGCCTAAAAGGTAACAACACATAAATGGCCAACAAATTGATAAAATCACTAGTAAGAGAAACGTCAAAGTCTTTAAGAGAAAGCTGACCCGAAATAAGCCCTTAGTAAAGGATACTTACTTTCAAATGCACGGTCAACTAAGTAGTGAAGACCCTAGTAAGGGATCACTATTTCCTGAGTGTTGCTCCCTCAAGGAAGCCGGCTAAGACATGGTTTGAACATGTATCTAAAGCTCGTCCTTAGCAATTTCAGCAGGCGTGGCCAACGTCGGCCGCTCTCCTTCTTGGATCATGGCTCGCCCATCATGTACGGTTGAGCTAAGCCCAAGAAAGGGGGGATGAGACAAGCCTATAGGACGAGCTAAAGGGAAACGGTCGTCCAAAAACCAGGACGAACTAGTCAAAAAATGCCCTTGTGATGGTTCGATACTGCAGGACGAGTGTTACCAACTCGAGATAAATGGCTAAAGCGTGGCTCGTCCACAAATTCAATATGTATTGGCCGATTTCCTCCTTGTGGAAAGACTCGTCTGAATGAGAAGACTGTCCAAAGTTCCAGGACGAATCTCACTAAGTACTTGGCTACTTTTTGGAAAGATTCACGATCGTCCAAGGACAAGGATGGCAATCTTCCCCTATATTTATTTTGCAAATCGTCCAATGTTCCAGGACGAGTCCCTTTTTGTACTTGGCTACATTTTGGAAAGATTATCGACCGTCCAAGAGCAAGGATCAGGGTTGGCAAGTTTACTTTATTTATATTTTATAGGCCGTCCAAAAGTCCAGGACGAGTCTCTTTTCCTACTTGGATGCATTTTGGAAAGATTTACGATCGTGTATAGACCACATTGCTCTTTCCTTAAACATGTATCGTCCAACATTCAGGACGAGGCTCATTTTATACTTAGTTGAAATTGGAATGCAAGAAAAGAAAGGACAAGCAATTGGCAAAAAGTCTTTTCATTTACACTTGGCAAAAATTTACAGCTTAAGACTATAAGAGACAAAGCTACGACGGCAAACAAGCCAAGAAACTTAGGAAAATAAACCTAAAACTAGGCATCATCTTTAGTGCGAGTTTCTTGGTCGCCTTCAGGGGCTTCTTCCTCGACCACAGCCTCGTCGTCCGAGTCTAAGAATTCCGGAGGCTCCTCGGCACAAACCATGGCATGATGAACGTTCTATTGAAATTCCAGACGGTGAACGAAGCTGGGAACCTCGCTAGGCTCAGCCAGCATCCCAAAAGCTTTGACGGCCCAATCTTTGGATGTCTCGATGACTTGAGCCAAGCCTTCCTTGGCGTCGCCAAAGGCGTGGGCCGCTTCCTTCTGCAGACGGGCATTTTTCGCCCTTAGGAGGATATTCTCCCTTCTCAGTTGGACAGCGGCTAGAAGAGCAGTATCCCTTTCGCCCTTCAACTCAGTTAAGACGGCGTCAAGGACCATTTTCAGTCGGTCTTGCTCCGTGTACAACTGGTTGATGGTAACAACATAGTTCTTGTTTGCGGACTCCAGGTTTGTTGATCTCTTCTCCAAGGCCTCCAGTGACTGGCGATGGAGAGTGTTGGCCATCCCAGGCTCCTGAATAACCAAAGCCAAGGCCGACTCTGGCTTTCTGCGGAGTCCGCAGGAAGAGCGTCCATCTAACCAGCAGGATCAGAACTCTTCTCCCCCTCTGCAGGGACAGCAGCGGAAGGCTCCTCTTTTAGGACTTTGTCCTTCGGAGGAGGCATGGTCTTCTCTCCAACTCCACTAGCCGAAGTAGTCTTCTCCGTCTTCTTCCGGGTAAAACCCTTAACCTTTTTGGCCGGAGGTTGGTCTGCAGTGGTGGTAGGCCTCTTTTTGGACGAGGAGGACTTACCAGGAGGAAGTTTGTTGGTAGGGGCATTGTTCTGCAAGAAATGAACAAGTTACAATAATGGTCGTCCAAAGAGCAAAAGCAATAAACTATTCATAAGGCTACATACGGGAATCACCCAAAAAAGGAAGGCGTCCTAGAATGGACACCCCCTTTCCTAAGGAAACCTCGTCCAAAGAAATTTCCGCACATAGACGAAGGTGTTGCAAAGAAGGAAGCCATCAAAAAGTGGACGGACTAGAAAGATTTCCGTCTAAGGACAGGAAATCAGCTCTTCGTCTAGTATTGGAATTCAAAGTTCCTCAGACGAGAAGGGCCCAAAGAAGGTGGCCGTCCAAGCATGGACGCTTTCCTTCTTCGGATGATTCTCTTCCAAAGACTGATAACAAACTTGGACGAATCCAAATGGTGCTCGTCCAAAGCCGTTCAACATCTCAGACGAGACTGGCCCAAAGATGGTGGACGTCCAGGCTTGGACGCTTTCCTTCTTTGGGTGACTCTCGTCCAAGGGTTGTAAGTAAATCCTTGACGAGGCCGAATGATCCTCGTCAAAAAAAAAAAAAAAAAAAAATTACCAGTGTTTTAGCCCTTTTCTCAGCACTGCTCTTGGCGTACTCCTTCCATAAGTTGTCTGTGAATTTCGACATGCTTATATTTCCCATCCAAGAATGCTTGAGACGTGTTCTAGCCGAGTCTGCAAAAAAGAGAAGAAAGGGGGTTAGTCCGATATGGACTATGGACGAAGCATTTTACTTGGGAATTTGAATGTATACCTCTATCTTCGGCCAACCGCAAGCCGGCGGCGACCAAGAAGTCGTCACTGTAAAACATTTCCTTAAAGGGTATCCAGTTAGTTGGTCCCTTAAAGGATGACTGGCCGGGCCTGGAGTACTCCTTTATTCTGAAGTACTCCACTACCTCCTCGTCATAATGGTCCTCCAACTCCAGCCAGGACTGTTTTCGTCCGATATTTGTGACGGCTCGGTTATAGAATCGGAAGCCCTCCGTGGCAGAGTCGTTGGACGCCCTTAGGAAGATGAAGTCGGCCTTCCATTCATGCATCTTTGACGACTTGCCCCAGGCAGTTAGAAAGCCAGGGCGGTTGCAGAAACTGAGCCTCCATCCACTGCACTAGGAACCTTAGCCGCATAATGAATATGGGTGAAGGCTTGGATAGAGATGGCCAGGCCGCGCAACTCGCAGACGGCTATAAACGTCAAGACGTTGTGCCAGGCATTTGGAGGCAGTTGGTTGTGGCCGATGTTGTAATAGCGAAACACTTGTTCTATAAAGTCATGGAGGGGGAACCTTAATCCCGCGTCCAAGGCCAACTTGTAGACGGCGAAGTGATTTTTAGGAGCGCTCAAAATGGTGGCCTCCTTATTAGGGATGACGAAAGAAAAGCCCGGCATGGGCATGAAATTGGACAAATAACTAGGGTCCGGTCCTATTTTTTCTAACCATTTGCGATTGGCCAAAATAAATGCAAGGTCTGAAAGGGACCTAGGCGTCTTCTAATCTCAGACGAAGTAGTGGAGGCTTCGTCTGACTCATCGGCAGCGCCAGAATCACTGTCGTTATTGTCCTTGCCAGTTTCCTCCATCTCGGTGTCCCGGCCAGACGGACTGGCTTCAAGATTTATATGGGAGCCCTCAAAGCTGCAGCTAGGGGAAAGGGGGCCGCCCAAAGGCCCAACACTTTGGATCTCTCTCGTCTCATCTGGAACTCGTCCAGTAGATTCCTCCATGTCTGAACTATTTGATGGGATTATTACCTTTCGTCTTAGACGGGTCGTTTGCTTGACGCGCGCCAGATTACCCTACACAGGTAAAGACTGGGTCGTCTGACTTTCTCGGCCAAAACCACAAAAAAAAATATACTCGGCCCGAAGAGGTCCAACTCTAGAATGTGCCGAAGAAGAAACACTCTCGATTCTAGGGTCAAGACAAGCTCTTGGTCGGCTAGGATTATTTGACGAAGAAGATTCCATTTTATTGATTTTCAAAGAGAAAAATAAAGAATAAAAGAAAGAATAAAGAACAAAGAAAAGATACCTGCTGAAACGCCGGGACGATTTGGTGAAGAAGGCCGAGGATGGACGATCACTCTCTCTCTCTAGAAAAATTTGCAGACCTTCTCTCTCTAGAAAAATTCTCTCAAGGTGTGAAATGATTTAATGTGCTCACCCCAAGGGTATATATAGGAGGGTAAGAAACCCATTGAGCCGGTAAAGGATGACCGAAACAAGGTGTAAAACGGTCGATCATGACCGGTAAAACCCAGGAAAGGGCGCATCGCTGCCTCCATTTTTGAATTTGAATAAACTACCTTGAGTAAAAGGGTGTTAAGCGTCAGATGGGCCAACAGTGAAAACCCTTTTAGGGGCAAATGTTGTAGCCTAAAAATCTACTGCTCCTTTAAAGACACTTGGGCTCATCAGAGTCGTACATGTGTCCTCACCTAATAAATAAAGAAAAAAGATATAAACCTTGGGTTCTATTCAGTTGGGGGAAAAAGGCTTACTTTCCTAGCCCAAAAGATAGCCATAGCCCAGCCCCTTGTAGGTGGCTGCAAGTGAGTGGTTGATAACCTCTTACTTATCATGGCCTGCCACGTGTTAGGATCTGATTGCTTAGCCAATCAGAGGCCACTATTCTAGGGTAATTTTTAAGGTTAGCTGTCATCTTGCAATCACTATAAATACCCCTGAAATCAGGAGAAAGATCATTCAATGCAAACAGTGCAAAGTTACTCTGTAAAAATACTATCTCACTTTCTCTCTCTAAATCTACTTTTTCTTTACAACTCTTGATATCTGACTTAAGCTTCGGAGGGGAACCACCACCCAAACCTCCAGGGTGGGTCCTTTTTTTTCAGGTTCGGGAACGAAGCTCAGGCTTGGACTAAGTTGATTCAGACATTGTTGCACAAGTCTCCAAGTGAAGAACATCTAAGGGATACTAGTTTACTTGCTAGACAAGAAAGCTCAGCCTATAGCTTACTTGTTGGATAAGCAGAGGACTAAACAAGTTGGTTAATAAATCTAATAATTCTGCTCAAACTAATGCTTTGGTTGTTCATGGTGGAAAGAATTTTGGCAAGAATAAAATCTGTGACTATTGTCACGTGAAGGGTCATGTCAAAGTTGATTGTTGGAGATTAAAGAGGAAGAATGGGGAAAAGTCCAATGAGGACCAATCCACAAATATTGCCAACGATGTCTTTAATGATGATGTTGCACTATAGGTTTACAAGTTTTGGGGTTGCGGTTTCTATGATCTTTTTATGACTGGTGCCCTTTTGAGATCTCTTGGTGAAACGACAAACCGTGTGGATTTTGTTTTGGAGTCTATGATAGATCGCTTTTGAGTTTATAATAAAGTAGCAATCTTGGTTATGCATTAGATTTTGTTCTAGTTATGCTATTCTTTATCTCAAATTAGGTACTTTTGTGTTTTGTTAAGTACAATTGCAATTTAGAAATTATTGATGTCATTTGATTTTCTAGAATTGTTTGAGTTTGTTGTTGAGATGAAGAAGTGTTTGAAGAGAGTTTGGTCAATTTGAATAAGCATGCTTGGCGATGGTGACTTTATACTCTTAATCTAGGCCATGTGATGGTTTTGTATACGGAGTTTTGTGTTCGAATACGCATCGGTACACAGTTTATAGAGGATGTCCGTTCTTGATTGCCTAAAGTGATTAGGCTTATGGAATTTTGTTTAAGGTGGAGGTTCTATGTTTATGGTGAGCATTATTTTTTAGTTTTCAGTTCAAGGTGGAGTTATCTTGTTTGATCGGTTTCAAGTCAAGGTGGAGATTGTTATTTGTGACTTGAAATCTTGTGAAAGGCATAAGACTGATTTTGAATGCACATATCTCTCAATCTATAAATGGTTTTGATCTGATTCAAATTAGAGGTGATAGCTTGTTTCAAGAGCTTTCCAACGATAGGTCATATGCCTAATTCCTCTAAGAAACGAGAAAGTTACGCCCGTTTTACGAAGAACTGCAGAGAGCATACTGCGACTCGCGGCAGCCACCGCGCCTCTCGGTTTCCGAGATGTGTTTCCGAATCGAATTTTCTTTTAGGGTTTTGTGCGGAGTATATTCTAGGGTTTTTGTGCGGGGTTCCTTATGTTATAAAAGGACCTCTTGGTGTTCATTATTTTTGACACAACTTATGACACACTTTTAGCCTCTAGAATTTAGGACTCCTTGCATTATTCTCTCTCGTTTTTCTCCATCATAGTGAAGAAGCTCGAATCCCCCACCTGTGGACGTAGGTCTATTTTGACCGAACCATATAAATCCTTGTGTTCTTTTGTTTATCTTTTTTATTGCTTTTCTCATCCTTATTATTTCATTGATTTTGTTCCGCATTAATCAAACTACAACGCCCCGATTCCTAACAATTAAAACTTATTTTTGTTAGGTGCGCAACACACGTATCACCATATATTTTAAATTATTTAAGATTAATTCGCCATATGGCTATATTTTATCACTATCCCTATGATTGCCTTTGTATTAAGGATACCAAGTTCATTTGTTAAGCCCAAATGTTAGTCCAAATTGTTCATTTTGGGAATTAAGGCACTGTGTGTCATTTAGTCTATTTTGTCTTTTTGTCCTGCTAGATGTCAGCCTAGGAGTGGGTGTATATATTTCTAGGTTTGTGTGCTCTCTACTATATAAAGTGAGACATATGCTGTAATTGGAACAAGGGAGAGGGGACTTGTAATAGCCGTTTGAGAAATCAATAAAAACTAAGTGAGAATGAAGATGAATGCGAATGAATGCAAATATTATTCACATTGTGAACATGGTATCAGAGCACAGGTTCTACAACTCTCAGATTTTGCATTAAAGTTTGTATCTTTTATTGCATTCTATTAGTTCCTGATGCTGTTACTTCATGCTTTGTTTTTTAAATTGCAAAAATAGAAAGTTTGAGTCTTTATAGTATTTTCCCTAAGCTGCATTGTACGTATTGTTTAAAATACAAAGTTTTTTTTTGTGAAACTGCTCTATAATCAACTAGTATGGCTGCTTCCACCACAATACAAACTACAAGCCCTCTTTATTTGCATCCATCTGATGGAACAAACTCCATTTCAGTAGAAAAACTGGAAGGAATAGGAAACTACAGGTCAAGGAAGAGATACATGGAAATTTCCCTAGCTTCAAAAAGAAAGTTGGGATTTGTCACAGGGTTGATTAAGAGGGATGAATCTGACAAAGTGAAACAGGATGCTTGGGATACATGTAACAATATGGTTATATCCTGGATTCTTGCTAATGTCAACGAGCCTGTGAAAAAGTCCATTATGTTTGTAAATGAGGCTTGTATCATGTGGAGACAACTAGAGCAAAGGTTCACTGTCACAAATGGAACAAGAAAGTATAGGTTGAATAAGAGCCTGTATGAAGCTAGACAGAGTGGAAGGTCCATAGTTGAATACTATACTGAAATGAAGGCATATGGGAAGAACTAGATGACCTGAACACCATTCCACCTATAACCAACCTTAATGAAGGTATAAGAGCATATGTGGATGCTTTAAGAAAACAAGAAGATGAGAACAGTTTGTTTCAGTTCCTGAATGGTGTAGATGAGTGCTACAACCTTCAGAGAAGCCAAATGCTCATGATGATGAGTCTGCCAACTGTTGAAATAGCTTGTAGCATGCTGCAACAAGAGGAGATGCAGAAGGAGGTCCTCAAAAGTGTAAAGGAAGAACATGAGACCCTTGCTATGTTTAGCAAGAGCAATGAAGCTCCTGTTTGCACTGCCTGTGGCAAAACAGGTCATATAAAAGAAAAATGCTGGACAATTATCGAATACCCAACCAATCACCCTAGGAATCAGATTGATTCAAAAGGGAAAGGTAGAGGTGGAACAAGTTTAGAGGAGGTAGAGCAGGAAGATGGAACCATGGTGGTAGATTTGGTAGAGGTGGTGGAAGGCAGTTTGCTGGGTAAGCAAGCAACAAAAGTGAGTCAAGCACCAACTCTGGAAGCAACAATAATGCTGCTATGATCACTCCACAGCAGCTTGAACAGTTGATGAAGCTTCTACCTCCACCATCTAAGAGTGGAAATAGTGATGACTATGATGAAGATATGGATTTGAGCTATTGTGGTATGGCCTGCTGTTTCCAAGCTGAGATGGTTGAAGATGCCTGGATTATTGACTCAGGTGCTTCAAATCACATGACAGGAAATGACAAATTCATGAGAGAAGCTATTGTTGCTAAGAATCAGCCAAGGATCAGATTGCCAACTGGAGAAACATCAGCCATTGCTCACTTTGGGGTAGTTGAACAGGAAAATGACATTACTTTGAATAAAGTTCTTCATGTTTCTGCTTTCAAACACAACCTTCTCTCGGTGCGAGAAACTCACTCCGGATGGTGATTATACGGTGAACTTTCATCCGAGTGCGTTGTGTGATTAAAGAAAGTAAAACTGGTGTTGTGAGAGGTGTATGGAAGTCAATGGATGGCTTGTACTACTTGGTGAATGAAGCAGTTCAAGACCTGATTCAAAGAGTAAAGAATGGTGATGTGAGCAGTCTAAAGGTGACAAAGAAGTGTTCCAACAAAACCTTGAGTGCACAAGTTTAGTTCAAGGTGCCAGCAAGGCAGCAACCATTAGAAAGACTCAGAATGTGGGAAAAAACAACACTCTGGCATTGAAGACTAGGGCATGCTCCTTTGAAAAGAATTAACAAGATAGCTAATCTGGATGGTTTCGACAAAGACAATAAGGACATCTGCATCACATGTCCTATTGCTAAACTCACCAAACTTCCTTACAAATTGAGCAACTCAAGAGCAAAAGAACCCTTTGAGATGATTCATACTGACATTTGGGAACCATATAGGGTTCCAACTAGAGGAAACCACAAGTATTTCCTCACTCTAGTTGATGACCACACTAAAGTTACTTGGGTGCAATTACTAAAGGAAAAGTCAGATTTTCTTAATGCAATCAAAGGGTTCATCAGCATGGCCAAGACTCAATTTGACAAACAAGTCAAAGTGATTAGATCTGACAATGCAAAGGTGTTTGATGACCAGTATTGCAGACCATATTATGCTGAACTAGGCATAACTCATCAGACATCTTGTGTCAACACTCCACAGCAAAATGGCAGGGCAGAGAGGAAGCATAGAAACCTCCTTGAAATGGCCAGAGTGCTCAGGTTTCAAGCAGGGTTACCACCTCAATATTGGGGTGAGTGTGTTCAAGCTGCAACCTACATCACAAACAGACTTCCAACTCAACTTCTAAGCAACAAGACACCTTATGAGGTACTTCATAAAGTTACTCCTGACTATAATCATATGAAATGCTTTGGTTGTTTTGTTATGGCTAGCAATGTTAGCAATGATTGTGATAAATTACACCCTAGAGGTCGCCTTCGTGTGTTTCTAGGATACCCACAAACACGAGAGAGGATATAAACTCTTAGACACGAAAACCAACAAAGTATTTGTTTCAAGAAATGTGAAATTCTATGAAATAATTTACCCCTACAAACTATTCCACAAACACTCACAAAGAGAAGCCCAAACACTTCATGACCCTAACTTTACCATACTTGACTTGTGTTGTGATGATAACTATCATGTTGAGGAAGAAGCCGAGCCTATAGTCAATGATGAACCTATACCTGACACAGAAACACCTGAAGCTCCCACTATTCATCAACCGGATCCTGTTCCAACTGTGAGGAGATCTGAGAGAACTCACAAAAGCCCCACTTGGCAAAATGATTACTATCTGGGTAACCTAGCCTACCCTACCAAAGTACAACCCATCACTCACACTGAAGTGACACCAACCTACACCTGTTTAATGACTCAAACACTCAAACATACAGAACCTAAGAGCTTTAGAGAGGCTGTTTCCAAGAGAGAATGGGTTAAGGCTATGCATGAAGAATTGGAGGCCTTGGAACTGAACAACACTTGGAACATCACTGACCTCCCACCTGGAAAAACTCCAATTGGTTGCAAATGGCTTCATAGAATTAAGTATTGTCCTGATGGAAGTATTGATAGATACAAATCAAGACTAGTTGTATTGGGAAATAGACAAGAGTATGGTGAGGACTATGAAGAAACTTTTGCACCAGTGGCAAAAATGGCCACTGTGAGATCACTGTTAGTTGTTGCTTCTGTGTGTGAGTGGCATGTACATCAAATGGATGTAAAAAATTCTTTTTTACATGGTGAACTTCAAGAAAATGTTTACATGAAGTTGCCACCAGGATACAGTAAGCACGGAGACAGAATACATATTGTATCTGAGGGGGAGTCCCTACTAACTCATTCTAAGACCACTAAAGGTTGCAAACTAACATAATCCTTGTATGGTCTTAAACAGGCGCCCAGGCAATGGTTCTCCAAGCTGTGTTCAGCCCTTAAAGAGCATGGATTTCAGCAATCCAAATGTGATTATTCCCTTTTCACAAAAGTCACACAAGGTAGGCTTGTTTCCATATTGATCTATGTGGATGACTTGCTATTAGCTGGCAATGATCTTCAAGACATCCAGGAGGTGAAAAAAGTCTTGTCTAAGTTGTTTCATATGAAGGACATGGGTGAGTTGAGGTATTTTCTTGGAATAGAAGTTGACAGGAGCAGCCAAGGGATGTTTCTCTCCCAAAGAAAGTACATCCAAGATCTATTGAAAGAATACAAACTGGTGAACTGTAGGCCACTTAAGCTACCTATGGACTCACATCTTAAACTCACTACTGATGTAGGTGAGCCCATGAACAGTCCTGAACCATATCAGAAGCTCATAGGTAAGCTGATCTATCTTACCATCACCAGACCAGACATAGCCAATACTGTACATGTCCTTAGTCAATTCATGCACCAGCCCACTTCTGTGCATTATCAGGCAGCTATGATGGTCCTAAGGTACCTTGCTGGGTCAAAGGAACAAGGCATTCTTCTTGCCAGTCAATCTAATGCCAAGCTCACAGCCTTTTGTGACAGTGACTGGGCTGGATGTCCTGTCACCAGAAGGTCCACTTCTGGTTTCTGTGTGCTGCTTGGTAGCTCCCCTATATCATGGAAAGCCAAGAGGCAATCTGTTGTTGCCAGAAGCAGTACTGAAGATGAGTACAGGTCAATGGCTCTCACTATATGTGAAGTTATGTGGCTGAGACAGTTACTAAAGGATCTTGGCACTCATCAAGCAAGCAGCATTCCCATTTGTTGTGATAATCAAGCAGCTCTAGCCATTGCAGCAAATCCAGTTCATCATGAGAAAACAAAACATGTTGATATTGATTGTCATTTTATTAGGGACAAAGTTGTTGAAGGTGTCATTTCCCCTACTTATGTTTCCTCAAGCAACCAACTTGCAGACATCTTCACCAAGTGTCTTCCTGTTTCTCAACATCAGACTTTACTTCACAAGATGGGAATTCAAAATGCTTCTTCACTCTCATCTTGAGGGGGAGTATTAAGGATACCAAATCTGATGTTAAGCCCAAATGTTAGTCCAGCTGTTCATTTGGGAATTAAGGCACTGTGTGTCATTTAGTCTATTTTGTCTTTTTGTCCTACTAGATGTCAGCCTAGGAGTGGGTATATATCTTTTTAGGTTTGTGTGCTCTCTACTATATATAGTGAGACATATACTGTAATTGGAACAAGGGAGAGGGGACTTGTAATAGCCGTTTGAGAAATCAATGAAAACTAAGTGAGAATGAAGATGAATGCGAATGAATGCAAATATTGTTCACATTGTGAACACTTTGCGAGTATTGAAAACCCAAATTGACACCAGTACTGTCAACTCTTATTAATCATTCAGTTAAACTGATAATTTACTCCGTCCATTATCCTAATCTTGGAGGTCTAATGGCAAACCCACTAGCAAAAGGAAACACCCAGAGATAACAACAGATGTTTCGAATGTTTTCGACTTCCATATATGGACGGTTTTGTCTCTCTTGCTGATTGGCCACTATATTCTAGCAAGTTATGCAGAGATTCTTAGTTCAAAAGTGATTAAAACTTAACACAAGTCAAACAACTAAGCAGGATCGGGTCAGAAACTAAATTAATAAAGGGAAAGACTAATGATATCAATTCCACTAGAGACTAGAGTAAGAAGGGTTTGCATCATTCTCGTCCTAGTATGCTAATAATGTTAAAAGATTAGTGCAATCAAGTAGTTTTTGTACACCTGTGTAAACTAAAGTTGTTCGTTACATGTACGTACCACATGAAAAGTAGTGTTATATTATTTTGTTTTTCAAACGATAAGCATATATTACTAACCTAATATACAAAGCATGAGTACATAATTCTCCAAGGAAGTGATAAAAAATTGGCAAAATTGGCCTTAACACCATAAACATGGCGAGGGTGCACCCAGCACCACCAACTTTGACTAGTAGCCAAAACACCCCATAGTATTGGCTTGGTGTGCAGCGAGTGTTATAACTGCAGCTAGAGCTAACTTTTTCTTGCCGATGACAAGGAATCCGTGTCAAAAAAAATTCCATTTTACCCCATTTCTTTCATTTATCCTATTTTTTTTATTGATTAGAAGCCTAAGTCATTTGAACACGTATCGAGAAAAGTTAGCTTCAAATATTTATGACACTCGCTGCATCCATGTCAAAACTTTGTGGTGTTTTGGCTACTAGTCAAAGTTGGTGACGTTATGTGCACCCGCGCCATAGTTTGTGGTATTGAGGTCAATTTATTCATTTGAGATGAATTTGGTTTATATAAAAGGTTGTATTTGGGAACAGTAGCTTATAACAAGATCAACTAAAAATGTTGAAACTGAAATAACTAAATTGCTCAAAATTGATAAGCTATCAGATCACATGAGGTGTTGGTAATTGGTAGAACTTAGTTGTATAGATAATTAAAAATCTCTTAAGCTTTTGTGGTAACAAACTAAAATTAAGCTGAAAATATGGATGGACGGAAAGTTTTCAACTCCTTATTTTCTTAAACTATCAAAGTAGCTTATCACTTTAAGTCCTTTTGAGTTGAACTCTTTAATTAACTTCTATAGAAAATACTTGTTGAGCAACTTTAATCAAATCAGCATCCTAAGTATATCAACACCTTAATTTCATAGGGCCAATTTATACTAATTTTAGCACTTCTACTACTTGTTTTTGCCGAATACCTATATCAAACATCTAATAGATATGACGCCTACGGACCTACCTCTAAAAATAATTAGTCTAAAACTAACACCTAATCTCGCAGATAATAGCTTTTTGTATAGCTAACATTTACTCTTACAACTAATCCTACTATCGCAACTAATAGCTATTCATAATTAACCCCTACTCTTACGGCCAATATCTACCATTATAACAACAAAAGGAGTTAAGTAATATGTTTATAATCGTAACCTTGTTTGATGTTGCGGTCCTATAGGATTTAGGAATCTTCCTAAATGTGTTGATGACGCCTATACTTACACAAGCATAAAAACATGTTTTTCGGGATCGCCCATGAAAACATGTTTTTCGGGATCGCCCATGAAAACATGTATGGTTACAATCCTCTAGCATGAGTTGTTCTTATCGAGGGAATAGCTTTTGCGGATCATGGATTGACTACGGTGGTATAAAAGCTACTCCTATACAACTATTTAAGGAAAGATAAGAAAAACACCACTCCGTCGAGTGGGGCCAGTATCGTGGAATTAGTTATCCACGAGAGGTAGCTAAGCATCATATAAATATCAAATTCTAAAAAGGGTCCTTGACTCGGTTCTACTGTTGGGCATGGGCATACGAAACTGATATTTTCTTTTTAATCTTGGAAAAATTGAGGTTTCAACAATGTATAATATATCAAGAATTCTTGTGTTTAATTGTTACACTTGCACCATAATTTATAGTGTCACAACCTAAAAACCACTTCTTCTTTCATAAAAGAACTCGAATAATGTGAAATAAATGACAACATGATATCAAATTCATACATTATTTGTGTGGTCTATGTCATTTTTGCTAGTGTTTGTGTCATAATATACGTGTGAGGTTTTGTTAAACAATAAGTTATTCTGTAACACGTTACACATAAGACGAACTAGCAATTTATATTACTTCATGCATTCTATTTTTAAATGAAACATAGTACCTTGGCATGGAGATTTAGGAGAGGAGAGGGATAGAGAGAAATTAAACAAGGGACCCTATGATGTGGAGATAGATAGAGAGAAGTGAATACCAAATAAAGTAGAGTTTCATTTATTTTGAAAAGGCCTAAAATGGAAAGTATTTCATTTATTTTAAAACGGAATAAGTATGAAAATTTGCGAGAAACAATCTTTTAAATTCAAGTTTTTGCCAGAAATAACATTTAAAAGAAATCTGGCAAAAAAATACCTTAAATACTACCTCCGGTCTCTATTAGTTTACCCCTTTTGACTTTTGACACTATTCACATACATGACTTTGACTATCTATTGTGATTTGTACTTAAGGAAAAATATAGTCATGTGAGATCTTCTTAGATTCATCTCAATGTGTAGTATCCAAATATCAAATTTTTGTAATTTTTGCTTATTGATAATTAGAGATATTAAGGTTCAAATTAGTGTATCGGCAAATATGCCCCATAGAAAGGGGTAAACTAATAAAGACTGGAGGGAGTATTTTTTGCGAGTAACAACCTTTACCCATTTACCGGCATTTTAAAAACAGTCTTTAACCTTAATCAACATGTTGAATTGAAAAATTATGATACACGGCACTATTTCCTTGGCTTAGATTGAAAAAAGGGCTTATAAAAGAGTGTCATAATTAACCAATTAAAGGTATGTTTTGCTCAACTTAATTTTATTTATTTTCAGAACAATGAAGAAAATTTCAGACAAATACGAAAAATTCACAAAAGTTTTCAAAAATAAGTAAAAGTTTACAAAAAGTAGAGAGTAGTCTTTAAAAGTTTTCAGAAAAAAAAAATAAGAAAAGTTTACAAAGTTAAGAAAAGTTAATAAAAGTAAATAAAACGAATAGGTTCGATATATGGTTATTGGGCCTCCTAAAAAGATCTACAAGAATTCCTAAACCCAAGAGTTAAGAAGAATAATTCTTTATTTGCCAGAATTGAATACTCGTTTAATAAGACTCGTGTAGAATAGTCATAAATTGTGATTTTTAACATAATAGAGTCATAATTAAGATGGATAGTATCACTTTGAAATCGTTGTTCACCGTAGTTTAAGCTACTTGTCCTCGTTCTTCTTCTTCCAAAGGAGACAAGAAGTGCCCAGAGTTAGTCAAACCTTTGTTGCCTTAAAACCGCACTCTTCCTCCCAGCCAGAAATGACAACCCATTGTAAGTGGGTTCTCAAACCCCACTATCCTTTAATACTTATTATTTGGTCCATTTTAACGTGCGTGGCGTCCCTTAGTGCTATCTTATGTTATGGTCCACCTATATTTTTCTCGCATCATACACAGTAATTTCGAGTTCTTGCTAAACCATACCATTCAGGAATAAGAAGGATTATTTACTCAACTTCATTCCCAACTTGCTTGCGCTATACGATCTGTTTTGTGAACTAAGTATGGAACATTTGTGTTTAAAGGTCATTTGACTAATCCACTACATTATGAATTAAGACTTTCTTAGAATTAACAAAAAATCGTGCGTGCGTGTCACAGCTTCTTAGTATGTGCAAAAGAAACTGATGACACTGCAAACTTCTTGCCCTCTTGGTAATCTCATGCTAGATTGTCGTACATGCCTACCAATTGTACTGCTACATCATCATGAAATATGTGTTTAATCGAAGAAAGCAACACGCTTTCAAAGTCCAAGTACTAAATCAATAATGAATGTATCTTGATGTGGACGATCCATTGGCCTGCAAGACAATGCAAGTGAATGCATGAAGTGGAAATTGAATCATTATATATTACACTTTCTAGTATTTAGGAAGCGATGAATTCGATCACATGTTCTGGCTTTGATCTCCAAAATGTTGGATACTCGAAGAAAATATGGAAAAAAAAATCTAGACTAAATTATAGTATAAGTGTATAAAAAGTTACTCTGTTTAAAATACTTCATATAACACTCTGACACGCAGTTTTGCAACCTGATAGACAAGGTAAATCAATGATTTAATTTTGAAAAATTTACAACATGGGTAAAAGTTTTGATTATAGTTACTTGTGTTCAAATTATTCATAACCTTTCATCATATTCGTGTTATCGGATATTCATAACCTTACCCCTATCAGTCTTGACATTGAAGAAGTTCAACATATATACTCCTTGGGTGGAATTATGGCTTTTCACACTTACATCCTTTGGTTACTCTGAAAACTCAATTGAAGACACCAACCTACTCTGTTGAAGACTTTTGGTTATTTTGTGTATTAAAATTATTTATGCTCTTTACATTATATATTAATTGCCTACTAATTCAAGAACTTGTCAAATTTGCTGTAAGCTTCTTCTCGGAACACAACATAGCCTTTTGTGCTGCACTGAGCTAGGCGTTCCTGACCGAGGTAGGGAGGGTCGAATCTAGACCTAGACTCGTAAATTTTGATTTGGACCAGACCCGCCTCAGACTCACAAGCTCTGAAGAATCTGGACCAGATCTAATGGCCTGGCGGGTCCTGGGTCTAAATTGAGTCTCAAGCTTCGTAAGAGCTTCCATTGTTTTTTTTAATTCGCGGTTTTTTACGCCGGTCTTTTAGTTATTAAAATGATAAAAGACCAAATAAAAGTCTAATTCTTTTACACAACATTCACAACAAGTTGGTTTGAGTCCCCGTCGGTAATTATGGATAAATTGAATTATGGATAAATTTAGAAGGTTAGGGTTCGAGGACTTGAGTCACTTGACTCAACAGTTGCGTGAAAAACTAAGAATTCATATGTTATAGTGTAAAAGTTTCATTACTCTTTATACTTCCTCCGTTTCTTTTTACTTGCAACGATTTGACTTTTACATTATTCACCAACTCTACTTATTTTATCTTTGGTGATTTATAGGTAATGAAAAACATATTCATGTGGGATCTTGTTAGATTCGTCTCAATGTATATTTTTCGAATATCTTATTTTCATAATCTTTAATTATCGGTAATTAAAGATATTAATGGTTGAAGTTATGCATTCGCAAAAACGGTTGCAAATAAAAAGAAACAGAACAAGTATATTTTGCATTATTATATACTATATAGTTTATATGTAAAATAAATTAGGTTTATGGGACACGTCTGGGTTTGGGTCTGCATCTATCATACCCAGACTCAGACCCCGTCTATAACATCGAGACTCAGATTAAAACCTGACTCTGACCCTAACCCAATGAGTCTCAAAATTCAAGGCTCAGAACCTTAAAATGGGTCGGGTCCAACCGGGTATTGTTCAGGTCTCGAGTCCATGTCCATTCCTAGTCCGAGACCACCTACTTGTTAGCTTCTTTATTATCTTTTGAAACTAATGAAATTGCTTTTAAGCAATTTTACAAACAATATTGCTACTCTTCTTTGTGATTTTGTTTGAAGCTTTATCAAATATGTTTTATCTCTTTTATATACAACACATTGCTTCACGTATATAATATTGGCTCACAAACATTTTGACTAAACTAAATATTGCTATCTTAGTCTTCAAATCTCCACCCCCCTTAAAACAAACTTCGTCTTCAAATCAGAAATAAAGTTAGCTCACATGATAAAACTATGCACAACTAGAAAAGTATTCTATATTCACAAATTCTTTGGTATGAGTGTTACACCATAATTTATGGTGCAACTCACAGACAACACTTCTTTTGTTGAAAGGAACTCAAATGACATTAAATAAATGACAAAATGACATGAGATTTCATATCATTTGTGTAGTCCATATCATCTATACTAATATATTAAAAGGCGTGTCAAACAACGTATACACGCCACGTGGCACCTCTCTTACCCCGTTAGAATTGTCCAATGTATATATATGTTATGTCAACTAACAAAAGTAAATTGGCTTGCAATACAATTCGAACCCGTGACATCTTGCTATTATATATAGCACAATTATCATTTCAACCAACTTTTGATCATGCTTTAAATGTCAACATTATTATATGTGTATCTTTTAAAAGTTGGGTTTTCTATATTACTTTTTAATGCAAATGGAAAAAAAATGCATATCAAATTTGGAAAAAGTACCACCCGGGGCAAAGCCTAGGCCCAAATACTAGTTCTTGTTGAAATCTATGTCATTATGCATGTTACACAATAAGTTATGGTGTAACAAGGTACCTTCAAAACGCATTCTTTTGTATTATAGAAATGTTATAGTCATAGTGTCTCTATAGTAGGGAGTGAAATTTGTGACCTTCAAGTTACAAGCTCAGCTTCTTACTACTTGAACAAAAGTAGGCTGATACTTCAAATCTTACTATACATTAATCATAATTAAAGGTGTTGGATATAACCCCTCCCACCACCCCCTTCCACCTCCATTATCAACCCCTCCACTTCCAATTCTTATCCCCCCCAACCTCCCTTTTCAGGCCTCCCCGATGTTACTAAGTCCTTAAGATCCTTTAAGGAAGTCATGGAGTCCACAAATCCGGGTACAAGAGAAATTTCCATGTCGGAATTTGTTTGTCTCCCACCCCTAGTGCTACCCTTCGCCACTTCACGTGAGGACCTGAATGAAGAAGATGAGATTTTTATCCCCATATCTGAAGATGAACATAAAACCATCTCTCAACCTTGGGAAGCAGCAGTTATTTGTAAAGTTATGGGAAGATCCTTCTCAAAGGAATTCTTAAGGAAGGAATTGGAGAAACTGTGGAGTTGGACGGCAACCTTAGAGATGACTACTTTGGGGAAAGGCTTTTACAGTATTCAATGTCCAACTCAGGAAAAGAGATCGTCTATCCTCATGGGTGGGCCCTGGTTAATTTTGGGAAGCCACATATGGGTTCAATGCTGGGAACCTGGTTTCAAACCATCAATGGTGCAAATATGCGAAGTCTCGCGGTGGGTTGCGCTACCTGAGCTACCCATTGAATTTTTTAACAAGGGTATGCTGGAGAAGATTGGAAATAACTTGGGTAAAATTCTCAAGATAGATGCTTATTCTCTAACAGGAGAGAGAAAGAGATACGCAGCCTTATGCGTGCTCATGAAGAAAGAGAAAAAAATGCCAAAAGGTGCATGGCTGGGCAAAACTTTCCAAGAACTTATAGTGTGTGATGGTCCCTGGTTCTGCGAGGCATGTAATAAATTCGGTCATCAATATAGGAATTGTGGGCAGTCAAATTTTCAACAAAGGAAGGAAGACCAGAATCTTGAACTGGAGTTAGATGGCCATGGCATTCAATGGAGGAATGTTAAACCCAGAGAGAGAAACAAAAATCAGAAAGGAGGTCAACCAAAAGCACTTACACGCTGGACCCCTAAAAAGTCCACTGATCTCAAAGATGTTGCGGGGCCCAAAGAAAGAATGACTGCTAGTCCTATAGATAAAAGAGGGAAAGTGGCAGCTCCCCTAGAAATAGGAGAAAGCAGTTGTACTTTAGCCAATACATTTGAGTCGCTGCAGGCGATTGGAGATTTGGAAGGATTTACAACTTCCAAAGCCTTCCAGGGGGCGAAAGGTGGCACCCCTAAAAAACCTACCACACTCAACACATCAAATCCTAGTATGTCTATGCAAACTATTAATCCAGCCAAAGAAAAATATAACCCCAGTCCCACTCAAACAGAAACAACTACTAGTAAAAATATTCAAACACCTCCCGAAAACAATACTCTCCCAAATTATGGCCTACCCAGTCGGAATTTACCCAACCTCACCACCACCCCTATCCCCACCATCCCCTCCAACCCCACCATCCTCACCAAGAATACTGGCGATTCGGTACGACCATCCAGTACATTTCAACAGGCCGGTGAGACCGGTGATGCCGGAGTTCAACCTCGGTTATGCAGACTATCTCATTCCGGAGGGAGAAGAGGGCGTTTACACAGACCTCACATGGCAAGAAGTCAAAGCTTTGATCCTCAACCCGTATCCCGAGCAAGAAATTTTCAAGAATATGATTTTGTACGTGAACTCCGACATAGCTCCCGTACATGTTCCCCAGTTTCAAGATGCATGCCACCTGCCCAAAACTCTACTCACCTTCCTTCGATGGTTGTTGGAGAAAGAGGGAGGAGTAGAGAAAGAAGAAAGAGACTTGCTCCAAAACATGGGGCAGTGGCTCGACCCGACCCCTATCCTTCCTCTGGTTCGGTCAATGTTTGTCATGATGGGAAGGCCAGTTCGTATGCAGGCCATGAGCAATACGAACGCGCTCCTTCTAGCCCGAGTTCGAAGACCCCTACGCCAAGTGGGCTTGAATGTGAGTTGGGAAGAGGCAAGAGGGGTAAAATTCCCTCGAGAAGCAGAAATGTATCTCCAACAACACACAAGAAAGATAGTAGACATAGAAATCGGAGAGGAAACTCTACCTTGGGAAGCCGGAAACGAGGAGCTACTGATAAAGTTCCTCAACAAGCCGCTACTACCGGATAACATGACAGTCCTTTTTTGGAATGTAAGGGGAATAGGAAGGCCCTCTTTTAAACCTAACCTTAGATTCCTCTTTAACCAGCACCGCCCAGATATTGTTGTGTTGGTCGAGACCCGTGTTTGCCGCCAAACAACCACAACCATCCTCCAAAATGTAGGTTTCGATTCCTGGCATCTAGTTGAGCCGAGGGGCTTCGCCGGAGGCATAATCCTGCTCTGGAATTCGACTAATGTGAATTTCCAGGTTGTAGGATGTAGTGTTCAAAGGGTTCACGGAGTTGTTGAGGTAAGTAACTTGAAACACACTTATGTTCTTTCGGCTATTTATGCGTCTCCTAATTTTGCTACTAGAAAATTATTGTGGAAAGAATTGTGTGATATGGCAGCAGTTATAGATTGCCCTTGGTTAGCAATTGGCGATTTTAACGAAATTATAAACCAAGGGGAGAAGCTGGGTGGTCAACCAATTAAACAAAATCGAGGTCGTCTATATGCATCAATTATGAATATGTGTAACTTGTTAGATTTGGGTTTTCATGGTCAAAAGTATACATGGTCCAACATGAGAAAAAAGAATCCTATTTTCGAAAGACTTGACAGGGGATGGGTGAATCCTGAATGGGTTTCGAATTTTCCTAACTCTAACCTTTGGAACCTTCCTAGAGTGACCTCCGATCATTGCCCAATCCTAGTTAGACTTGACAATCCTCCCAAAAAACTTGGTGAAAAACCATTTCGGTTCGAACCAATGTGGATGTTAGACAATACATTCAAAAATAGCGTCATGGAGTCGTGGGTGAAGGATTCGGGGACTATTGGGGATATGCTTAATAACTTGCAATGCACGTTAGTAGATTGGAATTCAAACACCTTCGGCAATGTGTATAGGAGGAAAAGACGGACTCTAGCTAGACTTGAAGGAACCCAAAAAGTACTTCACAGGAATCCCTACTCCACTTTTCATCAAAGACTTGAAGAAGATCTCCAAAAAGAGTTAATCCAAATCCTTATGCAAGAGGAGACTCTCTGGATTACAAAAAGTAGGATGGAAAGATTGAAAGGGGGGGAGCGCAACACCAGCTATTTTCATAAAAGTGTCATGATCAAAAGAAATGCTAGTCGAATCCTGTCCCTGTGAAATGAAATAGGTCTAGATATCCAAAACCCGAACCAGATTAGAGGCCACATTTCAGATTTCTTTCGCCAATTATATTCCACTGAGCAAGTTTGATGTAGTTGGCAAAGAAGCCAAAGCAAAGAATTAATTGACATTGCCTACCCCCCGTCTGATGCGGAGATTAAAAAAGCCCTCCATCAAATGAAACCTATTAAGGCCCCGGGGCCCGATGGATTTCACCCTATTTTCTTTCAAAAAATGTGGGACATTGTAGGGGAGGATGTGTGTCGAAATATTAGGTCTTGGTTCCAGCAAGGTGAAGTTCCTAGTGAAATGTGCCAAGCCATTATATGCCTTGTCCCAAAGCAACACCCTCCAAAAACTGTTAAACATCTCCGGCCCATTAGTCTTTGCAACATAGTTTATAAATTAGCAACAAAAGTGATCGTTAATAGACTAAAACCCTTGATACCTCATTGGATTTCCCCAAATCAAAATAGTTTCATAAAGGGTAGGGGTCCGGATGTAAATATTGTGGTAGCCACGGAAATACTTCATTCTATGAGCAAGAAGAAAGGCAAAACAGGCTGGTTTGCTCTGAAAATAGATCTTGAAAAGGCATATGATAGGATTGAATGGAGTTTTGCTAGACAATGCCTTCAAAACCTTGAGCTTAGTGATGTTTCAGTAGCCCTTATCATGAGTTTTATATCCCAATCTTCATCCACAATTCTCATAAATGGTAGGAAATCAAGTCCTTTCAACCATACTCGGGGGCTAAGACAAGGGGATCCGATGTCCCCGTATCTGTTTAATATATGCCTTGAATCACTCTCTCACATGATAAACCAAGCCACCATGGACAAATCTTGGACACCATTTTGGGTCGGAAAAGATAAAGTTCCAGTTTCTCATCTAATGTTTGCTGATGACCTTTTAATTTTTGGGAGGGTTGATGAGTCAACAACTTTTGCCGTTCGCCAGATCCTTCAAAAAATTTGTGCTCTCTCGGGTCAAAAAATTAATGAAAGTAAAAGCCGTCTGATTTTCTCCCCAATACCCTGGCTGAACATAGGAACCTGTTCCAACAAACCTCGAATATCGAGGAAAATAAAAACTTAGGAACCTACTTAGGACTCCCGCTATCACATAAAAGGCCTTCACGGAGTCAAGTGCAATTTGTTGTCGAAAAGGTTAAGCACAAACTTGCAAATTGGAAAACCAAATACCTTTCAAGAGCCGGGAGAGTGTGCCTTATTTCTTCTACCCTATCAACTATCCCTGCTTATTACATGCAAGCTTCCTTCCTGCCAGTGTCGACACTTAAGGACCTTGATAGGGCCTGTAACAATTTTCTGTGGGGTGATGAGGAAAACAGAAAGAGGTTGCATCTAGTAGGGAGGGATAGAACTTTCACTCCAAAAGCGGATGGGGGATTAGGTATCCGAAACCAAACTGCTATGAACAAAGCATATATGGCTAAGTTGGGATGGAAATTATCGCAAGGTCCGGATAACCTAGCACAAAAATGCATTAGGTCGAAGTATGTGCATGAAAACTATATCACAGCCTTTGCCAAGGGATCCCCAGTGTGGCAAAATGTGGGAAAAGGATGGAAACTCCTTACGGAAGATAGTAGTTGGGTTCTTGGGAGGGGGGAAAAGATTGATTTTTGGTATGACGATTGGCTTAGAATCGGCCCTATTCGAGACTTCATACAAGGGCCCCTAAACCCTCAGGAAGCAACATTTAGGGTTAGAGATGTAATTTGTGGAGGGAAATGGTACCTAGAATGTCTATCTATGAGTCTTCCCCGAGAAGTCTTGAGTCGAATACATAATATAGAACCCCCCTTGGACAACGACCCTGATGAAATCCTGGCCCCGATGTACCTAACACCCCAGGGTTTCTCCATATCTCTAGCTTATAAGCATCAATTTCATAGTGATGCAGCACTAGATCTAGGTTGGATCTGGCATTTAAAGACAAGTCCTAAAATCCAATTCTTCCTATGGCTTGTTTGTCTGGATCGCGTACCACATGGTAAACTCCTTTATGAACGCAAAGTATCACAACAAAGGGAATGTCCTAGGTGTCACCAGGGAGTAGAAGACTCTCACCATATCCTTAGATCATGTCAATTCACCCAAGATATTTGGGCCCTTACCACCCCATATCTACTCTGTCCCCACGGACCAATGTTGTGTTGGGCCCAGGAAAATTTGAAAATTTCAAGCATATTCCGAACAGCAACATGGTCTACGGTCTTCCCATTTTTGTGTTTTGAAATTTGGAAAAGTAGGAACCATGTTGTTTTTAACCCCTCCAAACCAAACTTGAAACCTGATAAGTGCATATTCTAACATAATTTAGTTGCATATTAGGGTGCATTTTCATGTAGTATTAGAGCATTACATTGCATTTATGCATATTTAGGTCACTTTTTATAAGCTACGATGCTTTCACGGGTTGTTTGGTCTTTTGATGTAATCTCAGGTACTTTGGACTCCTATTTGAGGATATGATGATTAAGGAACTTGTATGACCTTCAAAACGATACACCATGTGCCCAAACCGGATTGGAATTGAAGAAGATACAAAGGACTTTGTGTACTTGTGCAAAATATGACACCTCTGCACCATTTTACTCATAACTTTTGACAGAAAATTGATAATGAGGTGATTCTAACTGGGTTGGAAACTATACTTGAAGATCTTTCCAACGATATATTACATGCACCAAACAAAGCTCTGGATCAAAAGTTATAGCTGTTCGAAGTTGAGCTGAAGAATCGACGATTACGGGACAACACGTCCGTGTCACTTATGACACGTCCGTGTCACTCTGATTTCTTCGAGGCAGTAGCTTTTCTATCGTGGGATACTTATGTAGTAGCAGGTCAACACGTCCGTGTCATTATTGACACGTCCGTGTTGGTCTGCTCCGTAGCGCGTTCTATTTTGTCGGTTTTATTATTTTAGGAAGCTATAAATACTATTTTATTTGTTTAATGACGGGAGATAGTTGATTGTAGACATTTTTTAGGGTTTCTAGAGAGAAGTTAGAGAGAGAAACTTGTAGATCTTTATTGTTCTTCAAGACTCTACCTTTCTTCCATCAATTCAAGTATTTATTTTCTCCTTCTTTTCCTTTGTTTATTATTATGAATTTTAATTATTCTTCTCTAGTTTCTTTATTTATTTCAATTATGCTTGAGTAGTTCTTTTATCTATGGTTAAGTTGAAGCCTAGTATGAATTAATTCATGATTATACCTTTAAATTTCCAAATTAATTGCTTAATTGTTCTTGCTTAATTGATTGTGCATATTCTAATACTAGATTAGGGATAACTAGTATTGTTATGATTCCATTGTCTTGATCACAACGGGAGTTGGGTTTTGACGGATTTGGGTATTTTCAATTAAGGACATGAAGTTCTCCACGGGAGTAGGTAAAATGGATTGTTAGGAAGTTAGAGTGTCGCATTTAATGTCTTTAATTTGCATGATTCCATGGGAGTAGGCTTGAGTGCATATTAGAGAAGCCATAGATACTCGGGAGAGGTTTATGGTATTTTATAGGGTGTACTTTTCCTTGTGAGCATTTAATTGACTAGTTTGGGGTAGGAATTATTATTGTATTAATTCATGCTAGTGGGGATACTTAACTATAGAGTCTTTTATTTATAGATTGAATAGTATAGTTGATTCGACGACCATTGTTCTTGATATTAATTTCCTTTAGTCTTACCATTATTTAAGGGCTAATCATAGAACAACTTTCTCTCTGTGGGATCGACTCTGACTTACCCTACTACATAGTTAGGAGGTTAGTTAGGTTATTTATTTTTGTTAGGTGCGCGACACGCCTATCAAATTTTGACACCGTTGCTGGGGAGATTGTTTGTTTTATTTAGTTTTTATTGTTGGTGAGACTATAGTGTATATAAATTTTTTTTTTCGTTTCTTTTGTGAATATTTTTTTTTCTTTTTCGTATCATGGAGTCATATTATTATTGTGATGGGGATAATTCTTTTGATAGGCACCATAGTCATAATTCTTGTGGTTCTCATGTTTATAGTTTTGATGCATCATATCAAAATTCTCCCAATTTTTGCATGAGTTCTCATGAATTACCATACATGTTCCACGAACCCAATATTTTTGCTAGTAATTTTAGAGCAATTTTTTCTTTTCCTCAATATGAGAATGAATTGTTTTGGAAATACTATTATAGACTTGGCGATTTTATTGGTCCTAACCATGGAATTGAAATT
The DNA here is from genome assembly GCA_947646795.1 of Beta lomatogona. Lineage (NCBI taxonomy): Eukaryota > Viridiplantae > Streptophyta > Magnoliopsida > Caryophyllales > Amaranthaceae > Beta > Beta lomatogona. Next base: position 706,850 of record CANSNZ010000782.1, on the reverse strand, counting down.
TGGGATATGTGCCTAGTGATTTATGAGGGTTTAAATGAAGAAACTAGAGAGGTGTTGGAGTCTATGTCTAATGGACAATTTCTATCTCAATCACCCGATTATTGTTGGGATCTAATTGAGTGGTTGGCTCGAGAATAATTATGAGTGGGATATGTCTTTATCTTCTCGACCATCTTTTTCATCCGAAATGCATATTACAACACCTTCTTATTCTTCGAACTGTCCCTCTACTTCTCTTGCTCTTTCTTTGTGTGATGTGACACCCCTACATGGTTTTAACCGCTCTCCCCAATATGTTTGTGATAATTCTGCTCAAAATTCTCATCCCGAACCATATATTTATGATGATGATGATGATGATGCGGGAGGGATAATAAATGTGAATTATTGGGATGATGATGAGATTAAGAAAATGATCATTGTGATGGATATTTTGAAGGAGGAAGAACCCTTGGTTGAAAAGCCTTCTTTAGAAAAGTCTCTAGATGAGAGTGATGAAATTCATGAGTCTTTATCGGTTCCACTTACTGTTTTTGAGTCTCATGTTCCTTTCTCTCAAAAACTTGACATCATTCCTTCTTCCCCTATATTATATCCTCCATCATTCCTTATTTCTCCCTCTTTGTATGACTCATATGATCACGTAATTGATGTAAATTCGGTTTCTTCCCAACATATTGGATCATGTAAAAAGACTATTAATTTTTCTTTTTCTTCCTTCTCTTGTGAATATAACTTTTTCTTTGATTTTCCTTTTTGCAGGTCTTGTAGAGAATTAGAACTAATTTATTTTATATTTTCTTTTGTATATTATTTGCTTTTTTGTGAGATACATGCAGATGCATTTGACAAACTACTAAGGGCTTTAATGAGCTATTCCTGGGAGGCAAACCAAGTTTTCTAACCTTTTTTTTTTCTTTTTAATTTTAGAATTAGGAAATTCTAATTTTTTTAATTTGATTACTAACTTATAAAATTTGTGCAAATTGTGATCCAGGGGTTGAGTTCCTATTATTCATTGAGGTTAATTTCGAGGTACTTGATCTTATGCTCTGTTAGGAGGTTCAATTAAGGGTATTCACCCACGACACACTTTTGGTATACTCTTTCTTTTCCCTCTCTTCAAGTTTTTGAGAGTCATATCTCTTTTTGCCATTTATTTTGGTTTAACTTGATTTTGTGATTGAGGAAGTTGATCCTGTTATGTGGTTGTGGATGTTTCCCTTTTCCCTTCTCCTCCCTATATTTATTTGTCACATTGAAGACAATGTGTTATTTAGCTTGGGGGAGGAATTACTTTTTGGGTCATAACTTTGCACATATTATCGCTTAGGTTCTTTATTTATTTTTTTTTATTATTTTTTTTTCTTCTTCTGAATTTTCGCATGTTTAATTTGGCTTTGAGGGTATGCCTTCTGAAAACCTTCACGAGACCTTACTCGTCCACTAGGGCAGCCTAGGGGTTTAAAGGGCTTGTTGCACATGCTAAGTGCAATCGTGATTCCTACGAAAGTGAGTTATGATTTATTGTTTTCTTAGTATTAGGAGCATATTAGTTTAGTTTTGCATTTTTGTTGCATTCGTACAGGAAATATATGTTTTAATTTATGAGATTGATAATTTATGAGATTTAGGCATATTTTGGATATTGTAGTTAAATTTTACAAGATTGAGTTAGACTTCATTGACCGCTTCATGGTACGATTGTTTTGCAACTTGAATGGTTTGTGGTAAAGTTAGTTGGCATTCCCCAAGAAAGACTGGATTTTACTCGGTAAGCATAAGCCTAGTGAGGATTTTTCAAGCCTTATAGACTGACACATCTACATCAGTCTTCTATTTTTTGTTGTGTTATAGTTCCTCATGAAGTGTGATTCTTGAACTTGACTTGGCACTCTTTGAGACTTATGTGGTATATACATGTGTTGATATGATTGAGGCGTTCTTTTCATTGTTTTGAGCCTTCAGACATTTTTCTTTTCATATATATTATTCCCTTTAATTAACCCATGTTGAGCTTTTGATATCCCATTCTCTTGATCAACCTACATTACAAGCCTATAGCCTTTTATGATTTCTCTACCAAAGCTTTGCTAAGTGGAGTAGCATTAAAGTTCATGTTTTGAGCTTGTGTTTGTGGTTTTTCGGTAATTATTGGAAGAAAATATGTTGAAAGAAAAATTGCTTAAAGTTATAGTGTGAAAGTGCAAAAATGAAAAGAATGATGAAGAAGTTGTGAAGAATGATCTAAAAAATTGAAAAAAAAAAGAGAAAGAAGTGAAAAAAAAAAAGATCGAATAAAAGGTGAAATAATGTTTGTTGGAGTTGATAAGGTTGGGTACTATCTTAATTTATTGGTAATGAGTTGTTGAACTTCTAGTAGAAGTTTTTGTGGCGTTTGCATCTAATGGCCATAGATGTTAAAGTGTTATTTTCTCCACTAGTTGGCTTTTAGCACCACATTCCCAAATATTTTCCTACCCTTACCTTAGCCACACTACAACCCTTTGTAAGTCCTCATGATCTATATACATGTTTTTGCCGAGTTTTAAGTGGATAATGAGACGATAATCAAGTTTAAAGAAAAATACTTCATTCGAGTTGACTTGGTATATGTTTGAGTGGAAATTTCATTACCCATAAACACATGAGAGAAGGTGTGCTCGACTAAAGTGAGGTTTGCCGAGTTTAATTGAGTTTAGCTTGGGGGAAGGTTTGTGGTTTGCCATGGTGAGTCAAGTTGCGATTACATGAATTTATATGAGGTGTGATTTGTGGTCTATCTTAGTCTAATCTTATAATTATAATATCTTTCATATGCCCGAAATTTATGTCTTGAAGATTGAATGGTTGAACATATAAATCCTGTACAAAAGTTCATCTTACTCTTCCATTGTGAATTGGTTTGGTTTGCTTGAGGACAAGCAAATGTTTAGCTTGGGGGAGTTTGATAAGTGCATATTCTAACATAATTTAGTTGCATATTAGGGTGCATTTTCATGTAGTATTAGAGCATTACATTGCATTTATGCATATTTAGGTCACTTTTTATAAGCTACGATGCTTTCACGGGTTGTTTGGTCTTTTGATGTAATCTCACGTACTTTGGACTCCTATTTGAGGATATGATGATTAAGGCACTTGTATGACCTTCAAAACGATACACCATGTGCCCAAACCGGATTGGAATTGAAGAAGATACAAAGGACTTTGTGTACTTGTGCAAAATATGACACCTCTGCACCATTTTACTTATAACTTTTGACACAAAATTGATAATGAGGTGATTCTAACTGGGTTGGAAACTATACTTGAAGATCTTTCCAACGATATATTACATGCACCAAACAAAGCTCTGGATCAAAAGTTATAGCTGTTCGAAGTTGAGCTGAAGAATCCGACGATTACGGGACAACACGTCCGTGTCACTTATGACACGTCCGTGTCACTCTGATTTCTTCGAGGCAGTAGCTTTTCTATCGTAGGATACTTATGTAGTAGCAGGTCAACACGTCCGTGTCATTATTGACACGTCCGTGTTGGTCTGCTCCGTAGCGCGTTCTATTTTGTCGGTTTTATTATTTTAGGAAGCTATAAATACTATTTTATTTGTTTAATGACGGGAGATATATAGTTGATTGTAGACACTTTTTAGGGTTTCTAGAGAGAAGTTAGAGAGAGAAACTTGTAGATCTTTATTGTTCTTCAAGACTCTACCTTTCTTCCATCAATTCAAGTATTTATTTTCTCCTTCTTTTCCTTTGTTTATTATTATGAATTTTAATTATTCTTCTCTAGTTTCTTTATTTATTTCAATTATGCTTGAGTAGTTCTTTTATCTATGGTTAAGTTGAAGCCTAGTATGAATTAATTCATGATTATACCTTTAAATTTCCAAATTAATTGCTTAATTGTTCTTGCTTAATTGATTGTGCATATTCCAATACTAGATTAGGGATAACTAGTATTGTTATGATTCCATTGTCTTGATCACAACGGGAGTTGGGTTTTGACGGATTTGGGTATTTTCAATTAAGGACATGAGGTTCTCCACGGGAGTAGGTAAAATGGATTGTTAGGAAGTTAGAGTGTCGCGTTTAATGTCTTTAATTTGCATGATTCCACGGGAGTAGGCTTGAGTGCATATTAGAGAAGCCATAGATACTCGGGAGAGGTTTATGGTATTTTATAGGGTGTACTTTTCCTTGTGAGCATTTAATTGACTAGTTTGGGGTAGGAATTATTATTGTATTAATTATTCATGCTAGTGGGGATACTTAACTATAGAGTCTTTTATTTATAGATTGAATAGTATAGTTGATTCGACGACCATTGTTCTTGATATTAATTTCCTTTAGTCTTACCATTATTTAAGGGCTAATCATAGAACAACTTTCTCTCTGTGGGATCGACTCTGACTTACCCTACTACATAGTTAGGAGGTTAGTTAGGTTATTTATTTTTGTTAGGTGCGCGACACGCCTATCAAAACCGGAAGAAGTAATAGCCCAGACATGTAGAAATGCAATGCAATACACCCAAGCAAATACCACCCCTGCCTTTAGTGTAGAATCCGAGAGCACACATCGACTCATAGACCATACCCCTCCAAACTGGACCATGCTCAATGTAGACGCTGCTTTTAAGAATAAACACCAAATTGCTGGGCTGGGGGGGTCATGAGGGATAATACAGGTAGGTGGCTTTGGGGGTTTACAAAGTCCACATTTGCCCGGGATTCTCTCTCGGCGGAAATTCAAGGGATCCGGGAAGGGCTCTCTGTCGCCCATGATAAGGCTTTCGAAAACTCGTTCTTTTCTCAGATTGTAAAACGGCCATTCAACTCATTGACCAATGGGATACCCAAACTAATGTGTACGCTAACATGTTATCTGACTGCAGGGAGTTAATCAAGAATTTTGAGGACATCAAGCTCATGCACTGTGATAGAAGTCTCAACCACGTCGCAGACTCAATGGCTAAATTTTGTATTAGGAGTGAAGACTTGCTGATTTGTAATAGTATTGCTAGAATTTTCCCCAACCCCACTAGCTTTTGTAGGGAGTTTTATCTAGCGGATCGTATTAATAGCCTCGCTGTGGCTCAAACGGATGATGTAATCGGCTCTTAAGTTTTTATTATGTATGCCTAACCCTTTTTCACCAAAAAAAAAAGATATATCTTCATCCTAAAAACTATTAAAATATAAATCTTGGATACATAAACTCGATATGTACGTACGTACATATTCCGCATGATTTAAGTTGTCCACATTATATCCCCAAGTCAAATATCCTGTTGTTTTGTGGGAATTTTGTACAACAATTGAAGGGTGAAATGAAGGAGAAGTAAATGCATGACTCCTGTTGCAAAAATTTGTCTTTGCAGAAGTAGACAGAGCTAATAATTTGTTGCTTCAGCTTGAAGCAGGCCCCCCTTTGCCCAATTTTTTCTATCTTCAAGGGCTTTCCTCATCTGATTTCCAATTTTTGTTTGATTTTCTGCTATGCTTGTTCGTCCGCATCTATGAATTCATCTCCCCTCACACATGACACACCCCTCTCTCCTCTCTCTGCTCCCTTATTTGTTGCTAGGGTTGCTAATTGCTTTCATTTTTCTTTGTTTCTGGTAAGTAAATGCTAGTAGTCTAGGATTCGGTGAGACCAATCTTGCCCTATTTGTGAGCCAAAATGCCCTATGGGGCCGTCTTCTTTTCAATTTAAACAATTAGGTTCATTTTTCTTTTTTGAGGGGAAACTAGGTTCAATTTTAATAAGTGAATATCAAATATTAATTTTAACTAGTAATAGCACAAGTATTTATTCGTCAATTTTTTTTAATTTCACATGACGAACAACTATTGAGGATATCGGGATTAATCTGTGATTATCAAACAAGACTATGTCACTTTAAGATCAATTGGACAAAGAATTAAGTTGTTCCATATTAAAGTAATATGAGAGAAAATAACAACCTTGTACATTTGAGAAGTTACTCCTCTCATAGACAATTGCTTTTGAGATGACCAGCATTTGCCTTGTATATGGTCAAAACTCTATTCTTCTTTATGAGTAGTCATTTCCATATTATCTAAAGTTAAACAATTCAATATATACTCTCCCTCTTATATAGACCTTCCAAATTTTTCGTATAAGTTTGTTTCATAAAGTTCTTCCCTATATTGCTTTATGATATTTTTGGTAAAAAAAAAATTCCTTCTTTTATCTTTTCTTAACCCACCTCATGGATCCCCTTGGTGCATAAAATAATACCCTTTGTTTTTAAACAACTTTTTATCTCTTGTCCAAAAGTCAGTAAAGGACCGCACATACATTCTACTATATAACTCTCTTCTTTCCTTTGACGCCTCAAAATGTCCTCTCTCCTTTTCTTTACTTTTTTAAGGGAAAGATTTTTTCTCTCTTTATTCCTTGGCATCTACTGATATTAAGTTCATATCAGTAAATTAAATTTATTTCAATAAAAATCAAGTCAAATTAAGTGGTCCTTAATTGATACTATACATTGCTTGAACTATAATTTGTCTTTAGCGATACTTTTTATGGACGGTCAATTACTTATTTGTTACTTTGACAAAAATAGAATGATGGGATGATGGAAATATAGAATTAAGTGCCTTGATTTCGTAATGGTTAGGTTGTGAAGTGTGATGAGTGAAAAGTTAGCGATAATGATGTGCCATAACGCTTTTAAAGTATGAAAACTGTACAATACATTTGTGAAATATATTTTTTTAATGTAAAATCATGTTAAGTCTCTTGTTATATTTGGAATTTGAAATAGTTTATTGGAATTTCTAATCAATTTATCTGTTTTTATAACGACTTCTAACTTGCATGGGTCACTTTTTGAATCGGCTACTGAGTTTGAAAGCTTGTTATATACTTATATGTATATGGAAACCTCTAAACCCCGTACACGGATGTATTCTCATAAATTGACTAAAATTTTACGAGAAATACTTCTCTATCTTTATTCTTCATTAGAAATCATTCTTTAATTAGACCACCTTTGTTTACAACGAAAACATGAGCCGTGTAAGAAACATAAAAAGTAGGATCATGGCCCTTTTTCTTTCTGCTCTGTCAAGGTCTCAAGGATGACCAAAATAAAGCTTGTTACGGGTGTGAGTTGTGAAAATGAGCTTCTAAAGTACCTATCATAAATATTCAATAATCAAATGTTCTCTAACTCAAGTTGACCATCTAAAATGACAACTCAGAAGTCAAAGTGTATATGCTTTGACACATAATCATTTAAAAATATGCTTTCTTATAAGTTATAAGTGCTAATCAGACCTTAAAATCTAAAATATAGAATTGTATATTATATTAAATAAAATAGACTTATATCTCTACTTAAAAGGGCGAAAGCATATATTGATTTAAATTATGAACTATGCTAATATATAGTTTTGCCAAAGTAGCTTTTGTATATTGTACATACTTCCTCTGTTTTATAATTATTGCAACATATTCCATTGACACAATTTTAAAGAAATTTATGTGAAAAAGAGAGAGATAGAAATAAATAAAAAGTGGCGGTTAGGTAATATGAGAGAATTAGAGAGAAGATATCACTAATTAAAGAAGGAAAAAATGCAATTAATATGAAACTTTCAGATAAGAAAAACATTACTATTAAAAAAGAACAGAGGAGGTATGTTTTATGCTTTGTGATAGTTTTACCCCTTAAATATCACTCTTAGAATTTATAAATTATCAGAACCAAAATGTCAGTTAAGGTTGTACATTTCGGAATATGAAAATAATCCTTTTTATCTCATAACGAAGTGAATATATCTGTTTTTAAAAGTTGAACTAGTTTTTAGGCTCGGGCTAAGTCCCGAGTAATTATTTCTTTCATTTATTAATATTATACTTTAAAATGCTAAAATCAAGTATCACTTGGTTTAGTGGTTAAAACTTTAGTATATATGCTTGTGATCACGGTGTCGGATCTTATACAACGCATGTTCTATCTTTTTGTTGTACGTGAATTACATTGAGTTAAACACTCTAATTAATGAAAAGCACCACGTGGCATCGTTTCGTATTTAGGAACGCCTTTTAATATATTAGTACTAGCCTTTTAAGCACGCGATGCGTGCGACGACAACATTGTGATATTTTGTAATGTCGAAGTAGATAATTTTACATGCACGCCATACATGCAGCGACAACTCATTATAATAGTTTAAGTTGACAGTTTTTCAATAAATGTTCTGTTTTGTTCAACTTCTTAGAAGTTATTTTGAGCAAAAATAAGTTTAGATCAATTCTTGATCTGACCTTACTATCCTCTATGTAATTGACTTACACAAATTGAAATTATATAAACCCATTAAAATGATCATTTCCTTACATGACTATAATGTTGTGAAAGTATATTGCTGATTTTTTATTTTGGCAATTTTTCCTTTTGATGGAAGATTTTGATATTCTTAAATGAATTTGTTATCTTTGTGTTTTTTTGTAAACTTTTTTTGTCTTTCCTTTTTTATAACCTAAAATTTTAAGTTATTGTAATTGTAGTTTTTATAATTGGCAAATATTGGGATTGATTGATTACCCATTAATATTTTAAAATTTTAAACAAAATTGATGTAATAAAAAAGTAAGGGAAATATAGTCATTTAATATGGGGACACCATGCCTCCCCCCTTCACTTATATAATAGAGATAGATATTGTCAATATTGATCACATTTATATATAGAAAAATTAATACCTATTAAGTATATTGATGGTCAAAATACTATTAGCCAATATATAAAGTCTTGTGATTTAATTTGAGAATGAAGGGAAAACACAAAAGGGAATACTGTATACTCCCTCTCGTTCTGTGCTTTTTATCTTGTAGCTTTTCAATTCCTTTCTGGAAATTTTAATCATGGTTAAGAAGACAAATTGTGAATGAGTTGTGAAAATAAGGTGCAAGATTTAAAAAAACATTACAAGGGAAAAAGGCGTTCTTTTGTTTTTTTCCTAAGGACGGTACTGACTACTGAAAAAAGATTGTGTTAGTGCTGGTTTTCAATCGACACTGATGAAGTGGACGAATAATGAAGAATATTTAACTTTGATTAATATAAAGCAAAAAAATTAAAGGCATAAAATCGAATATCATCTACGTTCTACGTTTTTATCATTTGTGACATGAAATTCTTAATCAAAAAAAAAACACGGGTAGGACGATAAGTAGAACGTGGAAACTGAATAAAGAAAAGAAATCAGCACTTTGATGGAGTGAGTTCTCTACTATACTACTATTTGCAAATTCTATTCTATTTTTAGACAGTCAAAGTTGTAAACTTTTATGGTAGGGAACAAGAAGAAAGATCCCATTTCCCACTATCTCCTGCCTAAAATAACAACAATTTCAGCACCAAGGATAGATTAATTAAGTTATTGTATAATATATGCTCCTTTACATTATTATTATCATCATCATCATTATTATTAATAACAATAGTAGTACAACCTTCATAGTTCATACAAATATAAAAAAAATAAACCAAGAAGATCAAGGGGATAATAGAAACATAGAATAGCTACAAGGACTCTAATCACCATCATAACCGCTAATTCGGCAATAATCTAATCACCGGCAAAAATGTGGGTTAAAGATTAAACTTGTCATACATACTTATACCTAAACGCTAAATGCATGACATTATATTAATTATACACTACCAATTAATTGATTAATTTTTAACAAGTTAAGAGCGGATGTGTTTCTAGTAAAGCTTGTGTGGAGGATGGAGATGATTTCAGTGTGGTGGCGTCGCCGTCGCCATTAATGCAAACAACTTCGTCAAGAGATAATGGAATGATGTTCTTGTGTTTATCACAAGAGGATGAAGTAATTGGCAATAACGCAGGCGTATTTGGTGAAGAAGAGTTGGTCAATTCCTTTGCTCTGTCTGCTTGTAAACTCCAATCAGTCCTACAGAGGACGTAGAGCATGAGCAGCGCGCACGAGCCTTGCGCTGCGAGTAATCCAAGCCATAGGCCTGCGAAACCCATCTTTAGAACAAAACCAAAGAACATTGCAACAGGCATTCCCACCAAATAAAATGAGCCCAAGTTGATATTTGCTCCGATTGTAGGCCTTGCACTTCCGCGCAACACGCCACACCCGGTTGTTTGTGGACAGTTACCGAGCTCGCACAGGCCTACAATCGGCAATGCAATGGCAGTAAGATGGAGGATTTCCGGGTCACTACTGAAGAACCTTCCCCATTGGTGCCTCATAAGTGTGGTAAAGAGCATGGCACAAAGGCCTAATAGAACCGCACATGCTAGTGACACGATCATGGAGACGCGAGCCTTGGCAGGGCGGCGAGCTCCTAGTTCATTCCCAACTCTGGTAGAAACTCCAAGGCTTAATGATGATGGGAAGACATAGACTAATGAAGTGGTTTGTATGAGTATTCCCATTGATGCAATGGTTGCTCTTGGGTTAGCTAGGAGGCCGCAAAGCATTATCATGAACTCGTACCACCACCACTCGAGGCACACTGAAGCACAGGTAGGAATGGCGAGGGCTAGCAAGGAAGACCATCCTCGAAGGCAATCCATGCTCGGGGTGATCCACGAGTCTTTGTACACTCGGGAGAAGTAAATGAAGGAAGAAAACAAGATGCAAAGGTTTAGGTTAGTCCAAACCATAGCAATGGCAACTCCTGCAATGCCCAATTTAAGATGAACCACAAGGAGGAAATTTAGAGGGATATGAAAAACTACTGAGATTGCTGTACAATAAGTTAAGGGCAATGTGATGCTTTGAGTCCTTAAATAGATTCTAAGTGGGTGAAGAAGAGATAGAAAGAAGAGGTCAGGAATGGAGAAAAGAATGAAAACATGAGCAACAGATGATATCTCTTCATCTTGACCACACCACAACAGAATCCTCTTCATATTAACCCACATCAAAGCAATGGGTAATGAAATACTAAAAAGTAATAGCACTGTTCTTTGTAAAGTTAACCCAAGAAGCTTCATTTGTTTAGCACCATAAGCCTGTCCACAAATAGGCTCCATTCCCATGGCTAACCCGGATATAACCGAGTAGCCGGTTATGTTAGCGAACCCAATGGCGAGTGAACCACCGGCTAACTCAAGCTCGCCGAGGTAGCCAAGGAAAAGCATGGAGATCATGGCTCTTGAATACAGCAGCAAACCAGTTATTGTTGTTGGCCCTGATATTTTCCCTATAGCCCTCATCTCCCCTACTGCCTGAAATTGATGCCACACAAAATATATATTAGGCCTCTTTTATCACATTAGTATATATGTCAGATAACCAACTCAACCAAAAGCTTAAACTGATGGCCAGTTGGAGCCTGAAGACTGGTTTCATACTCTATCAATATGTATTATTATCATATCAAATAGTCTTTTCTTTTACAACAACAGCAAGAAATACCTCAGAAAGAGTTGGCCATTTATGGAGGTCTTGATCGTCAAAATCATCATCAATAGGACAGTGAGGATTATTCATGAGTTTATTACCAATAGGAAGTGTTGTAGTAGTAGTAGTTAAAGGAGTTTTAATAGGAGAGAGAGAAGAGATTGAAGGGGATGGGTTAGAATTGGACATATTATTATTAGAGAAGAGAATGATAGAATAAAAACTAGTAAGCTAAGAAAGTTGGGGTTTTGTGTGTCTTTCTGTTAGGAAGCAATTACTTTGTTTTCTAGACATAGGATTAACAAAAGAGAGAGAGAAGAGGTGGTATATTTATACTTGACACTTTCGTGTGAGTGCTATGGGGCCTACCTTTTCAAGTCCCGCACGTGTCAACTTAGCAATAGAATGGAGGAAAGAAAACCGGCCTATCTCGTCATTTCTACCTTTAATTTCTCACCCTATTGCTACATGTTACTGCAAGGTTTAGGTCATTATTGTGTGAGGGATTTACTTTGACTTCTCCTTCATATATATAGTAGGAGACTACTTATAAAATTACAACTCGTCTTCTCCGTAATGAGTAACTTTATTAGTATTATTTTTAAACAAGAGAGAAACCTAGGCTAGCTCCTTTGATAGGTACAAGCTAAAATATCTTTTCGGATGATAGAGAGAAAATTAAGGTCAAGAAGTTCAAATCAGTAATGAAAAGAACGACACCTATCACCTTTATGAGCCAGGAGGTCTGCTGCCTGATTGGCCTCCCTGAAACAATGAGAAAAAGAAATATTCCCAATATGCAAAAAGTCAGAATGAGCATCACAAATTAAGGCATCCATTTCCCAATGAATCTTCCAAGTCGTTCGCAGAGAATTAATAACTGCCAAACTATTCCTTTGACAACCAGATTCTTGATACGAGACGCCATAGCGGCTCTAACACCTTCTCTCATACCCCAGGCTTCAGCAACAAGAATAGAGTAATTACTATGAATAGACATAGCACCCATAATAACAATACCACCAGACCAATTACGAATAATAAAACCACAAGAAGCACTCCCATCCTACAGTTTAGAGCCATCAAAATATAACTTAAAAGACTCATTCGGGGTTTTTACCCACCAAACTTCCCGAGGAATAGAAGATAAATTATTAGAAGAATTGTCCTTAACAAGAGAGGGGTTAAAAAACTTATCCGCTTCTTAAACAAAAAACCACTCTTGGACAAATTTCTTAATAAGAGCAACAGTTCTATAGCAAGAAATACCTTCATTTTGGAAAATGACTTTATTACGAGAAAACCAAATATGCCACCAAATAAAAGCCAGTTGACAGAGAGAAGCTTGACTAAACCATCACTAAGAGAAGCAAAAATAACATCAATCCCCTAATTTCTACCAACCGTTGGAATAACCGGCCAAGACTCAGACTGAGATAAATAAAAGGCAACATCATGAGTAAAAAGGGCACTCAAAGAGAATATGATGAGCATCTTCTGCATGATAACCACAAAACACACACTCTTTTGGCATGCATGAAAAGATGAGATTTCTCTAACCTAGCCTTAGAAGGAAGGCCATCAACACAAACTTTAAAAAATGAAATTTTGGGAGGGACATCAAAGCCCAAATCCAGTTAAACCCACTTTAGGAGAAACATATTTGTCTAAATTTTGCAGAAACTTCACTCCTGACTTAGCAGAATAAATTCCATCAGGATTCAAACCCCAACTAACTTATCATGACAAGAAGAAGATGGAATAAACAAACCCACTATGTCCTTAACAATACAAGCGGGGAGAAAATCCACCAGAAAGGATATATTCCAGGTCTTATCAACAGAAATACATGTCACTCACACACAGAGAAACATAACCAGAGGGCCAAAAACAACAGAAGAAATAGGCACAGGGTACACCCAATTATCATGCCAAAAAGAAATCTTATCATTATTACCAATTTGCCACCTCAAACCACATCTAAAAATCGGACGAAGCCGCATAAGAGTCGTCCGTTGACAAGAAGTACTACTACTCAACTCATAATCCCAAATAGACGCTTGTTTCAAGTACTTATTCTTAATCAAATCAACCCAAATATTATTAGGAGAGGAAATGATGATATCCACAATAACTTCATTTGTAATTTTCGCCTTTCTGAATCCTAAACTACCAAAACATTTAAGAAGACAAATCGAATCCCAACCAATAAGATTAGCCACACATGCTTAGATGAGACAAAGTATAATTAATTATTGTAAAACGGGGTAATTTTCTATCCTAAATGGGTGATTTTATATTTAAGATAAAAGGTTACTCGTGAGTTGGGGATAATTTTCTATCCTAAATGAATTACTTTTACGTATATCACAGGTACCTACTTGTAAAAAGTTACCCTTTGTTTAAAGAAATTTCCTTTGACATTAAGTTAACCTATTGTTACTTAAAAAGTGACTTATTTTAGCGTAAAGTCAAGTGGTCGCATAATAAATTTATTATGCACCCAGTACACACAAGACTTATTGTAGCTTTATATATCTATCATTTGTATTAACAATATATATGTCTGGTCAAATTGGCCTTAACACCACAAACTATAGTGCAGGTGCATCCAGCACCATCAACTTTGACTAGTAGCCAAAACACCGCAAACTACTTTTCTGGGTGCAGCGCGTGTCATGAATGACAGCGGAGCTAACTTTTCTGGTTGGCGGCAAGGAATCCTTCTCAATTTATTATTTTTCCCCATTTCCCCCCTTTTTCTTTCATTTATCCTTTTTTCATTAATTACAAGCCTAAGTCACGTGAGCTCTTTATTCTTCTTCATTCTAATTGTTCCCCAACATTCCCTTCCCTTCTTTCTTCCCCTAATGAACCCTGCTAAATTCTGAAAAAAACTTACCCAACTAACTTATGAATGTTTAGATCAGAATTTAGCCAAAACTGCCCCCGATAGTTTTTTCAAAATTTAGGGTTCATTTGAGTAAGAAAGAGGGGAAGGGGATCGGAATATTGGAAACAATTAGAATGAAGAAGAAGAAAGAACTCACGTGACTTAAGCCTTCAATTAATGAAAAAGTAGGATAAATGACAGAAAAAGAGGGAAAATGGGACAAAAAATTATTACGCATTCCTTACCGGCAACGAGAGAAAAATTATGATCGTCGTTGCACCCAATCCAATACTTTGCGGTTGGTGCATAGCTTGTGGTGTTGAGGCTAATCTTGCCTATATGGATTATGAGTGACTTTGTTTGTGATATTTAGTTTTCGACATCAACTAAATTGTATGGCGCATTGGTGTGACATATAAGAATTTGTAACATATACATTATCTCCATTTCGAAATAATTTATTATGTCGTGTCCTGCTACAGGATCCTGTAATTATAATCTATCCAATTCTGTCAACTTATCATGGGAAAACTTGATTCAAATTGCATCATTGATAACTTTGTATGCCAGATTATTTGATTTTACCTTCTAATATTTGAATCCGACCGACTCATCTACACAGGTAAGGCCCTTTGGAAATAGAAAGGAAGGTAAGGGAATCTCACCCCCAAAGTGTCTCTAATGGAGTTTGACCCCACAACCTCAAGGGTAAAAGATACAATCCTTGCCACTAAACCAAATTAGTTCCCATCTGAGTTTTTTTTTTTATAAAGATACATAAGGGAAGTTAGAACACCCTTTCTCTCAAAGAAGATCCTGTTAAGATACTTAGGGGACCGGTAGAGATTTCTTTTAAATCAAACAAGCCCCAACCCACACCCACACAGCCACACCCACACAAAGGGATGAACCCACTATAGGCTGGACTTGGGGCTTGCGAAGAGGTTGAATACAAATTGATTTTTTAACCTTACTTACACCACACACTAAAAAAGCGAGTTTGATTTGATCAAAATCATATTCTAGTATAGGATTTAAAATATTTCATAGTTCTTGATTGTATCTCCCATGAAGTTGAGAAAAAAATTGATTTAATGATAAGCCATAGGAAGTATTAAGTAGGGTCACAGATCCTCTAGTGCTCTCTTAATTAAGATCTAGATTGACCATCATAAAATAAAGAGTGTGTTTTGGGTGTAATATGTTACACCATAACTTGTTGTGTAACATGTTTAATGACATTGACTCCAACAATAATGACGTGGACTATACAAATAATGATATGAATTTCATTTTATTTCGTCATTTAAATCATGTCATTTGAGTTCTTTTTACAAAAGAAGTGGTGATTTGTGGGCTTTACACCATAAATTATGGTGTAACCGTCACACGTAAGAATTTGTATAAAATAAAAGATCTCGACTGCTTTATATCTCAAGCGATGGTTGAGTTATTGTTTGCTATATTCTATATCTAAAAAATTAATCTAATGGTCGAAAATCTAGTTTATTGATACTTGCTAATCTCATATATTTTGGTAACTGGGGAACACACGTTATTGAGTAAGTCTTGCGTGGACCTGGTCCACACTAATATTATTGTGGACCAAAGCCACTTATTTAATATAGTGACCCTTTTTTTCCATATAGTAACCTTTTAAAAATCTTAAGTTACACTATACAGTTACTTTCCATCATAGTGACCGTATTTTTTAATATAGTCACTCTTTCTTACATTAGTTTATCGTGATGCAATTTTCAGTTTGTGACATAGTAAACTTTTTTTTTACATAGTCAAACTTTAGAATCTATATCTACTTATTTTTTTATATATATTTTTTAATATAGTAACCCTTTTTTTCATAAATCACATGAATTAGCATTAGGTCCACACTAATTTAGTGTGGACCAAGTCCATATAAGACTTTTACCACGTTATTTGGGTTGAGGAAATTAGGAATATGATGAACATGAACTTAATTACACATTTTATTTAAGTTAAGACATAATAATTTATAGTTAAAGTAGTCAAGTCTTTTGTTTGAAAATTATTGCTACATGTTCAAATTTTCATGTTGAACTTTTTATGCATAGGAGGATAATGCGAAAAGCTAAATGCATGAGAAGACGAGATACTACAGCTAATGTGACATCATATGAACATTATAAAGTAAACTTGAATTTATTAACATTTTTTTGCTGACATAGTTTCATTATTGTATATTCGACAATACATATAGGATATTGCATTGAGTCATAAATGTTGTATATGAAATCGAAGAGGAGTACATTCATCATATACCCGGGTGTATCATGAGTATAAGACAATTTTTTTGCTCATTGCTCATTTGAAACCTCTAAATGCTTTCAAATGAGCAATGAGCAAAAAAATAGTCTTGGTTGTACCATGCTCATTGAAAATTTTCCTTAATCTTTCCCATTGCACAATGTTCACATGATATACAAAGACCAAAGTTAGGCTACAAAGTACGAAACAAATAACAACTTTCCTAACTATCCTAATTACAAGAGATAATCAAGGATTACAAGATCCTTGACTTATGTACATCAAAGAATATTCTACAATAATATTTTATTGCACCCCCGTAGTTGAAGCGGGAGGTTTTCGAACACTGAGACTGTCACGAAAATCTTCAAAAAGGACGAAAGGTAGACCCTTTGTAAAGATATCAGCAAGCTGATGACGAGATGGAACATGTAATACCCGTACCTGGCCTCGGGCTACCTTTTCACGAACAAAGTGAATATCAAGTTCAATATGCTTGGTACGCTGATGATTCACAGGATTGCCAGAGAGATAAATGGCACTAACATTGTCACAATAATAAAGTGTAGCTTTCTGAATAGGACAATGCAGTTCAAGAAGAAGATTACTTAACCAGCATGATTTAGAAACAACATTAGCCACACCACGATACTCAGCTTCGGCACTCGAACGGTACAAGGTGGCTTGGCATTTAGCAAACCAAGAGACCAAGTTGTCACCAAGGAACACACAATAGCCGGAAGTAGAGCGGCGAGTATCAGGACATCCACCCCAATCTGCATTTGTATAAGAAACAATAGTGATCCTTGATTTATGTACATCAAAGAATATTCTACAATAATATTTTATTAATCATGGTATACCTGGGTGTATGATAAAAATTCACATCAAAGATGTTGTATATGAAACTAAAAATATCACTTCATCAACTAGTTATATCAAGATAGTGGAATTTTAATTTTTATATACAAGATTTGTGGTTTTAATATTCAACATCTTCAATGAACTACCTTAGCCGTTAAGAACTAGGCATCCTCGTATAAATCATTATAAAAGTAAATATTGTAATTGTTCCCGATAGATAACTAAATTAAAAGAAGGATAATAGTTTTTGGGGTAGCATCTTTGTCGGCTAGCATCCTGTTTTTGGTCTCGCACCTTTTATTTATAAATTCTCTACTCTCTTTTCATCCTATTCTATAGAGAACAACAACTCTCATTGAAAAGCATTTATAAAGGGTGGCATTGATATTCTCTTTTTTTTCCTCATTTTTTCTTATTTTATGATGATAATGAGTCCATCATGAAGATAGTGTTAATTTCAGTAAGAAGTGCTCTATCGAATCGTAATTTCACGTGTGTTAACTCAAGTCAACTTAATAGATAAAGGCCCTTCTATTAACACGGTTAAAGGTAAGGAAAATCCCTCAAAAGTGTTGTATCACAATCTATCTATTTATTGTAAGATACAAACTTTATTACTATACCAAATTTGATAGGTCCATGACGGTAACAGTTACCGGCTTGATGAACCGCCAAGGTCAAAAGCCAACATACTTTAGAAGATAATGTTATCCGGTGTACCATTCATATAATATATGAATTGGTGGGTGGGCTCTAATTCCACAGCTTAGTGTCATTGACGAGTAGGATGGATAATTTAATAAAACTTTACATGTATATGATGTTTGTATTTCTTTGGCAAAAGCTCACTTTTATCGGAAGTGGAATTGAATAAAATTGGAATGAAACACAAGTAAGCATATTGGAATTCTTTTGCTACAAAAATGAAAAAATTCTCCTTAGTACCGCCATAAGACTTTTATTTTGTTAAAAAATTTTACTGTAACTATTTTGTTATTTTAAATTATTGTACAATAAAAGATATTGGTTGTGTGTGAATGGTATTTTTATCGACTTTTAATGAAAAGATGCTAGATGCATTATTACATAAAAACAAAAGAGTATGAATTAAACTTAGCAAATACGCTAAAGTGATTAATTAAAATACGTATTCTTACACCTATTGGTATTGATTCTCCATTTCTTCTCTCTCTCCCTCTCTTTTGCTCTTAATCGTTTACCGTCTAACTCTTGAATGAATAGGCTTATATATATAGGTTAGGTTTCCATGAGAATAATATTTAATATGAGAACATGAGAACACTTTGTAATAATCATTCTTAATCAATATAAAATCCATTTTGACTTAGTTGTAACCATTTGTTTCCTTTGCGAGGTCAACATTTCAAAAAAATGGTATAATAGCTTAAATAATTCGGTTTTTTCACCCAATACCCCTGAGTTTTCAAAAAATTCACCTGGAACCCTCCATGTTTTCAAAATTCACCAGGTACCCCTAAGTTTCATAATAATACACTCAAATGCCCTTAATGACTAACGGCGGTTAACACCGTTAGTCTTAAACCTCATCAAACCCTAATTAACCCTAATTAACCTAACTACACCCTAACCCTAACCCCTAATTTCAAACCCTAACCCTAACCCCACTACCACCCAACCACCACCCCCTCCCCTCCACCCACCCCAGCCTACCCCCTACAGCCCCAACCCCCACCGCAACCTCCACCCCTACCGCAGCCCCCCACCTTCCCTCCCCCCACCCCCACAACCTCGCGCCCCCTCCCCCACCCATTTGATTTTCGAAATCTCACCCATCCCCCCACCCTCGCGCCCCTACAGCACCACCCCCCCCCTTCCATTTTCGCACCCCTCCCCCCATCCCCGTCGCGAGCCCGGAACCCCCCTCCCCAACCCCGTCGACAAGACCAGCGGTGGTCTGCAGCCATGCGTAAGAAAAGCGACGGCGTTAATGGAGGCCATCGCAAATCTTTCATCCGATTTAAGAGGTCCGCGAGAAAGTAGAGACCGAATTAGATTGTGGGATTTCCGGTTCAATTCCGGCATTTTTCGGGCGTTTATGGAGGTCATCGCAAAGATTCACATATTGCGGGGGGGGGGTGAGAGCACCGCATATCGGTTTGCGGGGGTGGGGGTGAGAGATGGAGGGTGTGGGGGAGAGGATCTGGTTGCGGGGGGTGGGGTGGGGGCTAGGTGGCACCGGCACGGGGAATTGCTGGGGGAGAGTGGGGTTGGTGGGGATGCTTGCCACCGCTGGGTGGGGAGGGGGTGGTGGGGGTTGGGTGGGGTTTGGGTGGTGATGGGGTTAGGGCATTAGGCTTAGGGTTAAGGGTTAGGGATTAAGGTTTTTGTTAGGTTAATTAGGGTTTAGGTAGGGTAATTAGGTTAATGACTAACGGCGGTTAACGCCGTTAGTCATTAAGGGTATTTGGGTGTATTACCACAAAACTCGGGGGTACCTGGTGAATTTTGAAAACATGGGGGGTACCAGGTGAATTTTTTGACAACTCGAGGGTATCTGGTGAAAAAACCATAAATAATTTTACTAGAATGGATTACTAGTGTACATATATGCCTTTTTACATGGTGATTTAAAATAAACGGTTTATATGCACCAATATCCTACTCTTGTTGATCCTAATGCTCCTTATCATGTTTAACATTTGCATAATGCCCTCTATGGTCTCAAGCAGCACTCCGCTAGTTATTTGTTGTGAATGGGGTTCATAATCACAAAGAGCAACTCTTCCCTCTTTGCTCATCATCAGGGTAACGACAAAACCTATCATTATTCTGGTCAAATCTTCTAATGATTTCTGAGAGCGAATTATTACTTAGTTAAAAACTTAGTTTTCGATGTTTGGTTTCGGTCCATTGAGGTATTTCTAGGGTATTGTTGTTATCCAAACTCCTTCCTATTTGCATCTTTCTCAACATAAGTATGCACAAGAGACTTTGGAACAGGAATCTATGGGCAATTCTAAGCTTGTCACTACTCTTGTTGACACTAAGTCCAAACTTAGTGCTTTTTTGGGTTCATTAGTCCATGATCCTACGAGATATCGCAGCTTGACACGTGCTCTTAATACTTCAAATTCGCTCAATCTGACGTTGCTTATGCTATACAAGAATTGTATCTTTCTATGCATGATCCTCAAGAGGGACATTATGATGCATTAAAACGCAATCTGCATTATATTCGGGGCATCAATGATCATAGGTCACTTATACTGACATTGATTAGGGCAATTGTCCATATATACATGACTAGTCGTTCCACCTCATATTATTGTTGTTTTTTGGGCGACAACGTTATTCTGTCTTCTAACGTCAGGCCTCCCTCTCCAGACCAAACTTTAAAGCCCAGAATTATGGCGTCGCTAATGTTGTAGCAGAGACATATTAGCTTCGAAATTTACTAATTCATGTGACAATGTTAATGCCATCTACCACCCTAGCAACCTACTTCGACACCAACATACCAAATATGTTGGGATGAATTCACTTTGTTCATGAAAAGGTTGTGTTGGATCAGATTCATATTCTATATGTGCCTACATGAAATTAATTCACAATTTTTTTCATGAAAGGTCTATATCGTTAGCTATTCTGGAATTTAAATCCTGCCATAGGGTCCAATCTCCTCCCGTTTATGATAGAGAATTCAATTCTCTTAGGATTAGGTTAGAATGCCGTAAATATTATCTTTACTTATATTGTAAGGATTCTTAATGTAATTAAGACAAACAATGTTGTAACCCTATTTATATTGATCGCTTATATTGTTCTCATTGAGGTTTTTTTCTTATGTAACATATTGAAACAAAAGGAAACTAAAGAATAATTGTGACTTCCTTTAAAAAAAAAAAAATTTCAAAGGAAAATAATTTCCCACTTAAAAATCATGTACGTAGACTTGTGATTCTAGATTAGAAGTAGCGACAAGCTATTCTTTAAAATTTTCCATGCTGCCCATTTTATTTGTCGTTATCTTTTTCTTGGTTGTGCAAAATCTCTGTGTACAAAAAAAAAAAGGTATTGTAATGCTGGTTACCATAATGGATAGAATCCAAATAAATCATCACCAACTATTAATTTGGCCAAAGAGGTTCTGACCATGTGATTCAAAGGCCCCAAGTAGTTAATTATACCTTTCATCCCAAATTATTAATCACATCACATCTACTATGTATGAATGCTGACTAATTTAACTAGTAAAGTCCTGGCAGCAGTAATATAGAAAAGAGAGAAAATGAAAGAATGTGTTGTAGATTTACATTCAATCAAAGAGAAAAATGAAATCAGTTTAGCTGAGGAATACAAACTGGTGTATATAGACCAGTTGAGCTAACTAACAGAACTAACTTTTTAACAACTTTATTTACAGCTGGCATTTAACTAACTTTTGCTAATAATAAATATTACAATATAACTTATAAGTAACCTGATACATAAAATCAAATCTCGTCTATATTGCTAGTTCCTACTATATATGCGCTCTTTATATAGCTAAAAAAACGTGCCTAGAAAAAACATGTGTTACATCTAATATCCTAAACGATTTTGTCTTTTTATGATGAAGTGGTATGATAATAAGAGAACTAAGATTTAAAGAAAATGTAAAAATTATTACTGATGAACAAGGCATTATAATTATTGTTTTTTATGCATCTTACAAAATCCAAAAAACTCAAAAAAAAAAAATCGAGAATATGAATAGCAATCAAAATTATGCAATAGACAAAATGACTTCTTTTGCATAAAAGAAAAGAAGAAGAAAAACCATGACTTCTTGACATAAACTAATTTAAGATAGAAC
Source organism: Beta lomatogona (assembly GCA_947646795.1). NCBI lineage: Eukaryota > Viridiplantae > Streptophyta > Magnoliopsida > Caryophyllales > Amaranthaceae > Beta > Beta lomatogona. The sequence continues at coordinate 684,535 of CANSNZ010000782.1, read as the reverse complement.
ACAAAGAAGGAATAAATTAGATCTGGTACAAGACATTACACATAAACACACCACAATTTAAGATCGAGATACTCTTTAAATTAAGATGAAGCCAAAGCTAACACCAATAAACAGATCTGCTGAATAATGTGATGTAACCTTGCATATTTGTTCATATTATCATATATAATATAGTAGCATAATAATTAGGTATATTTCAAATTTATTAGCTGGTTATGAAGTAACAGCTCAAGTGATATTAGTCAAAAGAAGTTCCCCAATGATATTGAAACAACATAAAATAGTGAAATTCCTGTAGACCTTTAAATCTTCCATGTCAACTTGCTGGACTTCTATTGAGTATTGACTGACTAATCACAACGCCACTAAACTCAAATTTTTCTTCAAGAAATTAAGGAGACAATACAAGGGAGTTGTTTATGCCCAAATCATCACGTTTCGCCTCTTTTCTATATCAGCGAACTAACAAACGTGTTTTGGGAAGAGTTCCTTTAAAAGCAACTAAGCAAGAGTCTCGAAATGGTCTTAGAGTGTAAACCTAGTTATTTCTATACTCTAAATTTTTTTAATTTTTTTTTTGGTAAGGAGAATTCCCTTGTAAGAAAGGGGAGAAATTGGGGATCCTTCTTGCAAGGGGTGAGTATCAAACCCATGTAACAGGGGTGGAAGGAGAGCCTCACAACCACTAGGCCAACCTTGATCCTCTCTATACTCTCAATATAACCTAGCATACTTTCTGTATTAAGAATCTAGTCATAAGTCATAACGTTGTCTCAACCTCTCACATACGTTAGAACTTAGAAATAATTTACAAAAGATCCCATATCAAATTTGGGTCATTACTATCTTTCCTTTGTCGATTAATTTAAGCAGTGCCACAGTAGAAAATACGACATTTTAAACCATTTTTACCAAACTTCTAAAAATAATACGTGTGTATGGATTATGAATGCAAAGGATGCAGTATTAAGCCAGAATGTATGTTCTTCATAAGTGAGTTCTACTTACCTTTTTTATAAAAAAAAAAAATTCTATATCTAATTTTCTAAAATAGATATCAAATAGCCTAATTGGTAAAAAAATTGTATCTACAATATGAGATTAAATTTCATTTATGAATCTCGTTTACATCATCGTGACTATACACCACAAATATTAGATAAGATTGGATAAGTTTGATAAAAAGTTCCAATAGATTATTATTTCCACAATAGGTAGGAATCATTGGCTAAAAGAAGTGAACAAGAGTAAGGATTAATAAATGTCCATGCATGGTGTAGTCTAGTGGGGGCCAAAAAAGTTGTTAAAAAAAAAAAAAAAAAAAAAGGGTGGTGGTAAATGACATAGTATTGGCCTTATAATAAACAAGCAGATGGAACAAAAGGAAAGGCCACACCAAAAAGTCAATAACGTGCTCCAATAATAACCATTGAAATTGTATCCCTCTTCATAGAGCAATGGATTAAGGTGTCTCTTCAAGGGTGTGCACAACACAAGTGCATTGCCCTCTGTTTTTGAGGCACCAACCCAAAGAAAAAGACCCTAAACTTTCTCTAGAAAGGACCCCCTCCTGCCCTCTGCTTCTGCCTGCCACCTCTTCAAACTAGCAGTTATCTGTGCACACACACACACACACCCCCCCTAATAATTTTTTTTTCTTCTCTTGTTTGGCAGTCTGCAACTTTCACCCCTCTAAAGTTTCAGTTTTCTTTGTTTTTTTCTGTAAATGACAATTATTTCCCTGGAAAACCAAACACTCCCCTACCCAGACCCCCACTCTATATTTTTTTTTCCAAAAAAAAAATTGTCAGATATTTTTATATGTTCAACTCTCCATTAAAATGCACTATGCTACAGTGGTCAGTGAATCTGTTGATCATAAACAGGAGAGAGGAAGTGTTTTAAGGGTTGAAAGCATCAAAAAATATTTGTGAGGTGCAGATTATTTCTGATTTTTCAGAATTTTTCTTATGTGAGAAAGTGGGGTTAGATACAACAATGTACAAGTGATAGAAACTGACAAGCTCTAGGATCAAGTTGGGGTGGTTTCAACTCACATGTACTGCAGTAGCCAGCAAGGGACATTATTTTTCTGAAGCTGCTTAAAATTTTTGGGAATAAAAGTCTATGCAGCAGCTATTCATTTCCTGATTGGGGTGGGGTTGGTGGTGGGAGGGAGATTAGCAAAGATTTGTATTAAATTACATGTAACTACTAACAATTTGGGAACCAAATCATTATTATATTACGACGAATGATCCCCTCCGTTAGATAACGAACACGTGACTTCGTGTGCTGCTGAACCTACTGACACCCTGATCTTAGAGCACAAGGTCATGTTCGTCTCTTCTTGTGGTGACAGTATCTTGATTAGTGTTTTGTCTAATCACATGTTAGCAATAACAGTCCACATTACATGATTCTAAGAACATGGACATAAAGGCCATCACAAAGCAGAGATATACAGGTAACATAAGATATACTGAGGAATTGATTCCATGATTTAGAAGGAAAAGAAAAGATGGTGATAATAGAGAACATTCCCTAATAGAATATCAAATAGGCTTTTCAAGGGCGAAAATCTAGAGCATGAAAGAGGTGTCTCCGTCAAGTTTTCAGAAAACATAAATTTCAAGGATTCCCCACCACTTCAGCATATTTCAACCAACACTCATGCATCAATTTAGCACATAACACTGCTTAAGATTCCAGCACCGAGAGAGAATAATGAAAAGGACAAGTCAAAAATGTAAGGTAAAATGACATTTCTCATAAGAGGAATAAATCCTGAAATATCAACAGCGCATCCTGGTTGGCAAAGAAGTCGTAATGGGGAGCAATCCTTCCCCATATCCAACAGCAGATGATGCTGCTGCTTTTCTTACGGAAATTAGTCATCAGGAGAGACATGTAAAACAGTAAAATACATGGCTCGTTCTTTTTACTAAAGTGATTCCGCGTTAGATGTTGAATAACTGATCTGCACAACACTAAAAAGCAACCATCACCCCTAGTGAAGATGCATTGTATGTTTGGGCCATTATAAGTGAGAACCTATGATTCAGGGTGGCAAATGTGCAAGAATTCCCTGTATAACCTCTTGTAGTGCTGTCAGTTGTGCTACATCTATCATTTCTGTTTCATACCCAGTCTAGAATTACGGCGTGCTATGTCCACAAGAATAAGAATTGATTCTCGCAGCCGAAGTTCTTTAAAAACCAAATGGTTCCGCTCTATAATACATGCCGTTGTGCATGTTTTCTTTCTCCAATGTTGACTGTATCCTGATAACTATGGCTCCAAGTAAAGAGTGGCTGACGATTAGGGAATCTTTTATCCAAAACCTACTGAAAAGTTGTGTAGGGCTCATGGGCACCAAAGTTTAGTGGATGGCCAAGTGATATTTTTTCTGTCACTGCATACTACTGTAGTATGGCCAAGTTGTATAGATTTTACAATTACAAAATGAGGGTTTTTCTTCATTCCTAATCATAGACTTTATTAGCTAGGACGTATTTAATTGGACAACATGAATTTCCACCATATTTCTAATCCATTAGTATTTTCCCATAATCCCCTCAGAGGGAAGAACATTAGCAGAAGAGACATTGATATCTTCCTTACTGCACCCAACCTAATTCTACTTCAAGTAACATCTTCATCCCCTCCAAAAAGGATTATGTTATAAGCACAAACAAGAATATGCATTGAAACAAAAATAGAATATCTGTAAGTAGATTTTTTTTCTTTTTCCAGCTGGCATATTTAATATATGAAACTTTTGCGACAAAAATGATAACCACATAACTAAAAAAAAGCCACAGATATAAGTACATATCAAATTTGGAAATAGGTAAAACTGGAAAGCCAGAGAGGAGTGTCTCCCATTTCTGTGAACAAGAAAGTTCAGAAAATTTAGTGTACTGATCTTTCATTCATACTCATATATATAGCTTAATCTACCCATAAGTAAGAACGAGCAATATAACATGACGCATCTTAGCTATGTGAGGCTCCATGTGTAACATCCTTTCTTATATCATAGACATGTAGTCATGCACGTATGATAATGTAATATGCACAAACGTAACGAACTTTTGGAACTTTATAATTACTTCGAGATGAACTTAATAGGATTGTTCCAATTTGAATCCCTATACCAAAATCTGTATGTATAATATGTAATCTTCAGAGTCTTCCTGCATAAAAACAACTATAGTTTTCTTTTATCTCTATTTAGTTTTACCTTGCCACCAAAGAGGAATGTTGCCAATCCTGTAAAACAAAACAAACAAACATCTAATAATCTAATAAAAATAGCAAACCCAATTATATTCGGTAATGGTTATAACTGAACCATTATCAAGTGGAACACATTCTTTTTATTATAACAAATGGGTATATCACTATGTACAGATTCTCATGTTTCACATCTTGCTATTCATATGCATGAATAGCTATACAAAATCAAAACTTTAAATACCTCATACATGCATCACATGAACTCTGGATTTATCAGTTCTAGATCGAGGAAGAGCCAAGATGGCCATGAGTCCGCTAGCAAAAGACGCGACTCCTGCTACAGCTATAGATGGTGAGTTTCCCCCACCAAACAATTGATCCCATGGCCCGCTTCCCAAGGACACAATCACCTGTAAATTCACCAGAGCATTTATTGAGGCGCAATACTTGTGTCATCTTTACCATGGCAGCTCAGTTATCAGTTATCAGTTATCAGTTATCAGTTATCAGTTATCAGTTATCAAACAAAATAAACTCTTCACCATTTACAAATAGCTAGAAAAAAATTTCTATCTCGGAGCTGTGAGGACTTATGCGGAAGTGTAGTAGCAAGTAAACAATATAAAAAAATCTAAGGAGCGAAATTTTGAAGCAATGACAAACGCAAATTTGGAAACCTCTCCGTTAACAAGGAGAGAAAAACCACCAATTGTTTCACTAATCCTTTAACGAATATTAGCAAAACTCACAAATCCCGTGAATTACAATCTCTCTTAAAAACTCTAACTAGAAAGATAAGAGTCTTTGTAATCTTTCCTCGTATATAAAATAATGATCACAATATAAAAGATGAAATTTTATCCCTAGTAGAATTAGCATCTAACAAGATCTAATCTAACTAGACTTAGAAAACTAATTATTTATTTTCCTAATATAATTATCAATTTATTAGGAAATAGATAATCTCTACAGAATCTTAACATAATAAGACTTAAAACAAAAAAAAAAAAAACGAATAGCGTAAAGAAATCGAAAAATCCCGCGGGCGAGGGTTCCATCCTGGGCAAACATAAATTTTCCAATTCGTTAGCAATTTTTCCTCGAACACTCGTGAAACCCACATTGTATCTGGTGGCACCTACTAACTGTATTGGACTATTGGGCTTTCATAACAAACAATTCTCCCCTCAAGCCCAAACACGGCCAATCTCTTCGATCAACGATTAAGAGCTTCGCATCATTGTTGGGTAACGACGCCTCTCCTCAAACTAAGAACTCTTCGTGCTTGACACGTGCTCCAATTACGAAGATGCTTCTTGTATTTCGTTTTGCTTTCATGATTGTTTCGTCGCGTTTTACAACTAATATAGCTCCTTGATACACCTTGATAGTGCATCTATCATCAAAAAGTTATCCTAGAGAAATCATGTAGCTATATAGGCGTGGGATGTATCTTACCTCCATAAGACGCCTACAATGACCATAAGACTTGAGCACTATCTCGCCTATCCCGTCAACCTTCACTCTATCCCCATTAGGTAGATTGATCGTTTCTCATTCGCATCTCCTTAACGACACAAAGTCGTATTCCTTCTGGCAAATATAAAACGAGCATCCCGAATCTAAAACCCATTAGCTTGTTTGTTCTATAACACTTGCAACCAACAGAGCGTCATGTGGATATTCCTCTTCGTCAGATGTATCTCTCCCTCGAACCACATTGACCGTTCCCTTTGACTCGAGCTTCTTCAAATCCACCTTTGTCTTTGGGTATCGCTATTGAAAGTGCCCCTTTTCATTACAATAGTAAAAGGTCACATCAGAACTGCTACGCACTTTCTTGCCCCTTTTACCACGTACCGACACACTAAAGGCTTCCTCTTTACTTGACGATCCTTCTCCTTGCTTCATTAATTTTCCGCATTAGAATTAGCATCTAACAAGATCTAATCTAACTAGACATACGAAACTAATTATTTATCTTCCTAATAAAATAATTAATCTACTAAAAATAAATAATCTCTAAAGAATCCTAACATAACAAGTCTTAGAAAAAAATAAGACGAAAAGAGAAAATAAATCGAAAAAATCCCACGGGAGAAGGTTGCACCCCGCTGGCGTAGGTTCTACCTTGGCGGGGCGGGTTTCACCTTGCACGCTAACAGAAATTTCCCAATTCATCTACAATTTTTCCTCGAACACTCCCAAAAATCAAAACATGCCTTCGGAACTTACTAACCGTGTTGGACTATTAGACTTGCATAACAAACGGGAGCGATATGATTTTTTCTAAGACATCAAATATATAATCTCGGTTGGAAAAACAAAAAACAACTCCATCATCTTGTATTTAAATTAACATCTTCCTTATTGGGTGTCACGTATTTAAGTTAAAATCCTACCTACTTGGTCACTTTTCTACTCTCCTTCAATCTTGTGCATAAAGTACCCCCTTCATCCCTTTGAGATTATCCATTGCACTATTTCTACTTTATAAAGTTGTGGTTGGATAAAGTTGATGGGAGAGAAAATTGGTGGGACCAAAAGTAGTGTATGTGAGAATGAAGTGGTATTCTCCCAGTTGCTAGTTATGGTATAGGGCAGACTCCAAGGAAAAAAAAAAAAGGAAATTGGAAGCAATCTTAAAGGGACGAAGGGAGTGTTGAAATTCAAACTTTAATTTGGAAAACTATTTTTAGATAACTTTAATTAACATTTAATAAAATTAATGAGAGGTTATCCTGTTATTATTTAGTAGGGGTGAAAGTTATTCGGATAAAAACCGAAATCCAATCCAATCCGAATTAGTAATTGGATAAAAACAGAATTCGGATTGGACTCGAACTGTGTTCGGATTGGATTCGTATTGAGATTTTTTGAAAAATTGGATTGAGGGTAATTGGATCCGAAAATCCAATGTAACCGAATAGTAATATGCCTTGTGTTATGTATTATGGATTGGGCTAGATTAAGTGTTTAACTGATTTATTTTAAAAAAAAAATAAGCTCAGTGCTTAAGTGGTGGTGTTGCTGTATTCTTTATTGTTGAACTCAACTTGCTGAATTCTGTGTTGTTGGGCTGAACCTTATGTATTCTGTTACGTTCTGTTGTAATGAATTATGGCCTATGGGTTTGTTATTAGTTTATTAATGGACTATGAGGTTTGTAATGAATTATGAATTTGTAAATTGTAAATCTATTGGCTTGTCGCGCCTAATTTATTTCATAAAAAAATTAGAGTTTTAAAAAATCGGATTTTCGGATCGGATCCAATCTAGAGTTGGAAAATTCGGATTGGATTTGATCGGATTCAAACTCTAATTGGTTTGGATTCGTATTGGAAAATTGAAATCCAAATTTTGTTCGGATCGGATTGGATTAGGCCCAAGTCCAAACCGCACACCGAACTTTCACCCCTATTATTTAGTAAAACAAGAAGAATAAGAGAGAAAAAGAAAGAAAGGAGATATAAGGATTAGAGAAGTTATATGTAAAAAATACGGTTTTTTCACCATATACCCTTGACAAAAAATTTTATTCACCAAATACCCCTACTTTTTTCGGAATTCACCATATACCCCTCAGTTTCTTGAAAATACATTAGAATGCCCTTAATGACTAACGGCGGTTAAGTTAGTCATTAATCCTAATTAACCCTAAAAACCCCTAAATCCTAATTAACCCCAATTAACCCTAATTTTCTCTCCCTAACAACCAACAATAAACCACTACCACCTGACCCCCACCCCAGCCCCACCAGCCACCCCCCCACCCGATTATTAATAGTTCTAATCATTCTTTCAGCTTTTTTTATTTGAGAACTATATGGAAAAGATAAACGGAAAACTATCCCATGATTTTTCCCAAAATTCATGAAAAGGAGCATTGTCGAAAATCCGACCATTATTACATTGGAAAGATTTTATGGGGCACTCAAATTGAGTTTTAAAATCAAGGAAGAGTTATCAAGGAAGGCCCTTACTCATGGTTTATTGTGGGAAATGATTAAACAAGGAATAATAATAATAATAATATGAGAAAATGTGTTTTTGTTATTATTTTATATATGTTTACAAAACATAACGTTACATTATTTAGTAACTCATTATCTATTTAATTAATGGTTTACAATTGTTCTGTATATCAACCATTCAATTAATAGCATAGCTATGTATAGTAAGTGTCAATTTTAACACTCATCCTTGAAACTTAATTTTGGCATCCCAATCTTGAGTTTTAGTTCTTCTAATTTTTGTTTTGGTAATGCTTTTGTGAATATATCAGCGAGTGCTCATATGTAGGGCAATACTCTAAATTTATTGCACCTTCTCTTTGTAACTCTCACACAAAGTGATACTTGATTTTAAAGTGTTTGCTTCTTTTGTGACATACAGGATTCCTTGCAATAGCAATTGCTAACATGATGTCACAAAGTAATTTTGTCGTAGTACATTGTTCTTTCCCCGTATCTTTGAGCACTTTCCTTAACCAAATTGCTTGATATTACAGCTGCACACGCGGCTATGTATTCTGCTTCAGCTGTTGATTGAGCAACATTATCTTGTTTTTGTGATTGCCATGAGAATATTCCACTTCCTAGAGTAAATGCATAACCTGATGTACTTTTCATATCATCAATAGATCCACCCCAATCATTATCAAAGTATCCAACTAATTCCGAATTTTTAGTTGGTTTGTACTAGATACCTAATTCTTTAGTGCCTTTTAGGTACCTTAAAACTCTCTTTGCAGCGGAATAGTGAAGTTGAATGGGGTTTTGCATAAACCTTGATAAAAGACTTGCAGAAAACATAAGATCAGGTCTTGAAGTTGTTAGATATAACAAGCATCCAACGATACCCCTATAAATGCTAGAATTAGCCCTTTCAGCTCCATCTTCTTTAGAAACTTTTTCATTTATAGATAGTGGTGTTGACATAACATTGCACTTATCCATCTTGAATTTCTTTAGGATAGCTTTTGCATACTTTCTCTATGTTTTAAAGATGCCTTCCTTTGTTTGCTTTACTTCTAAACCAAGAAAGAAGTTCATTAAGCCTAGATCTGTCATTTCACATTCTTGTTTCATATACTTCTTGAAGTTGGCAATTATTGCTTCATAATTTCCCGTAATGATTAGATCATCAACATATAGGAATAAAATCATCAAATCTGATTTTGTATGCTTTACATACAAAGTGGGTTCACTTGGACTTCTTTCAGATCCAAACTTTAGTAAGTACTCATCAATTCTGCTTTACATACAATAAGTACTCATCAAATCCAAACTTCAGTAAGTACTCATCAATTCTGTTGTACCAAGCTCGTGGAGCTTGTTTCAACCCGTATAGCGCTTTCTTAAGCTTATAAACTTGATTTTCTTTTCCTTCAATAACGAACCCTTCTGGTTGTTCGACATATATCTCATCTTGGACATAGCCATTTATTTACATCCATCTGAAAAATATTCCATTTATGTTGAGCAGCTAAGGCAATTAAGATTCTCATTGCATCATGTCTCGCGACAGGAGCAAATGTCTCGGTGTAATCAGTACCATATTGTTGAGAGTATCCTTTTACAACGAGCCTTACTTTGAACTTTTGAATTGAGCCATCTCGATTAAGTTTGGTTCTATAGACCCACTTGACTCCCAACATTTTTTAAAATTATTCCGTCTAACTATTTGAGTATTCATTACATATAATTACATGAAATTCTTCCAAAGTTTTGCACTAGTGGCCAATGATAATTTTTTTTATAAAAAAAGGGTAAGTTTCGGGTACTCCGGATCAAAGCCTAATCTAAACCAATAATTTCGGGTCGGTTTACCTTCGGGTCGGATCGGTTTCGGATCGGGTGAGACCATATCGGATCATTAGGATTTCGGATGAGTTTCGGATCAAGATTATTTCGGACAGGATTCAAACCGGACTGGATCGTTTCGGATTCGGATCAACCGATCAAGGTTCGGACCGTCTATAAATAGGATGAAATCTTTGAGAAAATATACCCATTACATCCTTGTGAAATCATCTATAAATAGGATGAAATATTTGTTGTTCTCATCACTGGGTATCCTCATAGGACCACATACATCGGTATGTACCAACTCAAGCTTCTCTTTTGCCCTCCATGCTTGATTATGTGGGAATGACTCTCTACAAATCTTCCCCAACTTGCACCCTTCACAAACCTGTTTTTCTAAGGTCACGAGTGGCAGATCTCTAAGCATATTCTTTCTATGGAGAAGTTGTAAAGCATGAAAGTTATAGTGGCCTAGCCTTTTGTGCCATAACCAAGAGTCATCATGCTCCATTCTATTTACCTCTTATTTTGGGTTTTTCCATAAAAGAGGAGAACTCTTATTTTTCATTTGAACTTCGGCAATCTCTTTCCCTTGTTGATCATAGATGTGCCATAACCAAGAGTATCCATTTTGCATCATCTGGGGGAACACTCAACAAATTCGAAGCAAGATTAGGAACAAACAAGACATTTTTAATATAATGTGCTCCCTTCTTTGTTTGTACCGCTATTGTTCCTTTGCCTTTTCCCTCTATAATGGAGCCATCACCCATTCTAACAGGAGTGTACATGGAAGTATCAATGTCAATGAACATGCATTCATTGTTTGCCATGTGATTTGTGCAACCACTATCAATTAGCCACACGTCTTTGTTGGTTCTTATTGAGGATTGACATGCAATAAATAGTTGATCTTCAAATATTCCACCTTCATAAACATTTGTTTTGGCCTGCTGGTCTTTAAAGTTTAGGAAAAATTGACAATAAAGGTCTCAACTTTGGGTGATAATTTTTAAAAGGTCTGAACTATTGATTAACCTGTGTAGGTCCCAACTCTAGGGGGTCTTAACTTTTAGCGGGCCTTAGTGACTTGAAAGTGGCTTAATAGGTCATCACTTGTAAAACTTGGGTCACACCAGAAGGGTTAATTGAGGGAGGTATGTAGGAACTAGGTGAGATTTTAAAAAAAATCTTCAGTTTTAAGTCGCCGAGACCCGCTAAAAGTTAAGACCCCCTAGAGTTGGGACCTACACAGGTTAATCAATAGTTCAGACCTTTTAAAAATTATCACCCAAAGTTGAGACCTTTGTTGTCAATTTTTCCTAAAGTTTAAACCAATAATCTTTTTGTTCATGGCCACAACTTTTTGCAAATATTACACGGTATTTTGTCTTTATTCCAACTTTATTGCATTTATGGTGGGAACCAGGTACCCGCTAACCCGTTAAGTTTGCAAAGAAAAAAACTTACAGTAGCAAAAAGAAGATCTCCAAACATTACTTACATTTGCACACTCTCACTCTCCCCATTCTCTCTCTTAACTCAAATCTACAAACAGGGAATTGCAAACATTTGAACCTATCCAATTTGTTAAATGCCCATTTGAGTCTTCAATAATTGTGGATTTCCTATTCTGTAAAAGCTCTGCTAAGGCTACCACTTGATGATCATGAAAAGGAGGAGGGTGGTATTGAAGGATTAACACTACATTCGCCAATTCAAAGTCCACCTCCTCCACCGCATGTGGTGGTTCCTCCACCAATGCCGACGCCGAATCCTTAGACAGCTTCTGTGGTGGCTCCTCCACCAATGTCAGCGCCGAATCCTAAGAAGGCGTGTGTGGAGAGGAGGAAGATGATAGAAAGAATGTGGGAAATTATGGGCATGTTTGAGTGTTGTGGTTTGCTTTTAGTTGTTGACGATGCTTGTGATCTACACCTCTATAGTGCAACATTTCAAGCTACAATTCAAGATCTAACTTCATCTTCTTCGTATTTTGTGTAATTTATTTTGTGAGTTTTTACTTCTGGAATTAGTTACTTATTTTAAGTATTAATTTTGCTTTAGTAATCTTGGAAAATTCTGAATTGATCTTGTATTTTTCTCTGACCAAGCATTAATGTTTAGTGCTTTCAATATATGGAAGTATCATGATTATGCAAGAATTTTATTTTACCAATTTTGCTGGGAGTAATTACATGGAAGATGAAATAGAACAAAATTCGGGTACCCTATGACCCGACCCGGAACAACCGGGTACCCGCGTACCGGGTACCCGGTTTTTCCGGGTAGGGCCATGGGCCGCTTTTCTAACTACCCGCAAAATCCGGATACCCGCATATCCGGGTACCCGAAAAATCGGGTACCCAGTTATGAACACCCCTACTTCTTACTAGAAAAGGTTTCTCTTTCTCTCACCCTAACTTCATCCACCTTTGTTTTAGTCACGACAACAAAACATTATCCCACACTATCAGACGACGATGACAACAGCAACAACACCAATGCCTTAATGCTGATAGGATAAAGACGGCCACATGAGTCAAATTTTGTCTCTGGTGATGGTTCACATGGATCTTCACCTCCATTCTTTTTTGTCAATTGCTATACGCTCTTGCAAACCTAATTCCCGTAAATCATTCTTAACACCCTCTAACAAAGTCATTTTTGGCCTCCTCGGACTTCTTCTAAAATCTCCATAGTCCCAACCCATAACTGGTTCTCTCTTATAGACACCAATAGACAAAGTGATAGCATAATACTACTTATGGTTCTAGGTCTACCTACCCAAACTAGGACCGGATTGGCCCACACAGCCTAACCTCATCACAAGTTACTAGCCTAAGCTTGGAGTAAAGTTAGATGTGTGGTTTGATGTGAATACATGTAAGGATCTAGCTAGAAAGCAAAGCTCAAATAGCGTGCTCCTTTAACATGATGAATTTATATGTTAATATTGACACAAGCTTCTGGAGCTTCTCGTGAGCTTCTTTATCTGATGTATAATAAGGTTAATTCGTAGAGATTAATTTTAACATTGTGGAGAAGACTTTTGGTCCTCTTGGGACATTGCTTTATCAAAGATAAAAAGTTTCGAATCCGCATGTAGAGGGGTTGAATATTTCATTGTTGTCAGGCTAGTCTGCTCCACATATCATGTCTTCTTGCACCTTAAATGTTTCTTCTATATAAATAAAGATGAGTACTATCGCTTTAACACGAAAAAAACAAGACAAAAAGAAGAATGGGATTTGAAACTTGACCTGAGGAACCACAATTGCAAGATTTAACACACCCATTGATAAGCCTGCAGAAAAGTAATTATTAGTCTACAGAATCATAATACAGAGATAAACGAGGAAAAATCCAGCAACCTTTACCTTGGCCTAGCCCCAATGACTCAATCCTGGAGGAAATCAGCGCATAGGGGATGCTATAAGTAACCTGCAACCGAAAGGCAAAAATAATATTGAGTTACTGCACATTCTTTAGGAGGATTGGTCTCTAAAATTCAACATCATAGCTATTAACATTTTATTGGGAACCAATATAATGGAAATTAGCTGACATCCATAAAATTATGGGAATATTCCTACATAGCCACCTTCTTCAGACATCCCTGTGTATTTCCATCCCATTTTATTTTCTTCTTGATCCCTCCCTCCCACTGACAATTGTTTTTTCAGAATTCTACTCGAGTCTTTATAACACCCTAGACTTTCAGCAAATTAAAGAAACTCAGATTTGTCATAAACCATGTTCACCACTAATTCAGCTAATGTATCGTAGTGCGACATGTGATTAAAATACAGTGTTCTATTTCTATTCTTAAATCTAAAATTAGATCATTCATTGTGTTTACCTGAGTATCATATATGAGAAGGCACTCAAGATAACTTTTTCATATTCCATTTGCAATTCACTTTTTATATTATTGAACTGAAACTTCTATAAAACACAAATATCTACTTTCAACTCAAGGCAAAAAGTAGCAAATCCACTTCAAAAAGGTTGTTTTCTCATCTTCTCACTGGATCCATATATGTGTGTATATATATATATACATATATATATATATATATATACATATATATATATATATATGTATATACATATATATATATATATATATACATATACATATATATATACATATACATATATATATATATATATACATATACATATATATATATACATATATATATATATATATATATATATAGAGAGAGAGAGAGAAGGGGGGATAGAAGGACAATGTGCATTTTTTGGAAAGAATGTGCATTTTGAACTGAATGTGTATCTGTTCTTTTCTGAAACAGAAAGCAGATTGTTTCTAAAAAATAAAAATCCACAAAAAGAAATATGCAAATTCAATTCAAAAAGAATGCATTTACTCATTAGTTCTATAGAACTGCGTATCCTCTAAAAGAATGCACATATAGCACAAAAAGAATCCACACAAAATGTTCTTACTCCTCTCATTTTCAGCGTCTTCTTATTTGATCATATAAAGAAAGAGAGTTACTTACCGCCAATGGCATACCGAGAATCGTGAAAACAATCACTGCAGCAATAACAGCACCATTAGGAGGACTCCCGGAACCAAAGGAGTCTGCCTTGCTCAGTACAAAAGCAATGACAAGCATTGCAACAAAACACAAAGACATAATAATGTTTGAGATGCCCCACAAAATCCCAGAACCCAACTTCTTGCAGAGCTTCTCCATCAACAATGAAGTTATACCCAGAACAACTGACTGCGTCATCAGGCCAAGAGCACCTGTACTGACTCCTCTATGGTAGATTAGCCCTTCATCTGGATCACCACCATAAACCTCCCGACCCATCCAGTCAGTGTCAAAGAGAAGGAAAGGAAACCACCCAATCCAAGTCAGTGCAGTAACTGAAAGGACAATCCAAACTGATCCAGGTAGATATCTGAAAGTTCCAAATAGTTCCCAAAAAAAGGCCTCCTCAGCATGGCCAGACGGCTGAGATCCTTCAGATATGCCAGTGCCTCCATCCTCGGTATTCAAAGGAACTTCGTGAGCAGCTGTGATACTTATATACGTTGTTATTACTATAAATATAATGTCGATGAGGAAAGCTGACTTGAGATTGGCACAACTTTCACTGCAAGCATGAGTGCGAGTGAATGGAAGAATAGTGTACCAGCTAGTGTATGATCCTGTGGCAAAGCCAAGGATATTGCCAATAGCCATATACAAAGAGTAGTATGCATTTGCTACTCTGTTCCTTCTATGATCCTTGCCTGACACAAGAAATAATATTACGAAAAAAATCATTAATTTCTACACAGATAATGACATCTAAACCTACACTATAAAGCTGTCTGTCTCTCTCTCTCCTGAACAGATTAAAAATCAGAACTATTACAAGGCTTTTTATATATTAACAGAAGTTTTTCTATGTAGCAGTTACACCACATGCCAATGCCACCCTCTCACAAACCCGGAGAGGTAGGGGGGTTTAGGGACTTTAATTAAATAAAAAGAAGATTGTATAGTAATTTGATTGGTTAATGGGTACCTGATTGCGCCATATAGGATACATATAGATTGCATAGAATATTTTCTGTTCAGTAGAAGTTAAAAAAACAAATATAAATCCTACAAACAACATAAGCTCTCTAAAACCTAGTACCTTCGAGACACTTAAGTACATCAAAAGACTAATCTAGATACATTCTAGAGACTCCATAGCCTAGAGTGTTCCACAAAAGTACATACAAGGATATACAAGGCACTTTTAGATCCTTCCGCTCCACCACAGAAAATGGCCATGCACCATCTCCTATTTTTGGGCCTCAAATCCAAAAGGTGCCCTGACCATCATCTTTATTGGCCCAAAATATGATGGACCCCAAAGTTTGAGCCCATTTAAATCCCGTTTGCGCCCCAAACAGCCCATTATTATGTTACTGCAATATGTGTGTTCACTCGGTATACAAGGCTTATCATAAATAAGCCTCTTTAGGGGAAGTGTTGCCCACACATGGGCACCCCCTAGGCCCCGGTATGCCCAGAGATGCTTGTGGATGTCAGATGCTATCCGTTTTTATTATTTATGGGGATTTAGGCTTCCAAAGTTTTCATAATTGATTAGTGTTAGAGGGCTATTGTAGTTCATTAGTTAGATAATAAGTTTTTTTTATTCTTATTTAGTTAGTTATTTAGTTTCCTAATGATGATTTGTTAACTTAGTTGGAGTAGGGAACAGGTACTTTAGCCTGTAAATATAGATTTAATTTTGTATTCCTAAGGAGGCAGTTTATGGATAGATTTTTGGTTTGTTAGCGCTTTGAGGCGTAGAACTTTGAATGCATCATTGTTAAAGAGTTCAAAACAACCTGGAATTTAGCATTGCTGCACTAGATTCAACCTTAGAAGTCGTTGCCGTCTAAAATCACTTAAAGACTTTCCACACATCAAGATTCATATGATTCCTCTCATTTTTTTGACATGGAATCACAAGTCACGTACCAAATTAACAGCTCGATCTAGCGACAAGTTTTGCTTCCATGCTACCACTTCAAGAAACTAGTCTTGCAGGGGGAAAAATTTATGGATGCGGTCACGGTCGTTGTAACGTTTGCTTTATCGCGGAAGCGGCTTATATCGGATGTATGGAACGGATCGCGGCTAATGGGTGAATTTTTTCAAAATATTCACATATAAGGGATTAAACGTCATATTCGCAAATTTATAGTTTAAAAAGTATTTCGTCATCATAATATATGAAACAACTCATGTACATCCAAACTTAAATTCCCCACTAATTTATTCTCCATTCTTGAGTTTGTGCATATTGTTTGTATCGTACTATTTCTGTTTTTTCTTTCGTCAATTCTCTCTGGAACTCGAAGGGACATGGTTGTGTCTTATGTGACACGTCCATGTTGGTCTAACTTCATCAGGAGGGCTTTGACGCGGTTTCAAGATTTCCATTGTTCTATTTCTTCTTTCTTGTTTCCATATAAATACTCTTTCATATTTTCGTGAGTATTATTCACACGAAAAAGACACACACATATAAAACCCTAACCATCTCTTTGGTTTCGATTCGTGTTAACGAAATAGTTGTGTTACCTTTGTTGGGGGTTTGTCACTTGAGACCACAAATTGGTGGTGGTGAAATACTCTTCTAAAAACATGCGTCGCAACTTTTATCTAGATCTACAAAGTAATATGTTCTTTTTTATTTTTATTTGTTCTTGGATTCAAGAGGTATGTTTCCTACACTTTCCCTGTTTCAAATTAGTTGCAACATTTTCCTGTTAATGAAGTTGCAAATTAGTTGCAAATTAGTTGCAACATTACTAAATTTGGTAATGAGCTCTATCTCTAACCTCATCACATGGGTTCTTCTTTTTATTTCTCTCTATCTCTCTCCTCTTCATATAAACTCCTCAAAAGTCATGTCTCACCCCATGTTACAACTAATGTGGAATGGAGGAAGTACACTATTGCCTCGGTTTAATAGCAAAATAGGCTATCAAACAAATCTTTATAAAACTTATGAATGAAAATGGAATAAACTAAATTTAGTTTTGTAATATAATTTGAAATTCCTATCTCTACATGATTACAACATACATATGATGTTGTATCATTAAGTAATGAATTGTTAAATTTCAAAAGAATCCTTTAAGCCGAAAGAAGAGAACAAATTAAGAAAAGAAAAAACAATTGCGCACATTGTTTACCTCTCTCTATTCATTTTACTCTCATTTTCCTACTCATCTCTCGAGTTTCATCTTTACTCTCCTTAGTTTTAATTCTTTGTTCTCTTTGTATCCAAGTAAATAAGAACTAATACCAACAGATTTTCCCCTTCTGACGCATTAGGAAATCCATGATGATATTGCTATTTCTCGGCACACATCAAGCCTTTGCATGGTCAATGCCTTAATCATCATATATGGACCATTGTGATCATGTGAATATTGTCCAACTGCAATAGCTTGTCTTCACAAACTCCTCATGTTTAATGAACCTCAAATATCCAACTTCAGACCAAGATGAAAAGTAGTATTTCTAGCAAGGTGACTAGAACTCTACTTATCACAATAAAGCATTTTTTTTTTTTTTTGTCGACACCCAACTCTTGTAGGAAAGTCTTCATCCAAAACAGCTCTTTTGCAAGCTTGTACTTCGACAATATTCTCATATTTTGTAGTTTACAAAGCAACACATTTTAGAAGCCATGATAGAGCTTTCCTTGCAAAAGTCATCACTTACTTAAATCACCTACTAGATAGTCATCACTTAAATCATCCTTTAATCTAACATGATTCGCCATGTCTACATGTCTTGCAATTGTGTATCCTAATCAGAGAGGTTATCCTTAACCAAAGCATAGACCCATATCATATGTCCTATAAAGATACATATAAATCCATTTCAGATTTTCCCAATGATGGTTTTCCTCGATTCACCTACTTAAGTCACCTACTAAATAGGCTATACGAGGTCATAGTAACACTAAACGACAATGTACACTAGCATAAGGGACTTTCCTTATTACTTCTCTTTCATTCTCACTTGTCGGACATTGCTTATAACTAAACTTAAAATGGCCTACAAGTGGAGAATAGACATATCTATCTTTCCTGTGACAACCATAGCCTTTTTTTCCTGTCATGGGGGATTTTCATGTCAAGTCTCTGAATATCCTAAGTCCTTCATGGAAAATAACTTGTTCATCACCTTCTTCAAATTAGAAGAATGATCAACATATCATAAACATAAAGGAGAAAATTAATAAAAAACTCCCTCTACAAATCAACCACAAAGTGGTATAATGTCGTCTTTTGGTAAACATGATCGTGATGATCCTTCATACAGTAATATATTTGTACTTCTTGTACAAAAGTCGTGAAGCTTGCTTACAACCATTAAAGCTCTAATGTACCCGACACAGCATGCATACCTAAAAACTTATTTTCATGTCTTCAATTTCTAGATCAATATATGCTTCCATGCCAAGGACAAATCGGGTTGAGGACATTTCACCCAAGAGAAAAGACTTCTTCAAAGTCAGTTCACATCTAGCCTTGCTTTATTTCTTTCCTAGTTGCACCAAATCAGATGTGTGATTCTCATACAATAATCTTATCTCATATTGCATGGGGTTCATCCACTCTTTCTAAAAAATAAACCTCTTAAAAGGAGTATAGCTCTTCTCCTTCAATTAGCAATTGATACTCACCTCTAAGTAATCTTCCTGGAAGTTGTTTATCTCTAGTGAATCTTCTTAACTCTAGTGCCAATGCTGCCTTAATCTGTGATCTGTTCCCCATCCTCACTATTATCATCATCGCCAATATCTTAAACTGTGTTTACTTCTAGAAAAGCAATTGGATTTTGTCGATTCTTGATTAAACATTGTTGATTTTTGCCACCTTTTGTAAGTGATCAACGGTGTGGTCTTCAAAACAGTCAACATGTCTACTTCAAATAAGTTTTCATTAGTCCATCAAACATGATAATTTATAATTGCACTCGTCTTCTGGATAGCCAACAAAGATACATTGTTTGGTTTTTCTATCAAGTTTGGACCTCTTGCCTTTTGGGGCATCAACAATTGATGTACATCCCAGCACCTTCAAGCTTCTGTGATTTATTTTTCTCCATGAAGAGATCATTTGTGGCTCATCTCCATTAAGTAATCAACAAACAGCAACATTTACTAACATAACATTGCATGTGACAACATTGAACAAACCATATCAATAGTTTTTCTATTCATTCTCAATGCAAGGAGGCATTCTCATTTCTCATGTAAGGAGGCATTCTTATGTGATCCTGCCCATATATATATATATATATATATATATATATATATATATATATATATATATATATATATAGATTATGGATTAAAGTTTGACTATCATTTATGATTAATGGGCAAGGAAAAATATAATTATGTACTTATGTGAGATCTTGTTTGATTCGTCTTAATATGTACTTTTGGAATATCAACTTTTTATAATTCCTACAAATGCAAATTTAAAGATATCAATGTTCAGTCATTTACATTGGCAAAGCGTGAAAAGGTAAAGTGTAACCATTAAAAAGGAACAAAGGGAGTACTTCTTATCAATAAAAATTATTATTGTCGCACCATCTTAGACATTAATATGTAATTATGATAATCATACACATCTTTTTTCCAAAGGAGGTATTATTGTTTTCTAAAAGTAAATCTAATATTATAATAGAAAAACATTTTCAAATTTATCATGTAGTCACCTAAATCAATAGTGTAGTTTATTTTTTGAAAATTGCAAGGTCCTAATTAAAAGCTTACGATGGCTATAATAAAATCCTCCCTTTATGTTATTTCTTTTTTCCTTTATTTCAATACTTGTGCATAGCACGGGAATAAACTAGTCTTAATACAAAGTATGAACTACACTAAACAACCCAACAAAAAACCTCTTGTAGAAGGTCGTAAACTTGTACCAAAAGATATAGATATAAAAGAGGCTTTTTAGTATTATATATGGTCCAAGTTGAATGTATCATCATTGACTTCTATTATAATGTTGTATAATTTCCAATTAATCAATAAACATTAATTAAAAAATAACAAGCGAGGGACACACCACACTTTTTAAACCAAATTTCCCCTAAAAAGATTTGCTAAAATCAATTCTGAAATATAAAAATAAATTAGACAAGTAAATTCACTACAAGATGTCAGCCTCAATTAGAGAGACAAACAAATCCTAAAAATAATCAGATAGGGGCAAAACCGTCCTACCAACTAATAAAGCAATTTTTCTTTGTCTCTTTCACAATGATACATTTACATTTTAATCTTTTTTTTTTTACATTTCATTAATAAATTAAAAACACGAAAAAAAGCAACGTTCCCCGCCACCTCCCTCCCCTCTGATAGGCTGACACTCAAACCGGCATAAACCAACACACCATTCTCTCACTCACACTTTCCTTTTTCTTTTTGCATCCAAAAAAATCAACAAAACCCTAGGATTTCAATAACACCCAAGAAAATAAATAAAACATCTACCCTATTTGGCAAATAGAGTTTAGAATTTAACTGTTAGAGTTTTAACTTTTTGTTTAGCAGATTTGACTGCTGATTTGACAACTTTTTTTTTATAGATGTGTTTGGTAACAATTAACTTATTGTTAAAAGCTTATTGCTATTTGTTTGCATAAAATGACGTTTATAAACATTTTAATACATATAGTAGTATTATTATTAGAGGCAAAAAATATCATTAAACATATTTTTACCTAATCCTCTAAAGAAAAAGCACCAATCAAGAGTTTTTTCATTTTGATAGTTTTTGTTCCAAAACTTTCTCTAAAACTCTCTTTTACCAAACAAAAATATGGAAACTCGAAAGAAATAGTAGTTTTCAGTTTTCTATTGTTAGTTTCTAAATTGACACGTTTAATATAACTAATATGTTCTCATATGACTTTTGTGATCCTAAAACCAAATAGTGGAGAAGGATAGTGATACCGAATGAGCCCTTAGTTGTAAGAATAGTACGGAGGACCTAAGGTCGAGTCTCATCTACCTACATCATTACGCTTAGTCGCACTGTAACATAAATCAATGCAAGATTGAGAAGCAACATACCAGTAAGATCAGCAAGCAAAGCTCTACAAGGACCTTGAGTAGTATTATTAGCAACATCAAGCAACCAAAACCCAATAACAAACACAACAATCGCCATCGGCCGTTTTCTCTCTCCTCCATCAACTTTATCCCCCATCAAAAACCCAATATCAGCGGAGAATCCGACGATTGAAACAGCGGCGATGATCATAGCAGCTCCAGCGAGAATAAAAGGGCGACGGCGGCCGAAGCGACTGGTAGAGCGGTCGCTGATATGGCCGACCAAAGGCTGGACGATGAAACCGGAGACAGGACCGCAAAGCCAAATGATGCTAGCGAAGGCATGAGGGATGCCTAACTCTTGAACGTAGGGAGTTAGGAGAGAGAGTTGTAGGGCCCACCCGAATTGTATGCCACCTGCAACGGAGGTTACTTTTAGGAGCTTTTTTAGTGGGACTCGGGCGGCCCGGGTTGGAGGAGGTTGTGGGGGACGGGGTGCTGGTGGTCGGGTTGTGTGCCGAGGTTGACGGCCCGAGTGGGTTTGTCGTCGGGGTTTTGTTTCTCTGGTGATCTCTGTTTTAGTTTGGTCCTGGCTTGTCATTTTTTTTTTTTTTTTTTAATGGGTGGGTGTGTGGAGTGGGAGAGTGAGGAGAGAGAAAAAAGGTGGCAAAGAATTTTGAAGGTGGCGTAGAGGTTCAACTAAATAGTTCTTTTCATTTTGTTTTTTTTGTTTTGTGGGGGAAGGGAATAAGTTTTGTTTTGTGAATGAAGGGAATGGGTGCGGTTTTTGCTGGAAAGTGGAAATGGTTTTTGAGTGAATCTCGGAAGGATGAAATGAAAAGTGGTAACCGAGGTGAAGTAGTTGGTAAAGTAAAATGTTATTTGTCGCTCTAAAATTATTTTAAATCGCCTTAATTCTACCAAATATTTTCAATTTTATCCTTCTTTTTGTTTTCTTTTCTTTTCCCAAACTACCACCTCCATCCCTACAACCACCCCCTCCACCACCCACCAGCAGACTCTCACCCCACCCTCCCTCCACCCCCACAAGCAGCCAAGGTCGTTCCTGAGTATTATTGGACCCGGGGAATATATATGAAAACGGGCCCCTAATACATAAGAGATTTAATAAAATATGCACGTTTTTAAGATAAAATCTAATTATTTACCAGCAATTGTTTCTTCAAAAAAAAAAAACTTTTATCTAATACTCCCTCCGTCTTAAAAAGATATGAACACTTGTTGGTTTACGTAATTTAAGGTGATAAGTTTTAGTGTGGTTATCAAATGTTATTTTTATTGAAAAATATATGTGATAGGAGTTGGTGGGTATCTTTTATTGAAAAAGAGAAAAAACACATAATAATAGTGGGACCATGTCAAAAAATAGTTGTTCAAACTGAAATAGAACAAACAAAAAACAAAAGTCATCAGACTATCGTGGGATGGATGGAGAAGTCCGTACTAAACTGATAAACTAATAAAATTGAAAAATCGAAATATAGAATACACTTTATTACCCAACACCTAAAATGAATTGTGAAATCTAATAGGTTTTTTTTTTTGACAAGAAAAAAACGAAGCCATATTATTACTCAAGCAAACTGTCAGCCATTACATCACTAGCAATTTCAAAAGGAATTTCTTCTAACCAAACTTTCATACCCTCATAAGACTTGCAGCTCTTTGCAAGCCTATGAGTAGCCCTATTCCCTTGTCTCTTAACATGGTTGACAATAAAAGTACACAGTTCAGCATAGTGAAGGATATCTTGGACAATTTTCCCAAAAGGGGAGGGTTCACCTTTTGGCAGTCTCCTTCCAACATGAAATTCGAGAAACCCGCTTCCATGGCTATTTGGATCCCATGTCGAGCACTCAAAGCTTCTGCTATATCCACATCCACAATTCCCTTCACACGACAACATGTAGCCATCACTACATCACCCTCGGAATCACGCAAAACTCCAGCCATCCCTATCTCCTGATCATCAAATATGGCGGCATCCGTATTCAGTTTATACGCACCCTCCAAAGGTGCCTGCCATCTCACCTTTTCATCACTCCTGCTTGCTTTAGCTTTAAGCACATCATTCCCCTGAGCATACTCCCACGTACCCCTCTTCGCCCTATCAACAATCTCCACAAACTCCACCATTTTCCTCTCAAAAACCCACCTATTACGCCCAAGCCAGATATTCCAACAAAGCATCCAAAACAAAGCCCACCATTCATCTTCATTCACCCTTGCCATGAGAGAATCAACCCACTCATCAAACTTTGACTCACTCAAACTATCCGTATCAATTCTGAGTGGAGAGTAATACCATGCTTTCTTACTCATCTCACAAAACATAATCATATATTCCACTGATTCATCCCCTTCCCCACATTTTTGGCATCTTCCACTCTCCTTAACTCCTCTCTTTATTGGCAAGATTTTTTGCCACTGGGAGGCATGCATGAAGTGCTTTCCACCCAAATATTCTCACTTTTGGTGGGATATTAGCACACCATAGCTGCTGCCATACCTTCCTATCCTTGCTTGTTGAAGAAGACGGGCCATTGTTTCGGGTCTCCATCAATTCTAGATAATAGGTGCTCCTGACCGAGTAACCACCATGAGTTGTATGGCTCCACATCCACTCGTCTTTCCCACCATATACCGACACCGGAAGCTTTTTAATTTCTTGCACCTTCCATGGAGTGAAGAGCATATCCAGCTTGTTGCCTAACCACCTGCCATCTTCCATCAGTTCATTCAAACAAAATGGTCCAATATCACCATCCCCTCCCTCTCTTTGAGTAACACGAAAGTTTGGAAGCCCCGGGACCCAGGGATCTCTCCAAATGTGAGTATCCTTACCATCTCCAAGAATTTTACATGCCCCTTTCTTGACTAACTCCCTAGCCGAGAGGATAGATTTCCATGTAAAGCTCGCGTTCGGGTTGACATTTACTTCCAGAAACGACGAAGAAGGGAAATATTTACCTTTCAATACTCTTGCCATAAGTGAATTTGGCATACTAAGTACTCTCCAAGCCTGCTTTGCAAGCAGGGCCTTGTTAAAAATATCAAAGTTTCGGATTCCCAAACCTCCTTCACGTTTCGGGAGAAAAATTCTATCCCAAGCAACCCAAGCTATTTTTCTCTTTTCATCTTTTTGTCCCCCAAAGAAACTCCTACACATCTTTTCAATTCCCTCAATAATGCTCTTCGGGATTTTAAAACATTGCATGGCATATGTAGGAATAGCTTGTGCAACAACTTTAATTAAGATTTCACGACCTGCTTGTGAGAGACATTGGCCTTTCCATCCCTTTAGCTTTTTCCAGACACGATCCCGAATAGATTGAAAAACTCTTTTTTTTAACATCCTATGTAAGTAGGGAGACCCAAATATTTATCATGTCCATCCACTACCTTAAAAGCTAACTTCGTCTGAAGGATATTAATCTTTTTCGGCTCCAGATTTCGGCTATAGGACATTTCAGATTTTTCCATATTCAGTTTCTGCCCAGATGCAGCTTCATAGATGGAAAGCAGCTCTAACACATTTTCCACCTCTTCCTCTGTGGCACTAACAAAAAGTAAACTATCATCTGCAAAAAAGAGGTGAGAAATAGGACTAACAATTCCCCCAATTTTGAGCCCAGGAATCAACTTTCTTTCCTCCGCATCTCTAAGCAGCGTAGACAGGCCCTCTACACATAATACAAACAAAAAAGGTGATAACGGATCGCCTTGTCTTAGTCCTCTGGATGGAGTAAATGATCTAGAAGGATGACCATTCACAAGCACAGAGAACGAAGCTGAAGAGACACATCGCAGCACCATCTTTGTATACCCATTCGGAAACCCCAATTTTAGCATCTTATTCTCCAAAAAATTCCACTCCACTCTATCATACGTCTTGCTCATATCCAGCTTCAGACCCAAAAAAAACCTTTTTTTCCTTTTTTTTTTTCCTCAAAAAATGAAAACATTCATAAGCCACCAGAACGTCGTCTGTTATTAATCTCCCCGGCACAAAACCACTATGGCTATCATGAATAACAATCGGAAGGACTTTCTTCATTCTATTAGCTGAAACCTTCGACACAAGTTTATAGAGGACATTACAAAGGCTAATAGGGCGAAAATCAACAAGAGACTCACAATGCTTCTTTTTTGGAATAAGCACTATGTGAGTCTGATTTACGTCACCAACATTCTCAATATCATTCAAAAACTTTAAAACTTTATCAATAATATCCATATCTATTGTACTCCAAAAGGTTTAATAGAACAGAGCATTCATTCCGTCCGGGCCCGGGGCTTTGTTAGGATGCATTTGAGATAGAGCCATCTCCACTTCTTCTCTGCGAAACGGGGCAGCCAGCATGCTTTTCATATCATTTGGGACGATTGGATTAACCAGTGGCGGAGCCAGAAGGGGGGACATGGGGACAGATGTCCCCCCACCTTTAAAAAAAAATTCACGGAAAAAAAATAAAAAAAAAAAAAAAAGAAAAACAAACGAGACGCGTCACGTGAAACTGAAACACAAACATAAGCCTTTCACCTTTGAGAGAAAAACGAAGAGAGAGAAAGTTCAAGAATCAAAACCCTAACTCCCCGCGACCCCGCCGTCTAGTCCACCGGATTTCTTTCTGTCCAGGCCGCCGGATTTCCGTCATCGAACTACGACCACGAGCAGCAGCCAGGCCCAGGCCTCAGGCAATGGCGGACTGACTACTGAGTCACGAAGAAGATCCGACCACGACTCCACGAGCAGTAGCACGACTCCACGACTCCATGACCACGTCGTCGGCAGGCACGGCAGCTGCCCAGTGGCCCCAGTCCAGTCACACTCACCAGTGAGTTGTTTTTTTCTAAACCCTAACTCCATAAGTTTTAATTTTGCTGTTTTGAGGTAATATATATCAATGTTTGGTTCAATTGGTTGTGAATTTGTGAATTGTGAT
Source organism: Beta lomatogona (assembly GCA_947646795.1). NCBI lineage: Eukaryota > Viridiplantae > Streptophyta > Magnoliopsida > Caryophyllales > Amaranthaceae > Beta > Beta lomatogona. The sequence goes on along the minus strand of CANSNZ010000782.1, from coordinate 657,894 downwards.
TATGATAGAAATCTAAATTCTTGAATTAATTGAATGATTTGTTGTTGGAAATTGGAATGTTGGCCATGATTTATTGACTCGATTTGTTGATTCATGTTTTAGGATTTAGGTAGTTTGTAATTTCTAATTTGAAAATTGTAAATATGAGTTGATTTATAATTGATTAGTTTGGTTTGATAATGTAATTGATTCATGTTTATCAATTTAATTAGGAAAATGTCAAGTGGTTCATATTCACCTAATTCAAACAAGTCCAAGGCTAAGGAAAAACAACCCGATCTTCGACAATTCATGTTTAAAAGAATGAAAGACCCGAAGGATGAATTTCTAATTTTCATTTCTAGTTTATATATTTTTTTTTAATTTCTCTTTGGATTGTAAGACTATAAGCATTTTGGAATTTTGGATGTAAAACATTAAGTATTAAACAATTTGTGTTGTAGTGTTTTTTTTCTAATTTTTTTTCCGATTTCCCGACGTCCTGATTTTGTCCCCCCGCTTTGAGAATCCTGGCTCCGCCACTGGGGTTAACTAAGTTCAGCACAGGGTTCATATCACACGTATTGCCCGAGCTAAAAAGCTGCTCAAAAAACGAGGCAAAACATTCGGCTATTTCATCCTCATCCTCGTAACAAGTCCCAGCTTCATTTTTTATAGCTCCCACATAATTTCGCTGCTCACGCTGATTTGCTTTGTGGTGAAAAAACTTTGTGTTTTTATCACCGCTCTCAATCCAGTTCTGTCTACTCCTTTGATGCCAATACACCTCCTATCTCCTCTCTAGCTCTTCCATTCTCGCGTCAACATTCTTCATTTGGTTAACAACCTCCGTAGTAGGCTCCATCTCCATCAAATCTTTCATCTGATTTTGACAGGCTCGAATCTCCTTTGCTGTGTTCCCAAAAGTTTTCTTACTCCAGATAGCTAGTTTACTAGCCGTACACGATAGATTAACTCCCGCATCAACACCTCTTGGCCACACTTCACGCACCACCTCCGAACTCTCCTCCTCACGAAGCCACATAGCTTCGAAACGAAAACGTTTTAATTTTTTACGTTTCTCAGCTACTCCTTGGCTGCCCTTCACACACACAACTTAAAAAAATTTAACATTATGTATACATTATTTTTTAACATTTACAATTTTAAGGTATATAAGATACAAAATCATACTCTTTTTAACTTAAAAAATGAAATCATATGGTGGTGGAAAGGAAAATCATCAACCAAGTTGGAGTTGTTGTAAAAAGAAAATAAAAAAAAGAAGAGAAAAGGAAAGTAACAGACAACATCTAAGAAAATAAAAAAGAAAAGGAAAGTAACAGGAGAACATTTAAGAAAATAAAAAAGAGAAGGAAAGTAACACGACTACAGGAGAACATTTAAGAATCAAAAAAGAGAGGAATGTCATGAATGGGATTTGAACCCGCGAAGACGTACACCTTCAATATTCCCACAAAACAAGCTACCATCTTTGCCAAACTTGATAGTTATCATGGCGAAAAAAAAAAATTGGTTTCGTTGGCTGGCTCGTGGTGGTTGCAGGGGTTGGGGTGGGGGGCAGCTGGTGAGGGTGGAGGGAGTGGCTGGGGGGAGGTGGTGATTTGGGAAAAGAAAAGAAAACAAAGGGAAGAGTAAAGTTGGAAATGTTTGGTGGGACCTGGGCGATGTTTTTGGCGATTTAGGCGAGGTTTTGGCTAACCCCACATATTTTCGGGATGCGACGACAAACATGATGTGACGATATACTTTTTGACAACTTTTTAGGACTTGAACGATGGTCGAATTGGCAATAGCATGAGACGTAAAGATAGTGTGTTTGGCGCAATGCCCATGCGGCATGCAGTTTGACAATTCGACGAAGGTTCGGACTATTTTGACAATGTTTTTTTAGACGCGATTCAGGCGCAACACATAACCACGATTTGGACAAAATAACAGCAGGCAAAAATCGCAATCACAAGCAAATGTCATATAATATGGATGCAAAAGTTCTCATCCTAAAGTCCATATATCTACATTTAACTATGGTCAAGTTTAGGTCAAGGCTGAAAAGGGTCCATGACTAAGAGATTGATCTCACACTTCGTACATTTGCTTAAAAAGGTGGCCACGTGTAAGACGCACTCCAGTTCTCAAGTTAGGAACAAGAGAACAATGACATAGTTGGGTAGGTTTGCTTATGACTGAGATCCAACACTAGCACCCAGGAAGCTTTAGGAAGGACAAAGCGCAAACCCCTCGGGGGTGGCCTCACGCATAGAACATGCGCTAATGAGGCAAGGAAGATTGTCCTTATGGTGGCTTAAACAATAGCCACGCATATGCAAAACTATAATGTCATTCAAAGGCATAAAACAAGTATGAATCGTATTTTTCGAGTTTCACCCACTCATTTTAAAACGATTGATTTTTTAAAAATCATCCCCAGTGAAGTCGCCAAATTGTAGGCGTGTGTTTGACTACCCCATTGTAAAGGTTTTATTGAAAAACATTTTGAAATCGCCAACAAGTCTTTAAAGGAAGACTCATAAACCTAATTGGATAATGGAAAATCAAATGGACAACTGTGGGACTTATCTAATGTAGATTTCCCCGTCATGACTCCATTAATGGTCAATGAACCATAGATTGAGTTCGGGGGTGAGGGTACGAACACGGACATAATGAACCACGTTCTCCCATTGCTGGCCTCTACTAAATATCGATTCAGGTCAAGTTTTATGCAAAAGACCAACCAAATAATATTTTCATACACCCTAAAAATATTAGTCTAAGTTGGTTCATGAAACACATAAAAAAGACTATTTTTAGTGGTATGTTATTAGGCAATCAAAATGACAGGGAACCTAACAGGTTGTCCAAATTATCTAATTAATGTTAGAACAATTATTTAGGTATTGATTAGCAATAATAAAATGTGAGGTGGTGAACATGCAAACAGGACCATCATAATAATATATATAATAATAAAAAGAAGGAAAGAAGGATTGAATGTACAAAAGAACAAACTTTTACGTAAGATCTACATTAGGAAGGAAATCATTAGTAACTTCAATAAAAACAATAAATTTATTTAAGGACCCTCAGGATATACTGTGGCTTGGGTCTGAGAGTTTGACAACCTTTGGGACGAGCAATCGTGAAGCTTGGAAATATGAATTTGTATGTATGTATGTGTTTGTCAATGAATGTTTGTATGTTTATGAAAGTATGAGTTTTTGTGAGATAATTCGTAAGTGTTCGTCAAAGTGTATTCGTAAGATGTAAAGTTCGGGAAGTCCCTAGATTCGAAAAATCGTAGCTTATTTATAGGAAAACATTGAAAAAATATAGAAAAGCAATGCGCATCATGCAGGGAGTGCGTCAAGCGCACGTCTCTGTGTGACACACAAAGCCACTTGTCAGGCACGATTGGTAGGCCTGACGCGGCTTGACCTGTGCGCTTGGCACACGTGGTGCGACAGGCACACCGCCTTGCGTCTGACACGCTTTGACAGTCTTTTTATAAAACGTGTTTTGAACGATTATCTTTATCCTTTAAATCCAGAAATCAATTTTACGGGATAAAATCCAATTTTAACTTTGAAAATATCTTTGAAAATATTTATTTTCTGAAAATAAAAACAATTAATTATCGTGAATAATTAAATGGGTTTTTTCAAAGGATTGGGACTCAAAATACAATTAATCATTAGGAATAATCAATTGGGCTTTAAAATGGGATTTTGGATATTTATAAATAAGCTTTACACTTTTAAAATACTTTTGGGTTTGGCTATTCAGAATGCTCTCCCCTTGGGTCAGACCAATTAAGACCGCGATATGTTTCATCATTGGGCCCTTAAATAAAGAGATACGATTATGTGTCTACAGCAAGTAAAGCACAAATCTTTTTAACCCAATTAATACCATTAGAACGAAGGCCAGCCTACCAAAATTGGGCACTGACGGAATCAACTTTGGAAGAAACAGACATGGGAAGTTCATAGCAGGAAATAACATGAGAAACAATGGAGATGAGCAAGGTATTAATATAGGATGAGTTTTGCGGCTTGAGAAAGTTGCAAATGTGACCAGGTGAGAATTCTGGAGCTGAATTTATCTATGATATAATTGAAGTCCATCTTCTTCGAACCTTGCGAGTCAATAGGAGCATCTAAGTGTGGAGGCAAAGATTGACCACATTGAACCTTAAGCATTGAATGATAGTTTGTTGAGCAAATCTTAGATCTTGATTCCGATCCACTTTGAAAATCTCACACCCCACTATTTGATAAAGAATGGTTTTTTTTTTTTTTTTTGGTAAAATACTTGTAATAAATAGTATTAAACATTTTAAAAAAAAAAATCTCATATACATTATCATAGATCGACTAGGTTTAAGATGTGCAAATGAGACAAAACATTAATATAGAATAGCTCTAAAGTTCTTAATTATATACCCCATTTGTTCAAGTGAAAAACCGTCTCCTCTCCCTATTTTTCTCTCTTCTCTCTCGTCTCCCACAAAACCCTAATTTTCAACCTAGGGGCTACCGCCATCCTTTTGGGCGGTGGTAAGCCTTTTTCCTTCTTTTGTTACTAGTTTTTGATGTTAATGTTTCTAATAAACTCCAGTCTCTCTCTAATGCAGAGTTTTTCTACCAATTTCTTGGGTTATATCTACTCATATATTGGGTTTTATCTCTCTCCATGTGAGAGTTTGGAGACTTTGTTTTTGAGTTTTTGTGTAATTCAAGAGGTTGATTTATTGATTGAAATTTGTGCGGGGTTGCAACAGATGTCAGTACTTCGTTTACAATCACTTGAAATGGATTCAGTTCTACTTCAAAACTACAAAAGATCGATAGACCCCCTTGCAGAAGGCTGCATCAGACAGCGATATGAAAGACGAGGGTTTTCAGAAGTGTTAGATCTACTCAACGATCGTGGTTTTGTCATATTAGAATAGTATTTATTTCCTTTTGATATGTATTTATTTAGTTTTTACTTCTAATGTAGATGTCGTATGACTTTGAATCAATGAATTATTTTTTCATTTAAAAATAAAAAATAAAAAATAAAAATATACCCCATTTGTTCTCTTTTGTTTTTTCTATTTAAAATATTTTTAACAAAGAGATAAAAAAGGTCAAGATACACGAAAAACAAAAGAGAACGTAGAGAGTATTAGGTTGTGAATTAGAAAGTAGACATATTAATTAAATTATTTAAATATAATCAATTATTATATGTGATTTTTTGTACTCCTAAAAAATATTTGTTTAGATGCCCAATTTTAATTAAATAAATGAAGAAAAATAACACTTATAGTGTTACATGATTATTTTTATTAATGATTTGCATTACAAGTATATAAGACATGTGTTGGACTTTATATTAAAACAAATTTCAGAGTTATTTTTTATGACATGAAAATTACAATGACTGAAATCTGACTTATGTAATTATAATTAAAATGTGAAAAATAATATAGGTATTACTGACCAAAGAATATTATTATGATAAGATCTTGCAAAATAATTTGGAAATTTTAAGTTTAAACATTGTTATTTTCTAATTTGTTGATCTTTATGATTTTCTTTGTTGTATTTATATATTATAATGTGTTTAATTAAGTAGATCATAATATATTGCCGATGAAGACGTGTATTATTTTGCATAATTAGTATTGAAGTTTTTGTTGCTCCAATCAATTAATTTGGTTTGTATTATTTTGCAGATACATATCAAATAAATTTTGTATTATTTTTAACCAATCTTCCCAATTGATAGTAATCGTGAAAACAATAATATCGATAAGATATTCAAACATAGACATGAACCTATTCGATCAAGAAATTATCTCATCTTATCTAACATTATTTCTTCGACTAGGATCACTTGACTTGAATTATTTCTTCTAATATAATAATATATTTTTTTAATCTAATTATATTTCGAAATCAACTACAAGGTACAAAGTCATGAATAAGGTGAACTATACATATTTTAAGGGCGTGTTTTTCTCACCTGAACCTATTTGAACCGTAATGTAAAAAAAAAAAAATTATTTGAATTGGACTTAGGCTGTGTTTAGGCTATGTTCAGTTCACCTTATTTTTGCTTATTTCAGATCAGATCAGATCATATCAGATCAGATCAGACCATATCGATCAGATCGATCGACCATATCAGATCAGATCAGATCAGACCAGATCAGATCAGATAAGTTCAGATTATGCTTATATTTAAAAACTTATTATTATTGTTATTATTATCATGATTATTATTATTATTAGTATTACTAATGCTATTATTGTTTTTATAATAATAATAATAATAATAATAATAATAATTATTATTATATTATTATTATTAATTATTATTATTATTATTATTATTATTAATATTACTTTATACGATTACTATTATTATTAATATTGCTATATACTAGTACATTTGTTCAAAAATATTAATATTATTATTGTCGTTGTTGTACTTATTAATTATTAATATAGGTAATTATTATTAATGTCGCTGCTATTATTATAAATGTCATTGATATCACTATTTGAAGCTATTTGTGTTCAAGAAGAAGAATGTTCTTTTGGCATTTATACGTGTTCTTTTTTATATTTGTTCTAATTAATAATTTTGATATGTGATGTTCTTTTTGATGTTGTACATGTAACGAACATGACAATATTATATGATGTTTATTTTTTTAAATAATTTTGGTAGAATAATATAAATTATATGTTATTAGTTTATATAAAACATGAGTAGCATGGGATAACCTAATGATTTCAATTTATCTTTAAAAACAATTATATAGAACAAGACAACGATATAAGAAGAATATTTAACCATTTTGTTCAAGATCATATGATTATATATATGTATAGGTTTGTTTATAATAAAAAAAGAACAATTTATTGATATAACAAAATACATGTTGTTAGTTAAATCCAAACATGTCATTAATATAAAATAACATCTATCTTTAATTTTTAAAATGTGTTCTTTAAATAGATTTTGTATGCTCTTTCAGTATATGTTCTTTTTTTAATATCATTATATGTTATTTTCATTACTACCTAAATTCTTATTATTAACGGACCTTGAACATGAATAATATGTTCTCTTTACCATGAAAAATATGTTTTTTGTACCTAAAATGTGTGTTCTTTTATTTTTTATTTTTTGGGCCCCTTTCGGGAACCCCGTGGTAAGATGAATTTCCTTTGGGCTGCCCTCGCATAGAGTCATTCACCTAGAGACCCAACAAGCCCCAACCCTCTCCCCCACCCACAACAATATTGAAATATATGCTTCCACCAAGATTTGAGCCTTTGTCTCCCATGTGGGAAGTAGAAAGTCATACCATTGGACCCAAGAGTCCTTGGTATTTTATTTTTAATTGTATGTTCATATACTAAGGTGTTCTTTTTCAAAAAAAAAGTAATTATGCTATTATTATTATTATTATTATTGAAAGTTGTGCATAGTAATAATATGATAGTAATAGTAATACTAGTAATGAAATACAAAGTAATAATAATATTAGTAATAATATGTTTTGTAAAAGATAAGTTCAGTTTAGATCAGATCAGATCAGTTCAGATCAGATCAGATCAGTTCAGATCAGATCAGATCAGAAAAAATAAGTTCAAATCAGATCAGATAAGTTCAGATAAGTAAATTTCAAGTGAACTAAACATAGCCTTAGTTCACCTTAAATTTACTGATATGAAATTATCTGATCTGAACTTATTTTTTCTGATCTGATCTGAACTTATCTATTACAAAACATATTATTACTTTGTATTTCATTACTAGTATTACTATTTATAATTTTATTACTATGCACAACTTTCAATAATAATAATAATAATAATAATAATAATAATAATTTTATAATAATATAATAATAATAATAATAATAATAATATTATAATAATAATAACAATAATGATAATAATAATAATAAATAATGATACTAATAATAATTAATATAGATAATAATATAATAATAATAATAATAATAATAATAATAATAATAATAATAATAATAATAATAATAATAATAATAATAATAATAATAGCATAATTAGTTTTTTTTTTTTTTGAAAAAGAACACATTAGTATATGAACATACAATTAAAAGTAAAAGACAAAGGACTTTTGGGTCCAATGGTATGGCTTCCTACCTCCCACATGGGAGACCAAGGTTCAAATCTTCGTGGAAGCATATATTTCAATATTGTTGTGGATGCGGGAGGGGGGTTGGGGCTTGTTGGGTCTCTAGGTGAGTGACCCTGTGCGAGGGCAGCCCAGAGGAAATTCATCTTACCACGGGGTTCCCGAAAGGGGCCCAAAAAAAATTAAAAATACAAGAACACACATTTTAGGTTAAAAACATATTGTTCATGGTAAAGAGAACATATTGTTCATGTTCAAGGTCCATTAATAATAAGAATTTAGGCAGTAATGAAAATTACATATAATGATATTAAAAAAAGAACATATACTGAAAGAGCATACAAAATCTATTTAAAGAACACATTCTAAAAATAAAAAGATAAATGTTATTTTTATATTGATGACATGTTTGGATTTAACTAACAACATGTTCTTTGTTATATCAATAAATTATTCTTTTTTATTATATATAAACCTATAAATATATATAAACATATGATCTTGAATAAAATGGTTAAATATTCTTCTTATATCGTTGTCTTGTTCTATATAAACTTTGTTTTTAAAGATCAATTGAAATCCTTTGTAGGGAAAATTTTGAACGTGATGACAACATCATTAGGTTTTCCCATGCTACTCATATTTTATATAAACTAGTAACACGCATTATGAGAAAATTAGGACTTGTTTATTGTATAAGTCAAAATATTAGAAACCGAACTTTTATGAGATTTTTAATCTTTATTTAGGGTGTGGTGGGAGAAATTAAAATTTATATAATTTATATTATTCTACCAAAATTGTTTAAAAAATTAAATATCATATACTATTGTCATGTTCGTCACATATACAACATCAAAAACAACATCACATATCAAAATTATTAATTAGAACAAATATAAAAAAGAACACATACAAATGCCAAAAGAACATTCTTCTTGTTGAACACAAATAGCTTCAAATAGTGATATCAATGACATTCATAATAATGGCAACGACATTAATAATAATTACCAACAATAATTAATAAGTACAACAACGACAATAATAATAATCTTTTTGAACAAATGGACTAGTAAATAGTAATAGTAATAGTATAAAGTAATAATAATAATAATAATAATAATAATAATAATAATAATAATAATAATAATAATAATAATAAGTTTTTAAATATAAGCATAATCTGAACTTATCTGATCTGAATTTATCTGACATGATCTGAACTTATTTTTTCTGATCTGATCTGGTCTAATCTGAAATAAGCAAAAATAAGTTGAACTGAACATAGTCTTAGTAAACCTGAATAAAGTTGATCAACCTTAAAATTATTATTTTAAGGTGAAGAGGAAACATACAAAGTCTAGATGACAGTCAATAAATTATGAGAAGTGCTAATAAAGATCAAAATAAGATTCAATGAACTCAGTATGTTAAGATCGTTTCTAATAAATTTATCTGTAGACTAATAAGTTTTAAGTAAATTCAAGGTATAAAGAATATACTCTAATAACTAGTACCCAAAATGGAAATAACATAAAGAATGAGTGACATGACATCATATGTAGACAATGACATATAAGCTGTCATTCACTCATCAGTCGTCACACATGACCTGTAGGTTGAGGAAAATTATGCTCTCAATCAGTTATGATGACTCGTGTTAAAGTCCCGTAAAAAAAAAGACTCGTTTTAGAGAGAGATATATATGAATAGGCGGATCTGCTCCGAACGTTTGAGAACGATGAATGCACACTCTCTTTGAAACTTTGACAACTACACAGGCAACACAGTGTCACTACCTGAACAAAAAGTATGCAGCAAATTAAAGTATATTATACGAATCTACGATACTGAAAGTAAACATTGTTTATAATGCAACTTCCATTACTAACAAAAGGAAGAATCCGCATCCTCCTAAGTCCTATGCGGAGTAATAAAATGCACGCTAGATGAGTGGTACAGGTTTCGCGCCCTTGGCTTTGACACTTATTACAGATAGTTGATATTAAAGAATAATTAACGTAACTAGTATTTTATCCAGTACAATGTTTGTATTTAATCTAAATTAATGTTCGAGGAGAAAGATGTAAAAAAATAAAAGGTGATAATGAATAATGATAGTATATCTACTGGGGTTGTTTTTATTAATATGAACATTATATACCACTCTGTTTTTTTAATAAGTGACACATTTTCCTTATATAGAAATATTACAATAAGTGATACAAAAAAAAAGGCAAAATATCCTTTTTTTATTACAAATATGCTTTTAAAAAGCAAGCGAAGACCACTACTTTTTTATTTTACCCTTGAATTATCTTAGGGGCATTTGATTTGGTGTTTTCAGGAAAGGGTAAAGGAATCAAGTGAGTTGATTCCCTTATTGTTTGTTACAACAATTTAATCATTTCCTTTACCTCATCCTTTCCCCCAAAGTCCTCTACTTCCATACTTTACTATCCCCAAGGTTTCACTTACCATCTCCCTCCTCTATTCCATGGTCACCTTGACCCATTGTTGACCACCACTCAAGCCACCCCAACCACCCCTTTAACAATGGAATCACCACAGCAGCCACCGAACCACCGTCCAACGACCCCCACCACCACCCAGACACCCCATGCAACCCCTTATCCACCACAAACCCAACACCCACCATGCCACCACCATCCAACCACCCCACGAAACCAAACCCACCACCATCTAACCACCCCCACGAAACCAACTATCCACCATGAAACTAACACCTAAAAAAACTCAACCACCCCACGAAACACCCAAGCAGCCACCACGAAACCAACACCCCACCATCACGAAATCACCCCACGAAACACTCAGCCACCACAAAATCCAACAACCACCACCACCCAGCCACCCCATGAAACCACCCGCACACCCGAAACCAACACGAACCACCACCCCGCCACCACCACACCATCACAACAAGCAAACCCAAAAATGAAAAAAAGCAAGAGTTATAATGAGATTACCTTTTCTTATCCTTAATTATGGCTTTAGATGGTCAAATTCGGCCATTTATTGTCGAATTTGACCTTTAAAACCTCAAATTTGAGCTTTTATGGTGGTGAAGGAAAAGAGGAGGAGGGCCGCAAGAAGGCGTTAGCGACGACAACAAATGGGAGGCGTTGACGGCAGCGAAGAGTAGGAGGGCGCGACGGTGAGGCTGTGGTGGCGGCGCATCGATGGTGGTGACGAGTGGTGGCGATGGTCATTGGAAGAGAGTGGGAGAATATATATGGTGGAGTAATGGTGAGAGGAGAAAGAGATCTACTCTAACCAAACAACACTTTTAATCAAAGGGTTTAGCGTTCCATTCTCCTTGTTTCTCTTTCTTAAACCCTTTCTCTTTCCCCTTCATAAACCAAACGCCCCCTTACTTTGTTGTGGTCTCAACTTTCTCTAGATTCCTTGATTTTCCTCCACTTTCTCTATATTTCACTTATCAAGAAACGGAGGAAATACAAAGATAAGCATATACTACCTACATTCTTTAAAGATCTTCTCATTTTACAGAATCTCCAATGCACTACTTTGACCATTAATATTTTTTCTTGTATTATAGTAAAAATTATGAAAAAGTGAAATTATGAAAATATATATTGACACAATTCAACACAATCTCTCACAATAATATTTTTCATATATATTAATTATCATATATGATAAAAGTTTTTAAATTTTGACTACTTAGATAGTGAATGGAAGAATTCTTAAAAGATGGAAGGAATATATGAATAACAAAGTTATTTTAATAACACAAAGTCACAACTTAAGCCTCATCTCATGTAACATGTCTGACGCACCTCAAGGCATTACTTTTTTTTTTTTTGGACTTCTACCTCACTCAATACGCTTTGTATATTTTTTTAGTCCTTACTCCATGACACAAATACGTCACTTGATAATTTTATAAGAAACAAAAAAAAAAAAAAAACAACCAAGTGATTGTTAACTCTAACGAAATTGGGGTCATAATCAAATAAATTTCAATTCCTAACAAATTTCTAAATGCAACGAAGTAAATATTATAAATAAAAGTATTAATATAGAAAAGAGAAGAAAAGGGGTATAAGTGTGTATTTTGGATGTCAATGTCTCAAGCCTCGCTCTTTTGGGCTCAACTAAACTGAATTGAATTAAGCTGAATTAAATTAAAACTATGAGAGGAAACTAGATAAACTAAACTGAAATGAGCTGAACTAAATTTGTGCCTAAAAGAGCAAGGCCTTGGTGTTTTCCCCATTACTTGTGAGCTATAGATAAGGCTTTATAGGTACGTATGACGTATCTGTACACCACCCATACACAAATAAAATAGAAAATCTTGCAAAATAAAAAATCAACTTTAAGTTTTAAACAGTGAAATATACTACAACTTTTATCATACACCCGGATATACCGTGAACATAAAGCTATTTTTAGGTCATTACCCGTTTGATTTCCTCCAAATGAGCAAAAAGAGAGACTTCCAAATGACAAATGAGCGAAAAATAGTATTGATGTACCATATACATGACATACCTGGGTATATGATGAATGTAATAGAAAAAAATACAGATTTAAACATGAAACCTGTAGTGTTATCCCACATTCATCTACCAAAGCACAACATTGGATAAAAAAAAATCCCACTTACCCTTTTTTTTTTAAAAAAAAATTAGTAAGATAAATTACATTAACGCCCTTTCACAGGGCACCTAAATACAACCTATCCCAAAGACCCCCAAACCCCCCTCTAATGAGAATCGAACCCACAACCCGTGGGTGGAAGATGAAAGGGCTTACCACCCTTCCACTCCCTCATTCTCCCAACTTACCCTTTTTTGGGTTAGTCTCACCTCGTTTGATACTCGTCTTTCCGTATCTAACAGAACATTCACCAATTGTCTGACTGATGTCGTGAGCACAGTTAGCTGTCTTTCTTATGATGGCAGAAAAAAATGTAGGAGCTTTACATTGATGACACATTTTGGAGAGGAGGGATGGGGATAACATGTTGCAAAAAAGACAAAATAAAATAGAAAAGGAACAAACACCACCACATTCTCTGCAATAAGCAGTAAAGCACCGCCTTTGAATCCTCCTATTCTCCCCTGCCTTTGAATCCTCCTATTCTCCCCTCTACATGCAGCATACTAACTTCCGCCATAAACACGACGACAGAAGTGGCTGGGGTGTACTGTGGCTGGGAGTCATAGGGAAATATTGCTTTCAGCAATATACATAAAAACTATAGCTAATCAATCAGGTAAAGACACGTGACAACTTTCGCTTGTTTAACAGATTAATACTCTCTTGGGACCAACGCACACTTTGTGACAAACGAGCAAAATACCAGTTATCCTAAGAAACTGCTTTTCATCCCTGTGAATTTACGAGAACAGTAAACTGGCAGCAGCTAGGTTTGATTCTGGTCTCCTTGTGCCGAACAACCAGCTACTAATATTATTTTTTCCAATAAAAAATCCAACCACCTAGGTTTAGTCCTCATACTCATTCTATACATTTCTTCAATGGCAATAATAGCAAGATATTACTCTATTCTATGCAACACAAATTGCCCTGTTCCTGGAGTTGCAACTAGTTGATACCTGCTTCTACACTCGATTAAGTTCTATTTGCAGCAAGAAATGGTTGAGATACCAAATTTAAAGGCCTTTTGCGTGTGTGCCAGAGCCTCCTGCTGACAATGTTGATGACCCAACCATGGTCAGAACTGAGTGTTTGTAGCAAAACAAATGCACCATGAATAAAAGCTGTCGGTACATTTCTCTGTGGAAAAAAGATTATGCTTAAAGGTGAAACAAAAGAAAACAAATCAGAAAATAAAAAAGGGGGGAGAAAGAAACTAAACAAATGGTTATACAAGATAGCATCTGACTGAAATATTCCCTGAGTCTTTACCAACCAAACCACACTTTTACACAATGAGGTAGCTAAAGGAGTCAATGCAAGAAATCTAGCATCGGAAAATATAAACAAAGACTAGATTACTAGCCTTTACTGGCCCCTTTACGTTATATTCTTATTCTTAAAGTAACTCAAGACCACATTTGCTGGAACAGCTTAGACCTTGAAGATTAGCACATTTCAATATAATTCGATGAGCGCGTAACAGGACATAAAAGTAATTGGTCTCCCAAGATATATACTTCCCCTGTTTCCTAATAGTTACAACAGTTTCACTTGCGAATTGTTTATATTAATTGACAAGTTAATGGTTTAACAGTATATATTATGATTCATTAATATTTTTAAAAATACATAGTGAGACAAATCCAATAACATTTTATATAATAACATTGATTTTTATATACTTCTTAGTAAACATATGGTTTAAGTACGTAAGTGAATGTAATTCCTAAAGCATCCATATGATGATAATATTAGTGAGTAAACACAAGCAGCTGTAAACTAATACACTATCTGTTTTAATCTACACCCTTTCCTTCCAGGGATGTTTCTGTCTAATCTCCACATCCTTATCCCCTTTACCGCAAACCTTTTCCCCTTTCTACCTTCCGTACCCCACTTCATAACCCCATCTCCATTCCCTAATTACACAGTTTCTAAAAATAACCCAGTTTCCTTTCTCTGACTAAACAGGCCTTCGCTCCCAAGAATTCTAGTGCTAACAATTTATATTGTATGATCCACAAGCGAGAATTGAAACATACTCTCTCAACAGAAAGGGGGAAAAAACTTAACCATCTGACACGACAAAAAAAAATACAGCAGAGAATGTAGCCAATGGCAATTAGTGTTCAGAAAAAAAAGGATTATATTCGAGTTCACAAGGGCCCATTTAAGTAAGCAAAATGCGTGGATTTCTTACCTGCCTTCTGATTCATGCCTCCTCAGTTGCTTAGTCTTCATCATCAGCAGCCGCCAATTCTTCTAATTCATCCACATCGTCAATTGGAATGTCTTCATTATGATTGGAATAGAAGCCTACATAAAAACATAATCATTGACATTGAAGGTCTTAAAAGTGAGAAATGATACATGACGCACTAGATAAGCAATAAAATCTCAGTGACACAAAATTCCAGTAGAAGCCATCTTCCACCCACCCAACCTCCTTGACGCACTCTCTACCACAGGGGGTGGGATTAATCATCAGTCATCACTGAATGTCTGAACCTCGAGATGAGTAAGAGGAAGACTCTGAATTGCACAAGCTTGACGAGTCTTCTGGCGATCTTCTTAGTAGTAGATAATATGTTTGGTAATCTAGTATTTGTTCAATGGCCAAAGTGGTATACTGATAATTACAAGCTCTCAATAGCTGCTAGCTGTAAGAAAGTAAAATAGTGAAGAACTATTCTGCAATCTTAAGCTGCTCCCAGATGCATGTTTAGTCTCCGCAATCTCATGCAGAATCGGCTACCTGGCAGAGCTAGACTTACCATAATTGATGTATACACAGATCAGATAAGCCCCATCTACTCTTCCTTCATTAAGAATGCCGGTGATCTCCTTCAGATTTCTTTGCTGTTTGGTCTCTTGTAACCAGTTAGCTCAAGCTACATAATGTGTTCAAGTCCATAACACAAATTGCTAGATTCTTTTGATGGTGCACATGTTTAGATCGCCAGAGGTTGATTGTGCATTTGGCCACTTGAGTTTACTCATTGCAGGAGGAAAACGATATTCTAGGAATTTCTTTTCTGGGGTTATGATATTTACATTAGGGATTCTGGAGCTAATATATGTGCTACACACCCACCTAAGCCACATATCAGATTTATGTATGCAAATTGCAAGGCACCATAAGTGAGGGCAATCTTGGTATATGGGGTAGTTTAAATACTTCACTTAGGTATTAGAGGTTGTTATTTTTTGACAACAACAATATTATGATGTAATTGAAGGAAAGAGTTAAAGGAGAGAGGGATATCCAAAAAATTGTGTAAGCATTTTACTTTCGAAGTGAATCTGACCATTCGAAAGTCTAATTACTTGTTGCAGTTTCATGGAAAACAATTTATCCAATGAATCCATCTTGTCTATATTTATAAGCATTGTCAATCATTTAGGCCCTTTTTCCTACCACAAATTTCCACCTTTCCCCTTATTTCAATCCCCCCTCCCCCTCTTTCTATTTTTCTTTTTACCCATGTTTCTATCCTTCATTTAACCTCCTTTAAGTTAGCAAAATGGATGAAAGAGAAAGAGAGATAAGATGAACGAGAAGATATGGAGGGAATTGGAAAAGAATCGATGGAGAAGTAAGAGCAAAAGGGAAACACACCCTTGAAAGTAATTCTAGTCCAAAAAGAACCCAAATGAACGTCAAAGCTTTCTAATATAGAAGTTTATCCCCGGATTTTTTTTATATAAAAAAAGATGATAAAGGGGTATTAGTATTTTGATACTCATCCAGCTATTCATCCCACTTAAATTGATCTTTTTCATCTAAAATTCTCCTTAAAGAGAAAAACAAGACTAGATATTGTTATTTATAATTGTCATGTACCCATAATATGCCCCAATTCAGGGGATAGTTCAAACGCTCGGACATGGACAACAACTGACACGTACGTGACATAGACTACAACAACCTCATGGCTTTTCATTTTGGTCATGTGCTTTACGTCCCTTCTTACATCTCAAGGAGGAGTTCACAAATAACAATGGAAAATTGCAACGGTAATATAAATTGATATTATAGCAAAACTTGATTTCACAGTATCAAACGAAAAGCTCAAAAAAAGTTATCTACCATGTACAGTCATGCAAAATTATCACCTCTAGAAACTGAAGGTGAGTCTGAACTCAGCTCACTAGAAGCAGTGGAGTTATCAAGAAGATATGGTAGCTCAAGAAACTTCAGGAGTGCCTCTGTCTGAGGATTCCGATGATGTTCTGCAATCAAATATTGATAACCATCAAGATAGCAATGACATATTAAACAAAGAAATGTAATTGAACCCTATGTACATGAAGAAGACGACATTCCTTCTTGTAAAAGATATGAAAACAACCAGCTACTATTCGAGCCTGGAAAACACAAGGGCACCAATAATGCTATTGTATGCGAGATAGATCATTGGTATATGCAGACAGAAAGGTAACATACCATCCAACAACCATCAAAATACACATCAAATTTGGAGTTAAAAAAGGAATAAGATTTCGGAGCTTCTAACAAACACCAACGGTTACCATATTCACCACAATGAAGAGCTATTTGAGCATGCTGGATGTACACAGTAACATCATCTGCACCTAATCACAGTTCCAACAAGAGAAGAAAGAACTCATACTTTTCTAGCCTAAAAAACGGCTTGCTGAATGCACTTTCATTGGAAAATACCCATAATATACAGAAAACTGCTTTGCTCTAAAAATTACAAAGCAGAAAATACTTCCTTAGGACACAATACACTACATGATTACCTGCTGTAGGACCATTTGAAACAGATTGAATGGGATCATAGCATGGAGCTGTTCGTGAGAATTCAAAGGGCTTAGCCCCTCTTATATTTAGCTTACTCCTGATCCACTGGCGACAACCTTCTTTGTCGATTTGCGCACTCCTTTTTAAGAAACATGATATATTTCAAGGCTTAATTAAAGGATAAGAGGATTATAAACAAACAGATGAAGTAACACACACCGAAAATCAGCAGGCTTTCTAGTAAGGGGGAAGGCAGGATTGAATGTCCGAGTTATTGCAAGCCATTCGTCATCATAACATATTTCAAACGGTCCAGGTCCTGATTCAATGTCAATAACCTGAGACACAATGTACATTTAACATCAGCAAAATCTAGACAGTAAATAACTCGGCTCACAAGCGGGATCACCTAATATACCTGTAAGAATTTGCGACCAGGTAAGCACTTGTCAAGTGCAAGAAACTTTGTCACAGGACCATCATCGCCATGTTGGACAAGGGAAGAAAATTTACAGTGCAGGTGAGCCGAAAACCAATAGGAAGGTTTCAAGTTCTCCAGCAGCTTAGCCGCGGGCTTACTACCAAGAGTTCGTTCCTGGATCTGGCAAAGATAACACTTACACAATAGTAAGTCATGGTGAAAAGATTAGCATCTACATTGTCTGAATTTTCATGCAAGCATACAGTTAGAATACATACACATATGCGACACCAAAACACTTTAGCCATCATGCGATGATGGAATCACTAGAATTGATCTTTCTACCTGAGTTTTCAAAGACGCAAAGAGCAAAGGGTCCCTAGAACCTAGTGCAAAGCGCATGGAGAAGGTGCTTGCTTCTCGTACGCAAGGCCCCCCTTACTATTTTTTTTTTTTTTTTTGCTTTGTGTTGTAGAAGTTCAGGATTACAGATCGTACGTACAATTGTGCAGCACATCAGAGTAGCAGACCTCCTATCAAGTTCACTTATTCTAGAAAGAACAAGAAGGGCACCTAAGTAATTCACTATATTGTTATGCTCTCAGTATTGTAAATAGTAAAATGAGGAAATAGGTGGAAGAGAAAGATGCTGTCAGAAGTTTCTTAAGGCAGTTAGTATTACTCGTTTAGTGGGTATAAATAATGTGGAGGGGAGCTGAATGAGGTATGCAAATATAGAGAGAAGAGCAAACACACTGGGGAGAACTCAACCCTCTCGAATGGTTGAGAGTTGTAATTGAGAGGATCACTCTGATTTAATCAATACAACTTCTATCTGGTTACCCTAATTCTATTTCTTTGATTTAATTGCTTCTTGTACCTGAATTGATAGCAAATTGGTACTCCTCCAATATAAAGAGCTCACTAATAATAATGTGTTGCACACTCATATATCCAAAAATGATAAAGGAATACTATGTAGAGGTTAAGAATACATAAGATAATTATTAACGGAAAAAAAGGAAGTTGTAGGATTTGATTGAGAGTTTCCAAATGACTAAAAGAAAAGGACAAAAGTGACACGCTAACAGCTAAAAGTAAAGTGATTCCTACCCAAAAGCAGATCCCCCAACAAGAAAGATAAAAAGCTACAAGAGATGTCATCATGAAGAGAACTAAAATACAAAAGCTAGAGAAAACAGCTAAGGGTGGCGATCTCAATTTGCAACAGCAACCGGAGACATATGAAGCTGGAGATCACCAGAGGAGGCTCTCCAATGATCTCTGACACAACTGGTGGCATCTGATTCCAATTACTATGCAATTCCAGAATTAAAGTTTTTAATGTAGGATCAAATGCAAGCAATTCTTATGCAGAAGCTCAAATTTGGATCATAAAGTCAAACTTGGTCATCTTTTAGGTTTAAAAAAACATCTCACTTTCTCTCTCGCATATGTAAACTAAAAAAAATCCAAGAAACGCCCCTCCCAAAGCCCATCATAGGTCACTGCGCCCAGAAGGAGTATTGGATACATTTAGATGAGCACCTCTCGCGGTCTCGCCTAGGTGTTGCACACTTTTCAAAACAAAGCTTTGTACTATACGCTCATACAGCAATGAGCTTTGAATTTAATCAGAATGTTAAAGCCAATAGGCTACTGGAACAATGAGTTTATGTCCTGATAGTGCAAGATGGTCAGCTATAAAAAAAAAAGTGTTGAATTTGACTAAAACGTGTGCCTAGCAAGCCATACTCCTACTATGCAATGAGCCACTAACTCAAAAGTGAACACGCATGCTGATACCCAAATGGATAGGACAATACCAGTTCAATATCTATACTATATCACTAATTAGTGAGATAAACCCATCTGCTGCTTAGGCACCATATAAAACCAGAGATGAACTTAATCCCTCAAATCAGACTCTTGTCAGTACCTTTTTTTTTTATGGAAATGACGAAATGTCAGTAGCATAATTGATATTACCTCTTTTTCAAAAAATGGCTTCTTCCGAACAAGTTCCCTCCAGTTTCCACAATCAGTAATACCAAGTGGCCAATCATGAGAAAGAAATATATCTATTGGCTCCTCAACTTGCATAAGCTTGTGAACATCATACTCACGAACATGATAGATGGACCGGATATCACTCTCGTTGTATGGAGGTCTCTCAAAATGACCTGCTCATATATAACACACATACATGACAAAATATTCCCTCTTTTCTGTTGCTAAAGGAATACAGAATTACAGAGACGTCAAGATAATACATATTTGTCATAACAATATCTAACACCATGTTTGTAATAAGAAAATACCAAAACCACGCAAACTATAAACTATAATATATGCAACCCAGCCAACCTAATTTATAATGGCGAAAATTGTATATCCCCGACAATCCACCAATTCGTATGCTGCCAAATTTGATCACTCCGGCAAAACCCAAGAAGTATATATTAGGTGCGGCCCATCCACCATAGTACCTAGAAACAATCAATATTGCTACTAGCATAAGGAACTTTGGATGAATTTCAGCAACACAACATCAGTGGAAAATTATGATGAACATCATTTCACATATTTGGTGAATATCACTAGCAATATATTAACATGAAATTTTGCAACAGAGATTTAAACTAAAAGACGCTTGTGACCAAAGAACAAGGACATGATAATGGGATTAGACGATAAAATTAGCTAAGTCATAAAGATGAAGGATGATGATTGAAAGCAACCCTCAAAATACAAATCCACCTTCACTTGAGAAACTATTTGATTAACTATGGCGACTACCATAGCCAAGATTGATCACCCAAAGACGGTGCTTCAATCAGTTGAGAGCAGATATCGTTTTTACAAAATTAACAGGACTCCAATCTAGAAGTTGTTGTCTAAACAGAAGCTATTATGGCAGTTTGCAAGAGAAGATCTCCTCGCATAAAAAAAAGAGAACTTCTAAATATCACTGTGAAACACATTCACAGCTGATTAAAATTTTTGGATCTATATCATCCCTACCAACAGCTCTTCATAGAGACTTCACAGAAATTCAACCTGATTGAAGCAGCACCCAAATAAGATCTTGGGCCTGCATGGTAGGTAAGTGGTAACTCCCTGATATTCAATCAGCTGATTGCTGAGAGTATAAAGACTGATACAAACTTCTAAGCTATTCAAGAATACAGTATAACCTTAAAGTAAAGCTCATTCTTCATCCTCCAACTCTAAATAAGATATTCCATATAGGGTTCGTCATCCTCTGGCTTAACTTATGCTTAATACAAGAAAATTTTCGAGATTTATATGTTTGACCAAAGATCATAATTTCCAAACATAAAAAAAAATTAAAATCTTTACAAGGGAGCACTTGTGACAGAATATGAAGTACAAAAACTCTTAAATTTCTGGCAATCCCAAAACATCTTTGTTTCAGAAAAGCGAAAAAAACGAATACAAAACGCCCCAAATATGGCCACTTGGTAGTGAAACAGTAACAGTAGTTCTAAACATCAAAAAGTACAACTGAACATTCTGACAGATGTACGCTCTTCATGTGCACGTTTCTGCCCAAGGAATATGTAGACAAAAGACGAGGACCTCACCAAAACCCAAACTTCTGTTAATGAAATCAATTGGGGATCTTCTGTGTCTTTAATTCTCACCAGCAAACACCTCCAAGGAATTTAGCTATTGGATATCAAGACATGTAAATGATTTTTTGCTATATACCTTATTTCTATTTTTCTTTATAAGGCTACCTTTTGAAGAGGGATAGTAAGTCATATGATTTTGTTTTGACAATAGTCAATGTGCCAGATAATTTAGCTACTCCCTCCGTCTTAATTAATAATGCTTGTTTCTCATTTTGCACAAGAATTAAGAAAACTATCATTTGCTTTAATTATTTGTAGTACTAGCATTGGAAAGATATATATTTGCATTGGAAAGTACAAATACTTCCTCCGTTTCGTTTTAAACGCAACAATTTCCATTTTGGGAAGTTTCAAATTAAATGCAACAATTCCAAACTTTCTATTTTTGGAAAGTTTTTTAGGTGTGAGTTTACAAAAATACCCTTACTAAAAAATTAAACCACACTTAATTATACCTAATAAAAACTAATTAAACCCTTAACAAGAACTTATCATACTAATTAAATCAATACAAATCCAAATCATCTTCCTCTTTCCATCTCCTCAACTCTCACCCACCACCACTTTTCTTCTTCATCATCATCTAAACCTCCATCATCACCCACCTTAAGATTCTCTCTCCTCAATCCCACCTACCTCAAGTTTCACTCTCCTCACTCCAACCCACCACCACTTTCTATCTCCACCACCAACCGCCGGAATTCGTCCCAACCACCCGCCGGATATCGTCTCCACCATCACCACCACTTTCTATCTCCCATTTTCTCTCTCCTCTCTTCTCTCCCTCTCACTCTTCTCTTTCCTCCATCTCCTTCTCTCTTATCTCTCGCAGAGACTTCTCCGTTCATGCTTTTGATTCCGATTCAAATTCTCGCTCTCCTTCTCAACTCGATTCTCAACCTAAGCTTCAAGAACAAAATACAGGAAATGGCGGAGCTCCCAAACCCGAGGAATTTCCCAGCGGCGAGTTTCAGTTCAAAGAATTCGGCGCTTGGAAGAATTTCGTCGTTAAATGTCGTATGCTCGTCGCATTTCCTTGGCAAAGAGTTAAGAAGGGCACTGTTTTGACTATGAAATTGCGTGGCCAGATTTCTATCTCTTTTAACTCTTTTATTTTTGTCTTTGAAACTTATTTGTTTTGATAGTTGCAGATCTGGTCTCTTGGTTGTGATTCCGGTGGTTTTGGGTTGAATTTTGGTGCTTTTGGTTGTGATTTCAGTGGTTTGGGTGGTGAATTTCGGTGTTTTTTGGTGGTGAATTTGAGTGGTTTGGCTGGTGATGCTGGTGGTGGTGTTTTTTTTGTGAATTTTGGTGTTTTTTGGTGGTGAATTTCGGTGTTTTTGGTTTGGGTGGTGCTGTTGGTGGTGGTATTTTTTGGTGGTGAATTTCGGTGTTTTTGGTTTGGGTGGTGCTGTTGGTGGTAGTGTTTTTTGGTGGTGAATTTTGGTGTTTTTGGTTTGGGTGGTGAATTTCGGTGTTTTTGGCTGGTGGTGGTGTTTCGGTGGAGCTGGTGGTGGTGCTTCGGTGGAGCTGGTGGTGGTGCTTCGGTGGAGCTCCGCAGTGATAGTGGCAGTAAATACTGGTGGTGCTTGGTCCCACTTTCTCTCTCCACTTAAACTTAATCACATACCCTCACATTTTTCTAATCACCCCTTAAGAAATTTCAATTAGGACCGTGCCACTCCAATTGTTGCGTTTAGAACGAAACGGAGGAAGTATTAAATGTGACTACAACTTTCCATGTAAAATGTAAGGGTTAATATTAATTGTGGGCCATGTGGCTACAACTTTCCATGTAAAGTGAGGTGTCAAGATAGGAATAAAATTTGTTTGATGATGACATTTTAGAATAAAGTACCATTTCAAAAGTAGAAAAAAGAAGAACACTTGGGACATCCAAAATGGAATACAAGCACTATAAATTGGGATGGAGGGAGTATAATTTAGCTTGTAAGAAAATGGTATCGATATTCCCAGGTTTCCTAGATTTTGGACATTTGCTATTTCCACATTTCACATTCTAAGTCTGATTCTGTGCTACATGCATCAGAAATAGATGATCCTATCACAACATATTTTTCAACTCATCGAAACAATTTTTTAAGAATCAGTCAACAGTAAGAAACCCCCTGATCTCCTCATCACATACATCATGAGCCCGTAATAGCTTCACCACATATATAAGT
The DNA here is from genome assembly GCA_947646795.1 of Beta lomatogona. Classification (NCBI taxonomy): domain Eukaryota; kingdom Viridiplantae; phylum Streptophyta; class Magnoliopsida; order Caryophyllales; family Amaranthaceae; genus Beta; species Beta lomatogona. The sequence continues at coordinate 634,014 of CANSNZ010000782.1, read as the reverse complement.
TGCCACATCTCCTAGGTGAGCTTATAATTAAGCATGAATTTTTCCTAAATCAACAAGAAGCTCTCCTAATTCCTTAGAAATTAAATTTGCACAAAGCCTTACAAGCTTTTTTCTATCTTAAGAAAAGAATGACAATAGCCAAACTAAAAGCTGTCCAAATCCTTTCATTGTCATCATGTACACAGACACACAGTACATATCACTAGTGTTATTTATATGTTCATATCTTAAACATAGATATTATGAGACTCCTCAAATGGTTGTTGATAATAGCACAACATCTTACTAATTCACCAGCACCACCTAATCCCCCCCCTCTCCAAAAGAGAAAAAAAAAGTATAGATTACAAGAAATTTAAAAATTTCTTGGAATTCATACTTTCCTTCTCGTAAAAGAGAACTCCTGGTGTTCATCTTCATATTTTACTTCAGAAACAGAATTTATCTGGATCTAAAAAGAAATTTAATTTACATCTTACCCTTAATCAGTGATAAAGATGAGAACCAAGTAACAGAAAGGAAACCCAAAAACAATAACCATTTTCGTTTTCCCTGCTACTGACAGCCCACATCTCAAGCCAGCTCTTAAATTGACAAGAGAGAGGATCTCCCTGATCACTACGAAGCCAAGACAGATATGACGGGGTCAGATATGGCTAATCATTCACCTCTATGATACAATATATGAGAATATCCTCTTAATTATGAATATTCACTCATGTCACGAAGTTAAAAATGAGCAAAAAATTTTCACTCATGTAAACTTTCCATGAGCAGACAAATGGATGAAAACATCGAGTGAAACAAATATGGGACACTCCCCTTCCAAGGTACTCAAGGATTCAAGGATTGGACCTTGATGCTGACTTCCAACCAAATATCAATTTGACTGAAAAGAATAGTTTGGATATGCAAAGTTTGTGTAATATACCACAGATAACTTTGCAGCAATCAAGAATTATATGGTCTCTCCATAACTTATACAAGTATCAAACTAAAACAGAATATTATAAAACGAAATCAAACTAAGAAACTGCGGCTGGAAGATTACATCCTTAGTGACAGGTATAAAATGTTCCTAGGTATACAGGTAAGGAACATCCAAGCAACAAACTAAGATAGGCTGGTAAAGCTTTCGCATCTACAACTTAGGGTATGTTCTCTTGAACTTATTTCTTGTGAACTTATTTTATTTTTTTTGAACTTTTCTCAAGTTCTCTAAACGATCTGAACTTTTCTTATTTTTCTGAACTTTTTATAACTACCCTCTAATTTTTTTAACTTCTTCTTATTGTTTCTAAACTAATCTGGACTGTTCTTATCTTTTCTGAACTTTTCTAAACATTTTGAATCCCCTCTCATCTTTTCTAAACTTTTCTAAAATAAGTAAAAGTAAGTTGAAGAAAAAAGACCCTTAACCAAAATCTGCAAGACTATGCAAGATATAAAACTTCATAAAGAAAATAGGAATATAAGTTTGGTTAAATATGTGTGGCATATCCCCAGAAATTACATCTAGCATGCAAGGAGAGAGAGAGGGAGAAAAGAACCAAGAAGAACCAAAATAAAGAAGAATTAAGGGTAGGGCTACAAGTTGAGATTCCAGCAAAAGTGCAGCTCATATCAAATTCTCATCACAGAAAATACCATTGGAATTCAATTCACTCCAGTTACATGCTTTAAATAACTTAAAAGAGCCAAGATGAACAAGCTCAAATTGACAAGGGAACAATGAAACAGGATTAGTCTAACGGCTCACAAGTTGGATGCATGTATGCTCCATTCATAATTGAATAAACAGGCGGTCTTATGATTACGAACTTAATTAAATGCATCCTTATGTTCTTTCGATATACATTCAATTCAACACCCTCAGCTCTCTGATTTACAACTATATGAAGTAACAAGTACCAAAATGGACAAATAATTTAGGACAATGAGAGTGTTAAGCAATCAACTAAGAGAGGAGGAGATAGAACTCATCTGTCAGTCTAATTACCAGGGTCGGGAATCACCCACTTAACTTAATATGAGTGAGCTGAACTAATTAATAAAAACACAAAAAGTTAGAAATCATATGTTGTGCATCACACAACATGCTCATGGCTATTAGCTTGATATGCTAGCATCATACTATCTAATAATTTTCTTTGACGAACATTGGAATTTGGAAGTAAAACATTCTTTTGGGGATGTTTGTTCCATAGCAGAAACACTATTAATAAATTGAAAAAAAAAAATCCTTTCTTCCCAGCAGGAAATTAGAATAACTCCATTCTGTTTAAAAAGATAAACAACTTATAGGATATCATAGAATATACTATTAGAATAACCAAAGACATGTATGTTTCCACAACCAAGCTTACAAGGGTTAAGTGCAGGATGATGAAGCTACTTACAGTTCCCACAGGTAATTGGACGCTTCATGATTTCCTCCAATGAAAACAGTTGGCACAGGAGCTACTACTTGTCCCGAGTAATATTTCCAGAAAGTGTTCATTTGCCTATATTTAGGTTTCACATTCAAACTCTCAAGATCCTTTTTGTTTCTAACAGCCTGTCGTAAAGAGCAAGCTACTGTATCAGTCTATGACGGCGTTTCAGGATTTACATCTCATAAAACAGTAGCACAAACAGCCACAAAAGCGCGTAGTCCATTTCTATAGCAATGAAAACGCTATGACAATAAAGCTACTACAGGTGTAATTTACCAAGTTAACTAGCAGCACGTATGAGACATCCCAAAGGACCAGAATTCCAGTCAAATTATGACGCATTTCATACCTTAAACTCCTACATAGCAAATTCTTCCTTCAAGATTCTCTTCTCCCTTGGCATGTCTCTTTAAAAAACAATCAATCTAACAATTTACAGCATCTGCTTCTGATTCTCACCAAGTGAAAGCTCATGTGTAATAGGTCAGCCAGACCTTATTGTTTACGCGATTTTCTAATCACGAAATGTAACTTTCACTACCGTTCACGATACCAAAAGTGGGCTAATAATACTTCTTAACCACAACTTGCAATAGCTGAAACAGTTTAATACCTCAAATAAAAACCATTGACAAACACTATGTGCATTCTCACATCTAGTTTCCGGATTCGTAGTCCACCTCTTCTCCACTATAAAACTCCCCCAATTCATTTTTCAATTTGCAAACATCCTTGTTTAAAACCACTTGAACATGCTTTTTACAACAAACTCGGAAATATATTCTCACGAGCACTTAATTCCATAGAAAATCTTAAAATCTACTATTAAAATAAATCATTAAGAATCTACTTCCAGTACAAACTTATTTTTTTCCAACAAAACCGTAACTATCGTACGAACAAAGTACCTAGTTCAAAAATTGCAAAAAAATCAAAATAAAATTGGCAGAGAATAGAAGAAAAGGACCTGAAAATCGCCGCAACAGATGAGAAGATCAATTTTGGTGTTCTCTGCTCTTTCTAATTCGATGATAGTTTTGTAGACATTGTCGAGGTCTCCATGCATGCATCCTTCCACAGCTATCTTCATCTTTGGAAGTCGTTACTCGTCGCCTTTTGTCGTCGGCTACCGAAGTTCCGCGGTCTTCTGACTTCTGGTGTGCCAATGAGAGGTCGTAGGTGGTGTCTGTCTCCGCATGGACTGGACTCTGGAGTATGTTCCTAACTAGCAGTGCCGGGAGCGTTGGTGGATGACAAAATAGATTGAAGGGAAAAACATGACAATATTATTATTAATCATGAAGCAATGTTTATTTTGGCAACTTAATGTTCCTACTAAAAATTCTCTAAGGTCCACTTAGAGAAATTCTATGTTTATATGCCCGCCTCAAGATTATGTGCTCTGTGTTATTATTCGGAAGATGCTCATTATATTCTCTTTGATTGCCCTTTCACACATGATGTAGCTTTTGCTCTCTCTTAAACTGATTCTTGGCCTATGATTCCTCTCGTTGATGGAAATGAGAGAATTGATGATGTTTAGTCTTTTCTTATTGTTGGCATTCCTAAGGAGACCATTTGTAAACTTGCTTTTGTTTGGTGGCATGTGTGGTTTCCTTAGAATAAAGTGATTTTCCAAAATGGGAGCATCTCTAGTTTTAGAATTGTTGCTCTTATTTAAAAAATTTGCTGAGGAATGGTCTTTTGTTCAAGAAACGGAGAATGTCAATTGTTTTAACCACTTTAAGAACAATTCTACTAGTAATCGTAAGGTGAAGTCTAGTCCTAGGGAAGTTTGGTGGGACAAACCTTCGAGGGAGTCTTTTAAGCTAAACTTTGATGGTTCCAAACTTCAAGATGGTAGTGCTTCTTGTGGTTTTATCATTAGAAATTGGAAGGGTGATATTGTGGTGATGGGTGGTCTTTCCCTTCATAATAGTAATCCAATTTTGGTTGCTGAAGCCTAGGGTATGAGGGAAGGTATCCGAGCTGCACTCTTTTGGTATCAAGAATATCATTGTTGAAGGGGATAACTTGGCAGTTATTAATTCTCGCCGTAGGACGTGGAAGATCCCTTGGGAAATTGATAATTTAATTTGTGATGCAGGGATTGACTTGCTTCACCTTGGGAATGTTTCTTTTTCCATTGTTTTAGGGAGACCAACAAGGCAACAAACTTTCTGGCTCACAAAGGTCTCTCGTTTTGGTTCTCTTCATCACTGGTTTGAGCTTCTTGGCCTTAATTTTCCCTCTATCATCTGCAAGGATGTTTTAAGTTGGTCCTATCCAAGGGATTAGCCCAGGTTTCTTTCTTATTTCAAAAAAAAATGGAGCAATATTTATAGTATAAGACTAAAGCTAATTTAGATGCGATTAGGAAAACATATCCTAAACTAAAATATAATACAAACAAATATTATCTATAAATAAAAACCTCTAGAAATCTCTAGATAAACCCATCTAGATAGATCAACACGTCTAGATATATAGATTTAGGGAATACTCCTAAATTTATCCTAACAGTGGGATTGGGATAGTCTTTGTGCACATGTCGATGTTTTGAGTCTTAAAAAAAGAAGGAAGTACTTAATATGTTTTGTGAAGTATATTTTAGTAGAATAAATTTCACCTTCACCCATCACAAAGGTATCATGGTACTACATAATTACACTTAGTTTGGATAGTAATATAGAAGAGAAAACAAAGGGAGGGAAAGATGAGGAAGAGGAGGGGAAAGTGAAGCTTCATTTTCTCTCCAAGTCTCTCTAATGTTGAAAGAATAAGGATTTTTTTTGTAAAGACTACCTTTATTTTTGCAAGTTATTAGAATCACTACCTCTGTTATTTTAAAAAAAATTCAACTACCATTGTTATTTCAAAAGTGAGATTATTGCTACCTTATAACAAAAATCGTCTAATTTCTCATCCAGTGGGGCCCACTTTTTGTTTCTTGATTTTAAATTTATTCCAACAACTCGAAATTAACTCATTCTTTTTTTTTTCTTTTCTCGTTTCACTCTTCACCTTCATCTTTACTGCCATTGATTCCTCTCGTCCGCCTCCATCTCATTTTCCCCATTTCATTCTCTCTCTATTTGACCTGTTACTACTTCGTCACTGTATACACAAATTTCGAGTCAAAATATATGTAAGACAAGAAACAAAGTAACAAAGAAATTATATTTCAATAAATGTATTGAGTACAATCTCTGTAAACAGTTTATAATAAGAATAAACTAAGTCCTCTGATTCTATTCCGCAGTTGGGAGTGACACGTGTTGATGTCGACGTGGAGCTGAGTGTAGACTGACGTTTTGTCAACGTCAACCTGAGTTTGAGTGTGGGATGACGTTTTGTCAACGTCAACCTGAGTTTGAGTTTCGTTTGAGTGTATTCGAATGAGGACTGACAAAGCTTGAATCTCAATCGAATATGTTTGAGTGTATTTGAACAGTCATCACGGATTTGATGTGCTTGTTGACTATTTGCCGAGAGAATTCCAAGAGATTTTTATGAGCTCTTGAGAATAATGATTTTCTTGTCCCCTCAACTGAAGGAGGTGAAGTCTATTCATAGGGAATGGAGATCCCTTCATGGACTTCGTAGTTTATGGGCTTGGGCCCGTTTATGACTTGGAAGTCTTTTTTACCTTTGCCACTTGACCATCTTATTTGGACTAGTGACGTGGACTGGCCCAAATATTTACAACCCAAATTATATTTGTTTAATTTGGATATCTTACATGATTGGGCTAAATTATTTAAATTGGGCTAATTATATTTTTTTTAACTCAATAATAATTAATTTATTTTAATGTAACACTAATAAATATTTAGTGTCTACAAATTATCTCCTCGAGAGCATGTCATGTACACGACTTGTTGTGTTTTGGTATGACGAGGTCTCGACAAATTTGAGTTTGATTTGATAATGGTTTGACAGCCACCATGCTATTTGATGACTTTTTTAAGGTAGACTCATGAATTTTCCCAGCTCTATCAAGTCTTAGATGCAAGAGCTTCAATCTTATTTCGGTTCAGATTTCTTTGTTATCGACTAAAACAAATCTTATCCTACTAGGTTTTGGCTTTTGGTACATCGTAACCTATAAAACCATAAGAGGGCTCTGCTTTCTTACTCTGCACCAAAAACTTTCATCTCATCGTCGCAGAGTACCAAAAGAGAAAAGAACGAGAGCCTTTTCAACTTACAACCAAAACGTAAGTCATACCATACACTCTCTTTTCTTTTCTTTTTCTTTTTTTTTCTTTTTTTCATTATACTTGACTTGGCACTTGAACATACTGATTCATGTTGGCCGCAAGATTTACTTAGACCCTCTTTTTTTGTATGATTAGTGCAGCAGAAACCATAAATTAATTTGATCTATAGTGCTGGATTCTTCATCAACGTCAAGGTGCATCATAAATCAAAAGGTAAATTTTTAATCCTTCTTGATAACAAATATTAGTAATAGTAGTAATGGTCGACTACTTAGCTGTAACCAAACTTACTGATTTATGTGTCAGCATCTAATATTTGCTATTCATGCACAAAGTTTGACTATACTAATTTGATGTCTCACGATTTGCGGTGATCATCACAAATTGTCCGAATCAAAACTTTAATGCGACACTCATCAGGATGCAAAGAGGTTCACTTTGCTTCTTATTATTAAAGAATTATTATTATTATTTCCAAAACACATGTCACACATGGTCTGATGCTAAACCCCCATAAATACCAAAATCATTGATGTAATTTATACAATTTGGTTAGATAATCCGCATGATCTGGCACCCCTTTTCCTTTGATTGTCAACTACCATGAAAGATTAGCCGACTTTTTGTTGTTTTCCACCTCAAGACAAAACATAAAAGTGAACTTTTTTATCACTTTCCTTAGACTTGAATGCGGTGATTTGTTGGCTTAATTATTTGGCTTGTATGCTTGTTTTCCACAATAACGTTCTACTGCTATCTCATGCTTGATGATTGGTTTTCGTCTCATCGTATTACCGATCGTAGTTATTGTTCACCATCAATAATTCAAACTCAATCATTAAATGCAGTAAACGACATGCCAACGAGAAAAGTGGTAAAATTCAATTTTCTTCGTCTCGTTTGTCTCATATGCTTGATCATGGACAGTTGTTATGCAAGTTCCTAGTCAAAACCCACATGATTTGCATAAAAAAAATCGTTGACAAGCAGCCACTATTTTACACTTCGATTTTTTTTTTTTGGGCAAATTCCATTTTTTTCTACTCGTATATGATTGTCGAGTCGACACAGAGTAGTTTCAATTTTTTTTTAATAACAGATACTACAACACTAATTTTTGTGATCATATATCTTTTTTTTCTATATTTGGAAATGGGTCATTACATATTTATTTGAATTGCAGCTCATCAGATTTTGTGAGATACTGAACTTCTAGACTATCCTTGAAGTCCTACAAAAGCTTAAGACTAGTGAGGTGAAGATTTTTGTTACACCCCCTTGAGTCCTATATTTTTTTTGTACAACATTTTTTTTGTGCAATTGTTGTTTATGACGTCTTGTAGGTGACAACATTTTTTTTTGACACTTGCCATCGGAAGACAATCAAGTCCACTACTTAAGTGTTCATCGCGATGGGTCAGTGATGATTTATCGGAGTTGTTAGGCCAGTTGCTAATTGTGCTTATCCTAGCAACTAAAGATGACACTTTTGGAAGTGTGTTCGAAGACAATCAAGTACATTACTTAAGTGTTCATCGCGATGGGTCAATGATGATCCATCGGAGTTGTTAGGCCAGTTGCTAATTGTACTTATCCTAGCAACTAAAGATGACACTTTTGGAAGCATGTTCGAAGACAATCAAGTCCACTACTTAAGTGTTAATCGCGATGGGTCAGTGATGATCCATCGGAGTTGTTAGGCCAGTTGCTAATTGTGCTTATCCTAGCAACTAAAGATGACACTTTTGGAAGTGTGTTCGAAGACAATCAAGTCCACTACTTAAGTGTTCATCTCGATGGGTTAGTGATGATCCATCGCAGTTATTAGGCCAGTTGCTAATTGTGTTTATCCTAACAACTAAAGATGACAATTTTGGAAGTGCGTTTGAAGACAATCATTGGCGACGATCATGTAATCGAGACATTTGACTTTTTTTTTTTTTTTTTTGTATTCTCTATTACTCATTCCTTTATATTTTTTTTTTCAGGATGGTGTTCATTAAATAATTCAATGATGATAAACATTCCTACATTGTTCTTGTAGATCGTGAAAGAGATGATCCCTGATCAGGCACTAATATGGTCATCCGTCGCTCACTGCGTAGCCCTGAGGGCATTCAAACTTTAGTGTGCAAGTATAATTTCCTGAGTGAGATGTTTGTCAAACTTCCTCTTGGTGCACACAACGCGTCAACTGTTTATAAGCTTCATAGCATCTTAAAAGACAAGCCTGCTACTGATGATTGCCTTCCCTTGCTCGGTCGTTCTATTCTTTCTGGCTCTGTGAAATGGGGATCCGAAGCTGTTAGAATCATTGGAGATTCCTCTTTCATTCCTGGGTATTGGGAATGGACTGAAGATGTATTATTTCGTTTTCGCGAAGCTCTTGACTGTTGCGGCATTGTCGCAGAGATTTATGATGAAGCCACCCCTCATCTGAACATCATAAGGGCGCGAGGCGAGGATGGCAACCGCCTTATCTCTAAAGCTTACAAACACTTACTTAAAGCTTATCATCATTTGAACAAGCAACTTGAATCAAGGAAAAGAGTTTATGCTCAATAGTGGATACAATTTTGGTATAAGAGAAAAATCACTTATGAAGCACCCATGAAGAGACGCGGATACTCGGATTCTCGCCCGAAGTCTACTCATAATCCCTCTGGTGAGCTTAGAGCTCGGCCGACTAAATGGATAACTAAAAAAACTGCCATGCTTGATTTTCTTGGTGTCTCCGGTGATGTCAGAAGATAGACTAACTATACTGCAGCTTTCTTAGCTTGTTGGTTGTGTGTTTTTGTGCTTCCTGAAAGTGAAGATAGACTCATTAGGCCCGATATTTTTGAAGATGCTACTCTGATGGCTCGGGGTACGACTTTTAGTCTTGCTGCACCTGTACTTGCCAGTATCTACAGAGGTTTGAATGCAATTTCCGTATCTTCAAAGCCTGCCTATTCTGGATCTTTCTTCCCGGCACAATACTTATATAGTTAGCTAGCGTACTACTTTAGCACCAACCATGATGTAGTCCCTTCCCCACCAGGTCCAATGATGGCCGTATTTTCGGGGGCTCAAGGAGCTAAGTGTTTCAAAGAAGTTGATGCTCGGGAACTCATCCATGATGGAATGAAGGCGAAAGTGGGGTGCACCATCTTGAACAAAAACAAAAATAGCTTATATTTTGACAATGGTGAACTTGACGTCTCAAGTTTCAGCTACCTTGTCTCTCTTCGTTCTGCCTATCTAGCCATACGTCAGGGTAATTCTTTTCACGTTGAGCCTTATGCCCCCTATCGATTTAGCAGACAGTTTGGCTTTGTTCAAGATGTCCCTGGCACGCTTCATCGCGGTGTTGAATCTCGAAGCGTAACTTATTATGAAGCTTTGAGATACTAAAGGTTGTTATTTTTTCGGGGTAGTCAGTCTAGACTTTTCGTCCCTCCCTGCTCATTAGACTAGCGTCAGTTGAAGACCTTAGAATTTCATGATTGGTGGACCAGGGTGTCTATCAAAGACCTAAGGAATAAGGTTGACCTATTGTATTCGAGTGTTGGATCTAATTCTTCTAAGCTTAACAGGAGCGAACATCAGCTTGTAGAAAATCCAACTTCACAGAATAACTCAAATCCTGAAGGTACCTGCGACTATCTTAACACTGGTACCTTACATAGGGCAGGAGGATCTAGATAGGCAATGAGGCCGAATCCCAGCAATGGGAGGAGCACCAGCGACGCAGAGTCAGATATGTATTTCAAACATCAACGCCGGGGGAAAAGAAAATCTCCTGATTGTGTGCTTGAGGAGCATGGGCTGAACTGTGAAAGTTTTTTTTTGATGGAGTGCCTGAATCATCTCATGCTGTTACAGATCTCCACTTGGTAGACCTTTTCTTCCTTACATTTTTTTTTCTTTTTTGATCAATTTTTATTGCCTTGTTATTTAAGGAGATGACTTCAACCTTGAAATGGACAATGGATATTCCCGACAAATCACGACATCCCACAATGGTGCTTCCCTCGAAAGTGACTCCTAGAAGGGGGAAGGAATTGAGATTTGCAAGGAATTTGGTTTGCAAGAGTATATATAGATCTGCTAAGAGTTCCTCTCCTATTCACAATCATCGATCCGTTGAGGGGACTTCAAGACTGTCGGATGTTCATGCCAAAGCTGCAGAAGCTCTTGTCATTGAGACACCTGGAGTTTATGTCTCTAGTGCCTCGACCTCTACGCCCCGATCTGGGTCCTTGATGAGAAATATATTTGCTAAGGCGATTCGAGACATGGGTATGCAATATTTGGAAACACTAAGAGCAGCACCCTTTAATGAGGTTGCGAAGAAACATGAGGAAGCCTTAGAAGAGGCTGCCTCAAAGTGTCAACGATCCGAACAAGTAAAGAGAAGATCTTTCTCCGAACAGAAGCACTTAAGAAGGCTGAGCTTGATTACGATGAGATCGAGACAGAGCGTCTTGTACTTCTAAGAGAGCAATCTTCCAACAAGCTCAAGATCATGGAACTTGAAACTGAACTGGAGAAAGCGCGTGACAAGGCAAATTACTTGACAAATAGCTTGGAGGCCAAGGGGATCACTTTAACATCACTTGCAGCGAAGGTGGAAGACCACAAGAAAGCCTTGAGTGAGCTAGCAACTACCCCTGTTTTAAGTATTGATAAGATCTGCGACCTTGATGAGGGCAAGATACGGTTGTTGGAGTTCCAGTCGTCACTCACTCACCCAGAATACATAGACTTAGAATGATTTCCTTTTTTTTTATTGTGTTTTTTTTTTAATTTTATAGATAGTGTGCACAAACAATTCATGTTTTTTTTATTCATATTTGCAATAAGATGGACACAATTTTTGTTTTATAATTATTTAACCGTTCACAGTTTATACTCTTGCGGGCCAGGAGTATTTTACATTGATGGAAATATTTTTTTTTGTTTCGCCGTTCACAGTTTATACTCTTGCGGGCCAGGAGTGTTGCATTCCTTTTTTGTTTTGCCGTTCACAGTTTAGACTCCTGCGGGCCAGGAGTATTACAATGATTGCAATTTTTTTTGGTGTGGCTGCCTCGAGTATTATTTTTTTTTGTTACCCAAGTTGCCTACGTACTTGCAAAAGAATTATCGAATCACTTTTACAAGATCAACCCAATGCAGTTCAAGTTCACATATATTTTCTTTCAACATATGCAGTTTATCCTCTTGTTTAGGAGTTTAACAATGCTCTCATTTTTCATGAGTGGTAACGCTTCAGAAACTTGCCATTGATAGGCCCCACACGTAATCCTTCGGCGTCAACAATTTTATACGCCCCATTAATATATACCTCTTTGACAACGTATGGACCATTCCATTTAGAACTGAATTTACTTCATGTCTTGCGAGAAATAATGATGAGTCTTTTAATGGCTAGGACCATGTCTCCAACTTGAAAGGAGCGAGGTCGAACTTTCTTATTGAAAGCGCGTGACAAGCACATTCTTATTTTTGTTTTGCTTGGAAACTTTTTCCGTCAAGCGCCTCCAACTCAGCAAGTCACAGTTTATCATTTTCTTCAGAAGTCAAGCCTTCTTGTATGGCAATTCACAACGATGGAATTTGAAGTTCCAAGGGGAGAACGGCCTCCACACCATACACCAACGAGTACGGGGTTGATTGTGTTGCTGATTTATACGTCGTCTTGTATGCCCATAGAGCTTCCCCTATTCTTTCATGCCAATCACGTATGGACTTGGCAACTACTTTGCCCAACAAAATACAAAGTGTCTTGTTGAATGCTCCGTTTGCAAGTGCATTGTAAATTGATGATCTATGTTGTGTGAATTTAAACTTCTCACATAAGCTTTTCATTAGGGGTGTTCAGAAAATCCCGACCCGAAAACCCGATGACCCGGCCAAAAAACACCGGGTCAAAATCTATTTTTTTGGTTTTTATCGGGCCGGGTACCGAACCCGTTAAAAACAAGAAAATACGGGTCGGGTACCAGGCCGCACCTAATATGCACGCGGGTACCCGGTACCCGATTGTATCAAAATTATTTGGATTTTCTTGGACCAGCGCTGCTTTTGAATTTTGTCCTTTTGGATTTCTAATTTTTTGCCCAAATTACTAGCTGCTGCCTGTTAGACACTTAGACCAGCGCTGCCTACCAAATTGAAAATCCTAAAACATCAATCCTCATTACTCCTCAGTCCTGACTACTCCTCAATTCTCCGTCCTCACTCCGTCACTTTTATTCGTATTTGACATTTGTGATTTCATGATTTTTGGGCCATATGGCAGTGGCTCGAATGGGATTTGCACGTTGTAGTGAATGACATTTGTGATTTCATGAATTTGTGTCATGGTTTTATGATTTGGCGTTGAACTTATGCTTGAGTGTTAGCTGAATTTTAATAAAAAAAATAAAAACGAGCAGGGTACCCTATGACCCGACCGGGGAAATCGGGCACCCGATTTCCCGGATCGGGTCATGGGCCACATTTTCAAGTACCCGAAATGCGGGTACTCGCATATCCGAGTACCCGAAAATCCGGGTGCCCGGTTATGAACACCCTTATGTTTCATCAACTTATTGTAAAATAGTGTTCCATTGTCAGTGACAATTCGTCGGGGTACACCATATCTGTAGATGATGTGAGTATGATTGAAGTCAACAACATTTTCTTTTTTCACTTCACGTAGGGGGATGGCTTCTACCCATTTAGAAAAATAATCAGTCGCTGCCAAAATATATGCTTGTCCAGCAGATGACTTTGGTGTAATTGGGCCAACTACGTCAAGTCCCCACGCTTCAAATGGCCAGGATGCGACTGTGGGGTATAATGACTCTGTAGGTTGATGAATGAAGTTAGCATGAAATTGGCAAGCATCACATTTCTTTGCATAGTCCATGCTATCTTGTACCATGGTTGGCCAATAGTAACCCATTCTTTTAAGACGGTCATGCAGTTTTGGACCTGACTGATGAGCGCCACAGACTCCAGAGTGAGATTCCTCCATGGTTTGCTTTGCTTCTTCATCTCCAAGACATCTTAACCAAAGACCATGGAAGGATCGTCGATAGAGAGTCCCCTTATTGTTTTATCCACTTGTCCAACAAGTAAGCTGTAGGCTTAGCTTCCTTGTCGAGCAAGTAAATTAGTATCTTGAGTGTTCTTCAGCTGGAGACTTGTGCAACGATGTCTGAATCCGCTTAGTCCTTGGACTGGGCTCTGCTCCCGAACCTGCGAAAAGGGACCCACCCTGGAGGTTTGGGTGGTGGTTCCCCCCTCCGATGCTTAAGTCAGATATTAGGAGTAGTGAGAGAAAGTAGAGATAGAGAGAGAAAGAGAGAGAGAGTATTTTATCAGAGTAACTTTACAGTGTTTGCATTGAATGAATGTGTCTCCTGATTTCAGGGGTATCTATAGTGATAGCAAATTGACAGCTATCCTTAAAATCTTCCCTAGAATAGTGGCTTTTGATTGACTGAGGAATCTGATCATGACACGTGGCAGACCATGACTGGTGAAAGTCTATTGACCACTCTCCTTCAGCCACCTGGTAGTACTGGATTCTGACTGATGGGCCAGAAATTCAATCCTTTTACCCCAACTGAGTATAGCCCAGAGATTAAGCCTTCTTTTCAATTTAAATAGGGTGACACGTGTATGGCTCTAATGATCCCATGTGTCGTTAAGGGAGCCGTAGAGGTTAGGCTACAACATTTGCCCCTAAAAGGGCTTTCACTGTTGGCCCATCTGACGGTTAATGCCCTTTTACCCAAGGTAGCTTTTTGTTGGCCCGTCTGACGGTTAAGGCCCGTTTTACAGAAGGTAGTGTATTCAAAATGAAGGAAATGACGTGCCCTTTCCAGGGTTTTACCGGTCATAACCTACCGTTACCTTCCTTTCTTCCGTCATTTCTAACCGGCTCCACAAGTTTTTTACCCCCCTATAAGTAGTCTTGGTGTGAGGACATTTAATCATTTCACACCTTGAGCGAATTTTCCTAGAGAGAGAAGCTCTGCAAACTTTTCTAGAGAGAGAGAGAGAGATCGTCCAGCCTCAGCGTTCTTCACCGAATCGTCCAGACGTTCTTAGCAGGTATCGTCTCTTTGTCCTTTTCATTCTCCTTTATTCTTTATTTTTTCTTAGAAAATCAATAAAATGGAATCTTCGTCATCAAATAATCCTAGTCGACCAAGAGCTCGTCTTGACCCTAGAACCGATACTTCTTCTTCGGCGCATTCTAGAGTTGGGCCTCTTCTGGCCGAATATATATTTTTTTATTCCTTTGGTCGAGAACGTCAGACGACCCAGTCTTTACCTGTGCAGGGTAATCTGGCGCGCGTCAAGCAAACGGCCCGTCTAAGACGAAAGGCTATAATCCCGTCAAATAGTTCAGATATGGAAGAATCTACTGGACGGGTGCCCGATGAGGCAAGAGAAGTTCAAAGTGCAGAGGCTTTGGGCGGGCCTTCTTCCTTTGACCATGACTTAGAAGAATCCAAAATAAACACTGAGGCCAGTTCGTCTGGCAGGGACGTCGACATGGAGGACATCGTCGAAGAGAATAACGGCAGCGGATCTGATGCTGCCGAAGAGTCAGATGAGGCCTCTACTACCTCGTCGGAGATTAGAAGGCGCTTGGGTCCCCTTTATGACCCTAAATTTATCTTAGTTAATTGCAAATGGCTAGAGAAAATAGGACCAGACCCTAGCTATCTCGCGTCCTATATGCCTATGCCAGGCTTCTCCTTCGTCATACGAAATAAAGACGCGACCATACTGAGTGCCCCAAAAAACCATTTTGCCGTCTATAAACTGGCTTTGGACGCAGGACTGAGATTCCCTCTCCACGAATTCATAGAGCAAGTGCTGAATCACTACAACATCGGCCATAATCAACTGGCCCCAAACGCGTGGCACAACGTCCTGACGTTCATTGCCGTCTACGAACTGCGAGGCCTTGCTCTTTCCCTTCAAGCCTTTACTCATATGCACTATGCGACCAAGGTACCTGGTGCAATGGACGGGGCATGGCTCATCATTTGCAACCGTCCAGGCTTTATGACGGCTTGGGGCAAGCCGTCAAAGATGCACGAGTGGAAAGCTGACTTCATTTTCCTACGGGGGGCTAACGACTTTGTTACCGAGAGCTATAGAGCTTATAACCGGTCCATCACAAATGCGGGAAGGAAGCAGTCTTGGCTGGAATTGGAGGACAGCTTTGACGAAGAAGTAGTGGAGTACTTCAGAATAACGGAGTATTCCAGGCCCGGCCAACGATCTTTTAAGGGTCCAACTAACTGGATATCTTTTAAAGAAATGTTTTACAATGATGATTTCTTGGTGGCCGCCAACTTGTGGCTGGCCCAAGACAGAGGTATGCCTTCAAATTCTTCCAAGTATAGCCTCTTCGTCCATAGCCTTTTGAGCTAACCATCTTTTATGTTTCTTCTGTAGACTCGGCCAGGAAACGTCTCAAGGCTTCTTGGACGGGTGATATCAGCATGTCTAAATTCACAGACAACCTGTGGAAAGAATATGCTAAGAGCAGCGTCGAGAAAAGGACGAAACATTGGTAAGAGCAAATTTTTTTTTTTGAGTGTGAAATAAAATGGACGAGGATCACCTGAAGAAGAAGGGCGTCCAAGCTTGGACGACCACCTTCTTTGGGCTATTCTCGTCTGAAGCCTTGGAGGCTTTACTCAGGACGAGAATCACCTGAAGAAGGAGGGCGTCCAAGCTTGGACGGCCACCTTCTTTGGGCGATTCTCATCTGAAGCCTTGGAGGCTTTACTCAGGACGAGAATCACCTGAAGAAGGAGGGCGTCCAAGCTTGGACGGCCACCTTCTTTGGGCGATTCTCGTCTGAAGCCTTGGAGGCTTTACTCAGGACGAGAATCACCTGAAGAAGGAGGACGTCCAAGCTTGGACGGCCACCTTCTTTTGGCTATTCTCTTCTGAAACCTTGGTGGCTTTTCTCAGGACGAGAATCTCCTGAAGAAGGAGGGGCGTCCAAGCTTGGACGACCACCTTCTTTGGGCTATTCTCGTCTGAAGCATTTTTTTTAGAATGCACTTGGACGAGTTTCCGAATGTCTCTTAGATCATCTAATTTTGTCCTTGGACAAGAGTATCTTTGCCCGTCCAATTTTGTGACAGCTTCTTCTTTTATATCTTCTTTGCCTGAATCCCCCAATTTTACCGGACGGGGTTCCCTTAGGAAAGCATGCGTTCATTAGGGGACGCCTTCCTTCTTTGGGTGATTTTCGTCTAAGGCTTCGTAATGTTTCTTAGCACTTTTGCCCTTTGGTCGGCCAGTTTGATAACTTCTTTGTTTGTTCAGAAAAATGCACCTACAAACAAACTTCCCTATGGGAAGTCGTCCTCGTCCAAAAAGAGGCCAACCACAGCAGCTGACCAGCCTTCAGCGAAGAAGCCTGAGAGCTTTACAAGGAAGAGAGCAGAGAAGACGGCTCCTACTGGCGAGGCTAGGGAGAAAAACATGCCTCCCCCACAAGTCAAGGCCCTTAAAAAGGAGCCTTCAACTGTTGCCCCTGTCGAGGGGGAAAAGGGTGTGCATCTTGCTGTTCCGCTGAGCGTTTTGTCGGCTAACTCTGCTGAGATCAACCCAAAGTCCGCCTTAGCTTTGGTTGCACCAGAATCGGAGACTGCTGCCGAGAACTATCCAGGGTTCAGCGGCTCGGTGGCTAAGCTGGTGCCGCAGATGCCTTTAGCTGTTAGGGCGACCTCTATCTCGTCTGGTGAGTCGTACTACCCAAATATAGTTAGGACGATACGGGTCGGCGGACGGTCTATGAGTCCGTCCAATAGACAAGATATCGTCTTTCCTATCAAGATTACTGACTCTCCCCCTATTTCAGATAAGGGCAAAGGCCCTGCTATTCCCCCTACTCCGCCCACTGTTGATTTGGACGAGGAGTCTTCTCCTGCTTTTGCCAAAATGTCGAAGGCTGAAAAAGATCGGCTAAAGCAGGAGCTCTTAAAGTGCTACCCTGAATCCTATATCAAAGGATTGAGGGGAGCGTCAGCCGGGCATGTGGGCTACATGTCTCAGATTGCTGCCGAGGTATTGTTTAATGCCTGCCTTGTTTTATACTTGGTACAAATTTTGATTTTGTAACTCGTCTAATGACTTGGTTTGTTTTCATTGTTCCAGCTTCTTGCTCGCAGCATGCTAACTGAAGAATGGGCAAGGGAGCTGAGAAAGGAGAATAAGCATCTCGTCCACCTGGCTACAACTGCAGGCGACAAGGCGATCCATGACATTGAGATGGCTAATACCCTCCATCGTTAGTCACTGGACGCCTTGGAGAAGAGATCAGCAGACCTGGAATCCAAGAACAAGAAATATCTTGTTACCATCAACGATCAGTACAAGGAGCAGGACCGTCTGAAAATGATCATAGATACTCTCTCTGCTGATCTAAAGGGTGAAAGAGATCTTTGCTCTTCTTGCGCATTGTCCAGTGAGGAGGGAGAATATTCTCCTAAGGGCAAAGACTGCCCGTCTGGAAGGTGAGGCGGCCAAGGCCTTTGACGATGTCAAGGAAGGGTTGGAGCAAGTCATCGAAACGTCTAAGGCTGGGCCGTCAAAGCCTTCGAGATGCTGGCTGAGGCTGATGAGGTCCCTAACTTTGTCCGTCGTCTGGAATATCAACAGAGTGCCCATCGGGCTATGGTATGCGCCGAGGAACCTCCGGAGTTTTTAGAGTCCGACGACGAGGCTGCAGCCGAGGATGGGAACCCTGAAGACGAAGCCGAGGATGAGAAGCCTGAGGACGACCAAGAAACACGCGCTGAAGACGACGCCTAGCTTTAGGTTTATTTTTCTAAGTTTCTTGGCTTGTCTGCTGCTGTAGTCTTAGCCCTTCAGTAGTCTTGAATTGTAAATCTTTGCTATTGATATATATGAAGAACTTTTTGCCAATTGATTGTCTCTTATTTTCGCAAATTCCAATTTTACCAAGTATAACATTTACTTCGTCATGATTGTTGGACGTCCAGCACAAATGTTCAAGGAAAAAGCAGCTTGCTTGTCTTTAGACGATTTTCAATCTTTAAAAATTGTCTCATGTACAAAAATAGACTCGTCCTGAATTTTTGGACGGTCTACATAATATGAATGACACAGATTTGTCAAACCTGGTCCTTACCCTTTGACGATCAAGAGTGTTTATAAAATGCACCAAGTGCCAAAAGAGACTCGTCTTGGGCCGTTTACAAAATGTATGCAAGAGAAGATTGCCGTCCTTGGCCTTGGACGATTACCAATCATCCATAAAGTATCCATGTATTTAGTGGGAATCGTCCTAGATATTTGCATAGTCTGCTTATTCAGATGAGTCTTGCCCAAAGGAGGAAAACGGCTAACACTTGTTTGTTTTTGTGGACGAGCCGCGTTGTAGCCGTTTTACTCGAGCTACTAACACTCGTCCTGCAGTATCAAACCAGCACAAGGGCATCTATTGCCTAGGTCCTCCTATTTTTGGACGACCTTTTTTCTCTCTAACTCGTCCTATAGGCTTCTATCATTCCCCCCTTCTTGGGCTTAGCTCAACCGTACATGGTGGACGAGCCAAAGTCCAAGAAGGAGAGCCGCCATCCTTGACCGAGCCTGCTGAAGTTGATGGACGAGCTTGAGATACATGTTCAAAGCAGTTTTAGCCGGCTTCCTTGAGGGAGCAACACTCGTCATTAAGTAGTGATCCCTTACTAGGGTCTGGACTACTTAGCTGTCCGTGCTTTTGAAAGTAAGTATCCTTTACTAAGGTCTTATTTCAGGCCAGCTTTCTCTCAGAGACTTTGACGTTACTCTTACTAGAGGTTTTGTCAGTTTGACAGCCATTTATGTGTTATATTTTTGGCCGGTCTCTTCGAGGGAGTGATGTTCGGCATAGAAGTGAGTAATTTTGACGTTCTGTTATTGTTTGTATTTTTGTCCAAGTTATTGTCACTTTTAGACGAGTAACTGATTTAGTGCCCCGAAGTGAATTAACTTGGTGAAAATAAACAAAGAAATAAGAAAGTAGGAATTGTATTATATGGATTTTGCTTGACTAAATGCCAAGATGCATGTATACAATTCTTCTTCCTAACATGTGCCGTGGCACTTTGGAGTAACTACAAACTACCTTATAGTTATCTGACAGTGAACTGAGCTAGACGTGGTACTTCTTCAAATTATCTGAATTCCAAGTACGCTGTATAGGTCGTTCATCAAGATCTTGGAGACGAAGAGTCCCACTGCGTAGCTCTTGGATTATTAGATAAGGTCCTTCCCAATTAGGTGTTAGCTTCCCTAACTCTTTAGCTCGTCCAACCGCTTCCATCTTTCTTAGAACAAGATCCCCCACCTTGAGCAGTCGTCTAACAACTCTTTTGTTAAATTCCCGAGCCATTCGCAGTTTGTACAATTGCATTCTTAGCAAGGCATTGCCCCTGACCTCTGGCACTTGGTCCAAAGACGTGCGTAATGCAGCCCAGTTGGCATCTTCTGTGTACAACATGACTCGTAGGGTGAGTTCTTCAATCTCAACGGGCAAGACGGCTTCAGTGCCGTATACTAACATGAAGGGTGTCTCCCCTGTAGAGTTTTTGGCGGTTGTTCTGATGGACCATAACACCAAATGCAGCTCTTCAACCCATTGTCCCTTGGCGTTCTCCAGCTTCCTTTTGATTCCATTTGATAGAATCTTGTTGAAGGACTCTACTTGCCCATTGGCTTGTGGGTGGGCGACTGCAGCGAAGTGAGCTTTTATTTCTCTTTCCGCCAACCATTTCTTCAATTTAGGCGTTTCAAACTGTGGCCCATTATCAAAGACGATGGACTGTGGCATGCCAAAACGAGTTATAATGTTTTTCCAAATGAAGCCCTTGACATCGTTTGTTGTTATTCCTCGCATGGCTTCTGCCTCTATCCATTTAGTGAAGTAGTCAACTGCCACTATCACAAACTTCTTTTGCCCAGCGGCCACAGGGAAAGGTCCTAGGATATCCATGCCCCATTTGGCAAAAGGCAGAGGGAACAAGATGGGAGTTAAGTAGTTGGACGGCTTCTGATGCACATTTCCATGTTTCTGACAACTGTCACACTTCTTTGCATAGGCTAAAGCATCCTCCTTTAAGGTAGGCCAGTAGTACCCCGTCCTTAAAGCCTTCTCTCCCAAGGCTCTTTCCCCAATGTGAGAAGCACAAGCTCCCTCATGGAGTTCTTTCAGAACCTCTAGACCATCTTCTCTAGTGATGCACTTGAGGATAGGGCGGTTGAATGACTTCTTGTAAAGTGTCTCGTCCCATAGTTCAAACCACTTGTCTCTAGCCTTCACATACTTAGCCTCTACAGGGTCAGAAGGCAACCATCCCGTCTTCTTGTATCTTATGATAGGCTCCATCCAGACTGCTCCTCGACTAAGAAACATGATCTGCTCTTGGTCAATGCTCTTTTTGGGTTTGACTTCCCAAAAAATCGTTCTTGGCACATCACCTTCAGCCGAGCTGGCCAATTTTGAGAGAGCGTCTGCTTGATGATTTTCTGACCTTGGTACTTGGTCGAGAACAAATCGTTTTAATGGCTCAATCTCATCCTTGATCAGTCGCATGTATTTGCTCATTGATGCTTCTTTGCATTCAAAATCTCAATTGACCTGACTGACGACTAAGAGAGAGTCCGATTTGGCCTCAATCTCTACAGCTCCAGCTGCCTTGCACATTTTGATTCCAACTAAGAGTGCTTCATATTCAGCTTCATTATTGGACGCTTTGAATTGGAATCTTAATGCATATTCAAACTTGTCCCCTTCGGGAGATTGACAAATAATTCCTGCCCCACATCCATTGATTGTGGACGATCCATCAACCATGAGCGTCCAATGCTTCCTTCCTCTAGCTGGATCAGATATTGGCTCTATGGTTGGCCGAGTAAGCTCAACTATAAAATCTGCCAAGGCTTGCCCCTTAATGGATTTCCTTGGTTCAAATGATATATCAAACATGTTAAGCTCAACCGCCCATTTTAGCATCCGCCCAGCGGCTTCCATCTTCTGTAGAACTTGCTTCAAAGGTTGATCAGTGTAGACGATTATACTGTGCGCCAAGAAATAAGGCCTTAACTTTCTGCTGGCCATGACGAGGGCCAATCCAAACTTCTCAACTGGAGTATACCTATTTTCCGCATCCTTGAGCACATGACTCACAAAGTATATGGGAATTTGGACGGACTCTCTTTCAGCCAACAGGACGACACTCACAGCTTGAGTGGACACAACTAAGTATACAAACAGTTTTTCCCCCTCGGCTGGACTGACCAACCTAGGCAGCTGCCGAAGGTGATCTTTGACGTGCTGAAGGGGTTGCTCTGCCTCTGCTGTCCATTCAAACTCGGCCTTTTTCTTGATTGTGGCAAAGAAGTGATGGCACTTGTCGCCTGACTTAGACAAGACACGTCCAAGGGCAGCCAAGCAACCCGTCAGTCTCTGCACTTCCTTTATCTTTAAAGGAGACTTCATATCTAGAACAGCTTGAATCTTTTCGGGATTAGCTTCTATTCCCCTCTGGTCCACCAAGAAACCTAGGAACTTCCCCGACCCAAAGACACATTTGCTGGGGTTCAGCTTTAACTTGTATTTCCTGAGAGTTTCAAAAGATTCTCTCAAATCACCAACATGACTTTCTTCTTGACGGCTATTGACTATCATATCGTCAATATATGCCTCCATGTTTCTTCCCAACTGCGGCTGAAAGACGGTATTGATTAATCTTTGAAAAGTAGCCGGGGCATTGCGTAGGCCGAATGACATCCTCACCCAGCCATACAGTCCTTTTTCAGTAATGAAGGACATTTTGTCCTGATCCTCTGGCCACATCGGGATTTGATGAAAACCTGAATAGGCGTCCAAGAAGCTCAGCAATGCATGGCCGGCTGTGGAGTCTACCAGACGATCCAACTTAGGCAAAGGGAAACTGTCCTTAGGACAAGCCTTGTTGAGGTCAGTGTAGTCCACACACATCCTCCAGGTGCCATTGGGCTTTGGCACCATGACCACATTTGCTATCCAGTCTGGATAATAGGTTTCTTTGATGAATTTGGATTCCAACAACTTCTGAACTTCTTGGTCGACCACCTGGTTTCTGGCCGGTCCTAAGTGCCTTTTCTTCTGACGAACAGGTTTCAAATTGGGATCAATATTCAATCGATACTACCTCCGGATCAATTCCTGGCATCTTTTCAACGCAATAGGCAAACACATCTTGAAATTCTTTCAGCAAGTGGATTAATGACCCTTCAAATCCGGACTGAGTGAAGATCCAATTTTGAGGGTCCTTTCTGGACGAGCTTCATCCAGACGCACCTCTTCAGGGGCTTTCACCGGCTCTAGACGTTCTACTGCCAGTCCCATGATGGCCATGACTTCTTCAGACGAGGGAGGTTCTTCCTTGATGATTTCATATTTTCTCTTCTTGCTGGGGAGATGCTCAGACGCCTTTCTTGAGGGAGCGAGAGGCGTCTGAGGGCTCTCAATGGCCATCTTTAACGAGGCGACCCGGTCTTTGACAATTCCAGACGTTTTCCTCTCGCTAGCCACCTTCGTCTGATCTTTCTCTATTTCGGACATTTTCCTTTCGCCAGCAACCTTCGTCTGATCTTTATTGCCTATCTTCCATGATGACGGCCTGTGGGTAGTCAAATAACACTCCCTAGCCACCTGTTGGTTTCCATATAATGAGCCAATCTGGCCATCATCACACTCATACTTCATCAACATCATGTGAGTTACTATTACTGCTTTGACATGATTCAGAGTTGGTCGTCCAAGAATGACATTGTAGGCTGTCAAATCTCGGACCACCAAGAACTTGATAAACAGGGTTCTAGCTGCATCCTTTTCTCCCACTCGAACGGGCAAAGTAACAGTTCCCATTGGATGGATGACTCCTCCCCCAAACCCTATGATGGGATGGTGAACGGGAACTAAGTTCTTCTCATCAAACTTTAGTCTGGACAAGCAATCAGCACTAATGATATCCGTCGAGCTTCCGGTGTCGATCAGAATCCTTCTTACTCTCAAGTTTGCTATTTTCATTTCTACCACCAAAGGATCATCATGGAGAGTCCTCAACCTGCCCCGATCTTGCTCACTAACTACCACCCTTGGGAAGGGCTCAGCCTTTGTCTGGTCAGCTAACAAAACTTGGCCAAGCTCCCTATGGTAGTTTTTGTGTCCTCTATTGGTTAGTCCTCTGGCAGCAAACCCTCCTGAGATTACAAGAACAACATCTTTGTCTGTGCTTGCACTCCCTTTCTTCTTAATATGCCAATCATCTTTCCTCTGAAACTTCCTTCCTCCTTGAGGCAAATAGGAGTTCATCTTTCCTTTTCGAGCTAAATCCTCCAAAGCTCTCTTAAGGTGCTTACATTCATTAGTCTCATGACCATAATCCTTGTGAAAGTGGCAATACTTGCTCTTATCCCTCTATAAGGAGTCTTCATCTCAGCCGGAGCCTTCAACTCATATCGATCCTTTATCTCCATGAGGATGGAGTATTGGTCCTTGCTGAATTCGATAGGATTGGATGAAGAAGGCTCAACCTCTTTCCTCTTGCTCTTTCTGGTCGAAGTGGTGGTGGAGGTTATAGCCCAAGTCTCAGCCTTTTTGGGGTTGCTTTTCTTTGGCTGAGCAACCTCATCAGGCTTCTTAGACTCGGGATGCTTCGCCTCTGCACACACTTCAGTAGCGTGAATAAACGCTTCAGCTTCCCTCAAAGCCTTAGCAAGAGTGGAGATTTTCTTTTTAACAAGATCAAACTTGAAACTTCCTGACCTTAAACCCCTGATGAAGGCGTCAAAGGCCACTCCAGCATTAAGATCTTGGATTTGAAGCGCTTCTAGGTTGAACCTCTTAACGAAACTTCTAAGAGCCTCCTTAGGTCCCTGGACGACCTTGCCTTGGTGCATGCTTGTTTTCTGCTCTTGCTTGTTGGCAACAAAGTGACTAGTGAATAAGAAACTGAGTTCAGTAAAATTGTTGACTGAATTGGGGGGAAGATTGTTAAACCATTTCTGAGCAACTCCCTTCAAGGTTGCTGGGAAGTTCTTGCACCAAGTAGCATCATCTACTCCTTGAACGTACATCTGATGCTTGTACGCAGACAGATGATCATCAGGATTAGTTGTTCCATCAAAAGGCTCAATGGTTGGGAGTTTTACCTTTGGGAAGGGGGCGCCTCCATGATCCTGGCCGAGAATGGAGTGGGCCAGTTAATCCGGAGGGCTCCCATCTGTCCCTCAATGGGTATGTACTCCTTACGATATTCCTTTAACACCGGATCAGACGACGTGTTGGCGAGCCTTTGGACTCCTATAGACCATGGGCTGAGCCACTGTCTTCTCCTGTCGTGGATGAACAAGAGAGTGACTTAAACTTCGTCCCTCCCCTCTGGACGACAACCTCAAAGGAGGGTCTCTCAGGTATGGTGTAGATCCTGTCGCTGATCGTTGTAATGCATCAGCTTTCTTTGCTTCTAGATATTCTCTGGCATCTGTTTCCATTCGGTGCCCGCTTTGACGAACATGGTCCTGGGTCCTCACCACCAGGTTCCAGTCCATCTTTCTTCGCTGATCATTATCCTCTGGCTGCTTTCCTCTTGCCGTCCTCCTAGAGATTTCTTGACGAACAGGTCGACTAGGGCCTGGTCGATCTACTTGGGAACGTCCCCTAGGAGGAAGTGGATTGTTAGCAGCTGCTCCGGGTTATGATGAAAAAACGGCATATTGCTTTTAATGCTGTTCCTGGACGACCGCTGCCATCTTAGTCTGAAAGTCATTCAGAACATTCTCCAGGTGGGCGGCAGTCACTGGACGATCTAGATTCACCTGGATGACCGGTTGCTGGCTTGGTCCAGGAACATTGACAATTGATGGAGGTCTATCTCTTCCTCGAGGTGGTCTTTCATGCTCCACCTTATCTTCGACATTCACTTGAAGGCTTCGATTCCTGGCAATGTTGGATGATTGACAATTAGTCATCGTTGTGTCTCCCCACAGACGGCGCCAAATGTTTTATCCACTTGTCCAACAAGTAAGCTGTAGGCTTAGCTTCCTTGTCGAGCAAGTAAATTAGTATCTTGAGTGTTCTTCAGCTGGAGACTTGTGCAACGATGTCTGAATTCGCTTAGTCCTTGCACTGGGCTCTGCTCCCGAACCTGTAAAAAGGGACCCACCCTGGAGGTTTGGGTGGTGGTTCCCCCTCCGATGCTTAAGTCAGATATCAGGAGTAGTGAGAGAAAGTAGAGATAGAGAGAGAAAGAGAGAGAGAGAGTATTTTATCAGAGTAACTTTACACTGTTTGCATTGAATGAATGTGTCTCCTGATTTCAGGGGTATTTATAGTGATAGCAAATTGACAGCTATCCTTAAAATCTGCCCTAGAATAGTGGCTTCTGATTGGCTGAGGAATCTGATCATGACACGTGGCAGACCATGACTGGTGAAAGTCTATTGACCACTCTCCTTCAGCCACCTGGTAGTATTGGATTCTGATTGTTGGGCCAGAAATTCAATCCTTTTACCCCAACTGAGTATAGCCCAGAGATTAAGCCTTCTTTTCAATTTAAATATGGGTGACACGTGTACGGCTCTAATGAGCCCATGTGTCGTTAAGGGAGCCGTAGAGGTTAGGCTACAACACTTATAATATATAAACCGCGAGGCTCGACGACGAATCTCTGTCTTATGTTTTGGATCACTTGGTAATTTTTTTATGTTCCAAATAATCAATAATTGGTTGACGCCAATCTTCCTTGTCTATTTGATAAATAGAGATTATGTTGACTTCTTCAGCATATTCGTCAACATCCTCGTCATCAGGAGTGACAACCCATCGTTTGCAAACGGGTACAAACATTATTTCTTCTGCCCCCAGTGCCAAAGTGGCTGCAAGCCCAGCGAGCGCGTCAGCCATCTTGTTGGCACTCCTTGGAACATGTTCTAAGTTGATGGTATCAAGTTTGTCAAGCAATTGTGATGCTTGCCTTTGATAAAGGATTAGATCATTCCTTTTTACTTCGTATTCACCAGACAGTTGTTTTAGGACCAATTGGGAGTCCCCGTGAATGTCTAAGTCTCTAAGTCCTATTTCAATTGCTATTTGGAGGCCTATTATGAGTGGTTGGTACTCAGCCATATTATTGGAGCACAGTTGAGTTAGCACAAAAGAGTATGGCAATATATGCTTTTCAGGAGAAATGAAAACAACTCCAGCTCCTGCACCATCATGACGAGCGGTGCCGTCAAAGTACATTTTCCAAGGTGGGAGTATTTCAATGAAAAACACGTCTTCACCTGGCAAATCGTCTGTTATCTCCCATTCTACAGGGACTGGGTGGTCTGCGAAAAAGTCTACTATTGCTTGCCCTTTGACAGCCTTTTGCGGAACATACACAATGTCATATTGTTTTAAAAGCATAGCCCACTTTGCAAGTCTGCCAGACAGCACGGGCCTTGAGAGAATGTATTTTATTGGGTCAGACCTCGAGATGACATGAACTGTATGAGCTTGCATGTAATGTCTTAATTTTTGGATCGCAAAAATCAAAGCAAGGCAATAGGTGAGTAATTCAATTCAGCACCCACCAAAGTCCGGCTCAAGTAGTAAAGAGCTATCTCCTTACGGTCTTCTTGCTCTTGAGCGCACATTGCCCCCAGAGATCGCTCTTGTGCTGCGATATAAAGGATGAGTGGTTTCCCATTTATTGGTGTCCCCAAGACAGGGGGAGAAGACAAGTACTTCTTTATACTTTCGAAGGCTTTTTTACATGAGTCATCCTATTTGAACGGGGCATCCTTTTTAATGAGATGGCTGAAGGGATGACATCTTCCTGCTAAATTAGAAATAAACCTTCGAATGTAAGCACGACGCCCTTGGAGGCCACGCAACTCCTTAAGGTTCTTAGGTTCAGGCATCTCTTGGATGACCTTGATCTTTGCTTGGTCAATTTCAATACCCCTGTGCTTGACAATGAAGCCTAGAAACTTTCCTGACGTGACGCCAAATGCGCAGTTAAGGGGGTTCATTTTTAATTGACATTTTCGTAGTATTTCAAAGACTTTACGGAGGTCATGCAAATGATTCTCCTTCTTCTTAGACTTTACCACCAAGTCATCTACGTAGCACTTCACAGTTTTATGCATCATATCTTCAAAAATTTTCTGCATTGCACGCTGATACGTAGCTCCGGCATTTTTCAAGCCGAAAGGCATAACTTTGTAGCAGAATATCCCTTTAGGGGTACGAAATACAGTTGCTTCTTAATCTTCAGGAGCCATGTGAATTTGGTTGTATCCAGCGGTACAATCCATGAATGACAAAGCCTGATGACCAGTGGTGGCATCAATCATGATTTCCGTTACTGGGAGTGGGAAGTGATCCTTCGTACACGCCTCATTCAAGTCGTGGAAGTCCACACAAACTCGTAATTGTCCATTTTTCTTTCGTACTGGCACAATGTTTGCTATCCAAGTAGGATACTTGACTTCGCGAATAAATCTTGCATCAATGAGCTTGTTTACTTCGGCCTCAATTTCAGGAATTAATTCTGGCCTGAAACGTCTTTGGGAGTGCTTCTTTGGACTGACACCTTTTTTGATGGCTAAGCGATGGACATCGACTTCTGGGTCGAGTCCTGGCATCTCCTTATAACTCCATGCAAATATGTCTTTGTAGTCAGAGAGTAACTTGGAATATTTTTGCTCATCCTTTTGGGTAAGAAAAGCGCTGACGTAGACAGGGCGTGGCACTTCTTGAGTTCCAAGGTTTAACTCTTTTAACTCATCGACCGTGGCTTGCCCCCCATCTTCAAGATTTTTAGGAGCCTCATCTGTTTCCATCTCCTCGTCACTTTCAGGAGCCTCATGCCCTGTGATATAGTTTGAAGAAACAAATTCAACATCTTTTTCATTTTCTTGACTAGACGAACTCCTTTGGTTTGTTAACACTATGACACGACCTTTAGCTTTCAAGGGTGCATGTCCAATGATGTCTACCACCTGTGTACGCCTCATGCGAGATGGGATAACACTTTGAGGTGCATCCTCGCCTTTAACTTCATTTTTCCCTCTTGTGATGCGACTTAGTACTGACCGTCTTTGTTGTTTATCAATTGAGGTCGATGCACCAAGAAGTTTAAAGACAGTTGCTTTCTTCTTAGAAGATCGAAGATTTTGCAAGGGTGTTTGTGTTTTTGACTTCGCACCTTCATTTAGCTCGTGTCCACCAAGTCTGTAAAAAATCGATGTATGATCCTTTACGACAGGAGACTGTAGTAGATCAAAGACCGATATTTTTGGCTGAGGCACATTATTTTCATCTTCATTTTCTTCAACTTCCTCCGCAGTAATGTACTGCGAAGAAGAGGTTGTCCCTCTACGCCGTGCAGAAATTTTGATGGGTGTTGGGGTTTCAAACCCTAAGCCTACTTTAGTCGGATGTACCTCTACGCCATACTCTTGCAATTCTTTTGTGTGTCATTAATTCCATGAGGATCAACCTCAATGACATTGCCCATGGGCGCTGGATTCTCGAAGTCATAACCAGACTTCGCCAAGAGTTTATAAGCATTTGGGTCAAACCTACCCTTGTTAAGCCATTTTCTCCTAGATTGATCAACATATTGTGAGGTTTGAGGCTTAGCAATTTGATTGTGATTGGATCTAGGTAAAGGAACAACCACTTCTTGCTTTAAACATTGAAGAGTAGTCTCATCTACTCCTTTTTCTTTCTTTGGCTCTACTTTCATAACCTGATGACACCCTGCAAAAGGTGACTCCCCTTCCTCACGACGTGATTTAGGGACGTATCGCAAGACCAGAGTCGTTATGGCCTTCTTCATTGCTTTAATGGGTTGAGCAACAACTTCTTCTTTTACCTTTTCCTTGCATTTTTGTTGTTGCATCTCAGTGGTGGCTGACTCGCTAGAGCTTGAAGACGAGCGAATACCACCATTTTTATTTGTACCCCTTTTCCCTATTGAAGGAATTTTAGATGGCAATATTTCACTTGAGGGTTCCCCATCTTCAAAGAACTTAGCATCGACAAAGTACGAATCTGCCGTGCTAAAGGGTTTGACATCCCCATTTATTTTCTTCTTGCCTCCACGATAAAATTTCAGACATTGATGGAGGGTTGATGCGACTACCCCATTTTTATGCAACCAAGGTCGTCCAAGCAACATTTTATACGACGTCTTTGTATCTATGACATGGAAGAGAGTAGATGATGTTAACTCCCCATCACAAGGTCAAGACGTATTATGCCTATGGCACGCTGACTGTTCAAGTTGAATCCTTGGATCATTAGACGACTATCAGAAAGATCTTCCATATTGATCCCTAAATCAGTCATGGTGGATTTTGGCATGATGTTGACAGCTGAACCTCCATCCACTAAGATACGATTCACTCTCTGGCCGAAAATATAACCAGAAACGAACAAGGGTCGGTTGTGAGGTTTTGAGCCCAACAATAAGTCTTCATCAGTGAAGGCTAAGGCAAAATTACATGATGCACATTTAGCCGAACTTTCTATTGGCTCTCCATCATCCTTCACTTTGTCAAGGTATAATTCTGGTGCTGAAGTGCAAGAGCTACCTGTCGACACATTTCTCGAGGCAAATAAAAGATCTATCTCCACCCCATGCGTGTAGGAAGAGCCTCCAAGATAGCCAATATCTTTGGATCTATCTCTGTCCCTGAATGCTGAACAGTCACATTAACAGAGATTTCATTTTCTTTAACAGGCTCTTGATCCTCCTCTTCTTTTTCTTCTTCATCCTCAACAAATGAGGTAGCATTAAAAGTAACCATAATGAAGTAATCTTCAGGGAAGAATTCTTCTAAGGTTATAGGGGTAAGTGGATCTTGTTCGAGCAAGTCAATTGGCAATACTTGTTGTTTAGTATGCTTTTTTGACCTTTTCTTTCCTTTCGAGCGTCTTGAGCCTTTCATTTTTTGATGCTTTTTCTTACGACAAACAGACTTTGGTTGAGGCTTCGACTGTCGTCTAGGCCTCCTTCTAGTGACCAACGTCCACCCTTCATCATCCTCTCTATTATGTTGGTTATTAGTTGGGACACTGTGCTCAGCAGATGGTACATCATCAACTTGGAGAACCGGTCGCAGCACATGTACTATTTCTGGCTCCAAACTCACGAACTGCAGAGTTTGAGCCTCCTAATAAAAATCTAACATTGTAGAGGTGTGATTAGCTTCAGCAACTTCATCAAAACCCAGTACAATCTTCCCATCCTTTGCAAGTTGCATAATTCTCTCCTTAGGTGTTATACACTTTTCTATGGGATGACTAATCAACCTGTGATACCGGTAGTAGTTAGGGTCGGAAGTCTTACCGACCTCTGCAGGACGCTTAACTTCGGGCAACTCAATGACTTTG
Organism: Beta lomatogona; assembly: GCA_947646795.1. Taxonomy (NCBI): domain Eukaryota; kingdom Viridiplantae; phylum Streptophyta; class Magnoliopsida; order Caryophyllales; family Amaranthaceae; genus Beta; species Beta lomatogona. Next base: position 602,896 of record CANSNZ010000782.1, on the reverse strand, counting down.
TTTTCAAGCAAATCATCTAACATCCCTGATAAATCAGAGTCTGGAAATGGATATTTCTTTGCTTGGAGTTCTTTCAAGGTTGGCCTATTTTTCCTAGGTTCTTTAGAAGATGAACCCTTATTCTTTTCAGTGCCAGCCTTGCTAGAGATCTTGACAGGCGAGGAGGTAGTCGTGATTGACATTGACTCCTTAGTCGAACTTTTGGCAGTCTTGTCCGATTTCTTAAAATCCTTCTTCTCTTTCTTATATTCTGAAGAACTGTTGCTTTTGCCTATGTTGTTGGCAATGGTAAGCTCCATGTCATGAGCTCGCGTAGCCAATTCTTGAAAAGTCCTAGGCTTTATACCTTGCAAGATATAAAACAAGTCCCAATCCATTCCTTGAATGCACATCTCAACAACAGAGACTTTAGTTAGGCGATCTTTACACTCTAGACTCAATGCACGCCAACGATTGATGTAAACGATGACTGACTCATCCTTCCACTGGTGAGTCTTAGTCAGTTCAGTCATACTGACAATACGTCGAGTGCTATAGAACCTGTTCAGGAATTCCTCCTCCATTTGATCCCAACTGTCGATGGATTGTGAGGGTAAATCTGTGTACCAGTCATAGGCCATGCCTTTAAGGGAACAAACAAATTGCTTGACCAGGAAATCATCTGTGGTACCAGCATTATTGCATGTTTCCACAAAGTGAGCAATGTGTTGCTTAGGATTTCCTTTCCCATCAAATTGCTGAAACTTGGGGGGCTGGTAGCCAAGAGGCATCTGCAGCTTATCGATTTTATTGGTATAAGGCTTTACATAGCGATGACTGCCTTGAGAACTTTCCCCGAGTTGATTTTTGACAGCGTGAGCTATCAATAACTCAAGTTGTCTAGCTGTAGGTGGGAGGCGAGCGTCTTCACCACTATCGCCTTCGCTTTCATCCCCACCCTATCTTGATGCTGCGTCGTTATCCTCAAGTTTCTTGTTGAGGGCAGCGATTTGCTCATTTTGGAGTCGGATTTGAGCATCTTTTTCTTCTCCATCCTTCATTAATTTTTGCAGTAGGCTATTCATTTCAGCAAGTTGTTCCTTAACTGTCTTAGCTGAGGTAACCATAACAGCAGCAGTGTTTGACTGTGAAGACATCAAGGGTTCCTCTAAGTCGAAAATCTTTAGGGGTGATGAGACAACAAGATCATCACTTGTTTCATTGTCACTCTCTACATTGAGTGGATCAAAGAGAGGGCTAATGTGAACGGTCAGCCTGTCTGACTTATCAAATGATAGTTGCTTCCATATTTGAGAAGCAATGAATGATGGCTTGCGTTCAGCCAAAGCAGTTGAGCCAAACACGGAGGTTTCATGCTCATTGTGTGAATCAGGCATGATGGACGATTCAGCAGCAGGCTTAAAGAGTTTTCTCTGCCTGGTAGAAACATTTGCAGTTCGAAGCTTAGCAGCAGCGGCAGTAACAACAACCTTTTTCATTCCTCTAGTGCGAAAACCAAGAGTCATGTCATCCATAAAGTCACCAAACGTTACAGATTTTCGTAGGGTGTCAGCAGAGTTTTCAGAAGATTGAGAGATGTTCTTGCTTGAGGCCATTTCTTAGATTTTTTTGTTGATGACAAAACAGAGATGAGAGGCAGAGATAGTCCCACCGCGTGAGCCAAAATTTGTATACACAAATTTCGAGTCAAAATATATATAAGACAAGAAACAAAGTAACAAAGAATAAACTAAGTCCTCTGATTCTGTTCCGCAGTTGGAGAGTGACATGTGTTGATGTCGACGTGGAGCTGAGTGTAGACTGAAGTTTTGTCAACGTCAACTTGAGTTTGAGTGTGGGATGACGTTTTGTCAACGTCAACCTGAGTTTGAGTTTCGTTTGAGTGTATTCGAATGAGGACTGACAAAGCTTGAATCTCAATCGAATATGTTTAAGTGTATCTGAACAGTCGGCACGGATTTGATGTGCTTGTTGACTATTTGCAGAGAGAATTCCAAGAGAATTTTATGAGCTCTTGAGAATAATGATTTTCTTCTCCCCTCAACTGAAGGAGGTGAGGTCTATTTATAGGGAATGGAGATCCCTTCATGGACTTGGTAGTTTATGGGCTTGAGCCCATTTATGACTTGGAAGTCTTTTTTACCTTTGCCACTTGACCATCTTATTTGGACTAGTGATGTGGACTGGCCCAAATATTTACAACCCAAATTATATGGTTTAATTTGGATATCTTATTTGAGTGGGCTAATTAATTTAAATTAGGCTAATTATATTTATTTTAACTCAATAATAATTAATTTATTTTAATGTAAAACACTAATAAATTTTTAGTGTCTACAGTCACCATGTCATTATATAGAAGAAAGGAAGAAAGGACCACATCATCCTTTGACTTGTCAATGGCATCCTCAAACTAGGGTTTAATCCGCAAATTCCAGCTTTGAAAGGTAAGTTTGTCTACGTTTGCTGGAAGTAAATTGGAAGAATTAGGTGCTTCGTTTGTTAGGTTGGCGTTTTTTAATTGCAATTGTGGAATTGAATTAAAAAAATTAGGGCTTCTTAGCGGATTACAAAATTGGGGGATTAGTTAATTGGTAATTGACATTGGTAATTGCATTGCTTGGAATCTTCTGTCTTCTATCATGTTTTATTTAGCATAACGTTATTCTCGTTGTTGTTCCCTTGGACTGAATTCCCCCTCCCCGTATGAAAAGTAATAGTTAATTGGTGCTTTACTTCTTTCTCTTTGTCTTCACATCATGCCATATTTTGATTAAAGGTGGCAAAAAGTGACACGATCCGCTAACTCGACCCGAACTCGACACGAAATTAGCGTGTTTGGGTCAAGGTTTTTCAACCCGTTTAAGCAAGCGGGTAGACTCGACACGACTAATTTATTAAACGGGTTGGGTTATGGCTGAACTTTCTAACCTAAATCTGACACAATAACCCGTTTAAGTACTATGCTACTTTTACTATAGTCACTTTTGGTTGAAATAGTTCGAATATATTTCTTAACTATATAAGATTTAGTCTTGGGTTATTTGATTTAGTTTATTTCGGTAAAACATTAGTAAATAAGAAAGTGGGTTAAAAAGATACATGAGGTTGATTTGTTTGGTTTATGCATATGTTCACGCTTGATAAACGAGTTAATAAACGGGTTGAGTAACCCATTTAGTAATGGATTGGGTTAGTGTTGAGGTTTGTTGACCCGTTTACTAAACGGGGCGGGTTAGGATTAAGGGGGTTCAACCCGTTTGGTGAACCTAACTCGAATTTGACACGACATGACCCGTGTATGTGGCCCAACTCTCTGTTAAATGGTCCAGAACATATTTCCTGTTTGTTTTGTACTATTATATTTATCTTGGCTTACCGCTAGCCAAGCCTTCACGAGAACCTCTTCTTCAGCTAGCCCCCAGAAGTTCCTCGACCCTTTATCTTCTTCTTCGTTGTAGTTATCATTAGGGGTGTTCATTTCAGATATCTGATCGGGGAAAATATGATCCAAATCCGATCCGAAAACTAAAAAATTGAATTTTTCCAAGGAAAATCTCATAAAATAAGTTTCGGATCAGATCATCGGATATCCGGCCTTAAAACAATTGTTTTCGGATATTTCAAATCGAATATCCGAAAAAATTCCATGTTTCGGATATTTTCGGATATCCAAAAATAAAAATTTTCGACCCATTTTTGGATATACGATCTGAAATATCCGAAAACTAAAAAATCGAATCGGATATCCAAAAAATCGGATCGGGTTGACCGGATCACGGATCGGATCGTCCAGACCGGATATTTATGAACACTTCTAGTTATCATCACACTCAACGGATGTAGCACGAGACCATTATGAAATACTGAAGTTCGGAAGTGACCCTTCACCTTGTGATTGTAGAAAATGTTAAGAAGACATAGGAAATGGATCATCTTGAGAATAACGATAATTCTCATTCGAGTTATACTGTTTTTCTTGTGAATGTGGAACAAATTGGGAGTAAGAATGTGTATTTGAGAACCTCATAATTTGTTAAGGGAATTATTGGTTAAGTTTGAGAATCGAGATCAATTTGGGAAATAGAAAACGATTGAATAGTTTGATTAATGTGAGGTTGTTGAGGTCTTTTGGATTTTGAAGGATTTATTTTTCTGCCGATTTTGGGATCTATAAGTTATCTTTATCATGAGAGAATATTTTTTTTGGGGGGGGGTGTATACATGTTGGAAGGGAACAAATATAACTTTCAATAACAAAATGAACTCAAAAAATGAGATGTGTAGAAGTAGCTTAATATTGGTCTCTATTTGTAGACAACAAAAAATATAGTCGTTAGTTTTTTTTAACTACTAAATATTATTATTGAAAAAAATTGCAACATTACAAATTATGGATGATTCCAGCCGTTCGATTGATCAAAGGAGGACCATTTGATGACTGCCATGCGCAGTGACATGGAACCCGTACCCAACTCTCTCTTCCATTCAGCGTGTCCCACGTATCCATGATCTATTTTTTTCCTTTCTCTTTGGATCATTGTAACGATATGTGCATCACTCTCTCTCTCCCTTTTTTATTCTCTCTCCTAATTTTTTAATGTTTGTTTTAACTCTCTCTCTCTTCCTGATCTAACTCCTAGATCTATCAATGTGCATGCTCTAACAATCCTGAACATATACCTTTCTCTCTCATCTCTACTCAAGGATCACAAAACCACCTATGCTACACCTACCACCGCCACAACCACCACCCAATGTCATGCTGAAAAAGGGAAAAAATCCATCACCACCAGTCCACCACCCACATCTTTGACTAAAATAGGGAACAAAAAAAATCAAAAACCAGCATCCAATCTTTGGCTGAAAAAGGAAAATATCAGCAAGGCATCTTAACTCTTCTAACAATACAGCGTGTCATTCGCACATTGGTCCACCATAGCGCGTATCTACCTTTTCCTTTTCCTACCTGGCATCGTAAATGCGCTCCCACCTTTGACCTTCCACTCTCTCTTCTCAAAAAATAACACACACAGACAAACAACAACAACAACAACAACAAAAAAAAAAAAAAAAAAGAACAAGGACTTGTTCTGGATTTTCCGGCCGATAATCTCACTCCTCTCTTCTGTAATCTGTCATTCAATTGCGAACCATAATCCGAAATTGGCGAATTAGAGATTTTGTAAATTTCGAATTGTTGTTGAAATTTGAAGCCAATTGCATCGGAAGAGTGCTAAATTAGGGCAAAATTGAACACCAAACTATGTGATTTGAAGTGGAAATTAGGTTTTTTCACATAATTAATGGCGTCATTTCGACGAACTCTCTCACCTGCGCATCAAGATCGATCGTATCAGAATGGATCAACTTCAAGTCCATTCTCTCTCAATTCATCGTCTCATAAACAGTCGAATTCGAGCTTTTTCGTCGAACTCCGGCGATTTTTCGTCGGAATATTTCTTCCGCGGAATTCCCGGCGAATTCAACAGCATTCATGGAAGCGACATTTCTATCGTTGCTTGCTTTGCTTCTGCATCGGAATTTTGTTAGGTATTTTACCGTTTAATCATATTATTGAAGAAGAAGATGTTAGAACTCACGATTTTAGTTTCGAGATCAAACCTCAAGTTGCGAATCTCAAGGCGGAAGTAACTAGAGATGAAGGTACCGTTGCAAAATCCAACGATGTTGAAGTTAAGCTTGATGATGTTGTTTTAGCAGAGAATTTTGATTATCATCCTAGGAAATTATTGATTATTGTTACACCCACGTATAATAGAGTACTTCAAGCTTACTATTTGAATAGATTGAGTCAAGTTCTGAAGCTTGTAAATCCGCCAGTTATGTGGATTGTGGTAGAAATGAATTCACAGTCACCGGAAACCGCCGCGATTTTGAGGAACACAGGAGTGATGTATCGCCATTTGGTTTGCCATAAGAACTTGACGAATATTAAAGATAGAGGTGTTGAGCAGAGGAATGCGGCTCTTGAGCATATTGAGCTCCATAAACTTGATGGCATTGTTTACTTTGCTGATGATGATAATATCTATTCCTTAGAACTCTTTGAAAAAATCAGAGATATCAGGTATTCTGTTCAATTTTTTACCACACATTTGAAGTTTTTTCTGCTTATGTTAGGCTGGTTTAGTTTGTTTTTTGAATTGAAAACTATTTGTTGCATTTTTTCTTTGTTTGGTATGGAGTTTTGTTTGGTATGTGTCTTTTTATGATATTTATTACGTAGTAGTTAATACTAGTCAAAGAGATGTTCATGGTTTGAGGAATTAGCTGTTGTTATCATAAGAATGTGCCGACTTTGAGGAATTGGCTGTTGTTGAATACTAGTACTAATTAAAGAAAATATCAGTTCTGAGGACTGCTGTTAATCTTTGTTGTGTATTGCTGCAGATTAGTTACTATCAGTTATACACATCAAAAGGTTTTCCGTGCCTTTTATCCGTGGATTGAGATTCTTGGGGTCATGGATTTTACGTTTTCATATCATTTGATACGTAGTTTTTGTTATAGCCTTTCCATGATAAGCTATGATCTGCAGTTAATCTGTTCTTGTGATACAGATTTTTTTTTACCAGGAAAGCCTCATTCTTGTAGGAGCTTTTACTACTTTGACATGATGAGGGGTTATCTTGGAATTTCCAGGGGCGACTAGGAAGAAAAGGCGGCCCCTAGTTTTGACACATAATCTGTTTCATGTCAAAAATCTCAGTTCATGTCCATATATTTTTATGCCAACCAAACAACCTCTACTTGTTCATGAAATAAAAATGCTTTTTTTGACCACTCTATCAGTTATCTGGTTATGTGTTAAGGATTGTGATTTTCTCAGTTCCCAGTCAGATGTGTTGATTTATATGCTTTCATTTTTATGAAATGTAGAATCTTCTGATGGAGCTCCTGTTTTTCAATATATTTCCTAATACATTTCATGCCGTCATGTTCCACGAGCTACTAATTGGAATAGTAAGGAAATTTTCTTCCATCAAGTGTTGTATCTCTGGTTCACCTGCAGTGTAACTGGTATAGTGGTATATATCAGTTCCATCACACCTAGATACTATCTACATACCTAAGTCCTTTGCAAAATACTAATTATCTGGTCAATGAAAAGGGACAAAGAAAGAACAGAGCAACGGATTTATTCTAGAAATCAGAGTTATTACAATGAGATATTTTCATCCCCATCAGCTGTGTTTCTTTCTAGTAATATATTTGTCTTGTCATTTGCTGATGGTGAACTTTGTGTGACTCTTACAGCCGTTTTGGCACATGGCCTGTTGCAATGCTGGCACAAAGCAAAAATAAGGCCATACTGGAAGGTCCAGTATGCAATGGAAGTGAAGTGATTGGATGGCACACAAATGAGAAAAGCAAGAGACTTCGAAGATTTCATGTTGATATGTCTGGATTTGCATTTAATAGCACTATCTTGTGGGATCCAAAGAGGTGGAACCGTCCCTTTTTAAATCCAATACGGCAGTTGAGCACGGTGAAGGAGGGTTTCCAGGTATATTACTTTATAGATGTGACATGCAAATGCATGCCTTCCAGCTTTATATTTTTTTTGCACCTTTTGCATATGGCAGCATTATCTTGCTGCTGCTGTTGATGAAGTTTATGGTACTTCCAAGTATGAAAAGAAAAGAAGGAAATTGCAGTTAAATGCAGTTGCTGTATATATACCATGTTTCTCTTGGGTTTTTTTGAACAGGAGACAACATTTATAGAGCAATTGGTTGCAGAAGAAAGTCAAATGGAAGGTATGCCTGATGGCTGTGGGAAAATTATGAACTGGCATCTTCACTTGGTTGCTCGTGGGGTTGCATATCCAGGAGGGTGGTTTCTTCAAAGAAACCTAGATGCTAAACTGTCCATCGATTAAGGAGAACATTATCTTTGATCTCCAACTAAGGTTTGATATTATATATTTGTACTTCAAGCATGTGAAATTCTATACTAGGAATATGTTTTAGCTGAAGCGTATATATCCCCAAATATAATGATGTGTATGTTTTGGAAATCTGATGGATCTTTAGGCTTGAGTTTTAAAGCATTTGAAGGATCCTATATTGTGCTGATTTAAACTCGGAGATATATAATATAGGAGATATTGCATCTTTCTTAGTATCTTACTTCAGATCTCTTATAAATGTGAAACGTTTGGAAACATTGCTCCTCCATGCTCTGCCTTCTTTTTTACTCTTTCTTCTTTATTCCTCACTGTTTCTCTTGCAGAATTATACAAACAGAAGCTACATGAAAGATAGATTTATGTTCATTTTGCTCATGTAGTCTGCACCATGAGTTGCCCAGTTCATATTTATTACGGAACATTTTTTGTTTATATCAACAAAAAAAGTGGTATATCGAATCAAAGTATTAGTATATTGAGTCACAAAAGTAGTATATATGGTGGTTGTGTGTTGATTCTCACTACTTTATGGAGTAACTCAATATACTACTCTTTTTTTTTTTTTTCAGTATTCAATATACTATTTGTTTTTATTCATATACTATATATTTGTTGAATAAACCATCAAAATTTGATATGAACATCCCCTCAAATTTTTTTTTTGATATGAACACACAATGTTCATATTAAATATAAATTGGAAATTTCTCTGTCCCTTATAGATACTATCTCCCCAACTGTGGGATTCGTCCATGCTATCATGAGTAAAGCATGGCAAACACTTTCTCCCATTTCCTCTCCATTTCTCTCTCTTGCGGGTTTGCTGGCATGCTTGTTTTTGAGATGCTTAAAGTCTGAAGTTGGTACATTTTGCTATTTACAGCATTGCTATCTTGCATCACTTAAATAAGTTGACATGCAGTTGATGGCTGCAGATTTTCTCATTTAACAGTCCCATGGTACTTGCTCTGGAGCTTCAGTGGGCTGCCTCATTGACTTTGCTTGTTTAGCATTGGTGCTCATTGACATTCACATACTCTCTCCGTCTACATTGAGCTTCAGTAGCATATACATTGAGCTTCAGACAAAGCATCAATATTCATTCATATTCACATACTCTCCCGGCAGTCGGGCTACTCTTTTGCTTTCTGGAAGGGGGAATTTGTTTAGCTGTAGAAATTTAATTAAATTCTTTGGAATTTAGGAAGAGGTTTGCTATGCATTGTGAATCAAACAGAATATAGAGTGACCTGTAAATTTGTGCCTTTAAAGATTTTGCCCCAGTAGTGAGGAGTTTTTCTCTACAAGTATGAAATGGAGAATTATGTTTTATGAGCTTTGTCCCAAAAAAGCGAGCTTTAATTTTTCTTCCAATTTGTTGTGATATGAAGGGGTGTGATTAATAGGGGAAGGAAATTGGATCCCTTCAATTGCGTCTCATTTCCTTCTCTCATATTTTATTCAAACAAGGGAAATTTAATCCTTTTTTTCCCTTTCCTTTTCCCTCCCATCTTTCTATCCAAATAAAATGTTAATAGTTATGGAATTTCATACAAACTTTTACACTAGGCCCTAGGGTGCATTAGGTTAATTTATCTCATGACCATTTGATTGCTAGATAATTACTTCCGTCATTTTTATTACTTGCATAGTTTTCTTTTACACAAAGATCAAGGTGATGAGAGACCAGAGAGAGATAAAAAAGGAATCTCATATGCTAGGAGAGAGAAAGATATAATATATTGCCAAAATAGAAATGATGCAAGTAATAGAGAATTGGCAACAATAGGAAACAATGTAAGTAATTAAAAGCGGAGAAGTATATGATTAAACTTTACAACGATGGCTTTGGAAAACAATACGTTGCATGGTATCTGTGCTAATCTATATGAGGTGATGGTTTCCGTTTCGATAGTTTATCTACTTATAACTTCAATAAGTAATTTTTTTTTCAAAAATAATTTATCGAGCACCTTTTACGTTGTAATTTTTTTTCCAATAAGAGCGTTGTATATGCAGTGCTAATTATATTTGGGAGCTCTAATGGTTTAGGGTATTATGAAAAAGTTGTTGGTTTCATCATTTCATAAAGAATCCAACTTTTATTTTCTCTTATTTTGTTTTATGTATATCAAATAAGCTTTTTTTGTTGTTAGATTCTAGTTTTTTTTTTTAATATGAATTTCAACTCATACTTTATGAGACCAACACTAATTAGAATGTTCTCATGATAATGTACGGTGTACCCAATACAAATCTTGTTTAATGACTGTGTAAAAATGTTCTTGAGAAAATAATAATCTTAAACTCTTTTAACAACATCCCCTTCTAAACCTTTTGTTTAATGACTGTGTAAAAATGTTCTTGAGAAAATTATATTCTTAAACTCTTTTAACAACATCCCCTTCTAAACCTCGCTTTGGCAAGAACCTAATTTGGACTCCTCCTCCTCCCAATTTTTATAAATTTAATTTTGACGGTTCTAAGCTTTTTAATGGTAGGTCCTCTTTCGGTGTTGTCATAATGAAGGTAGACTTACGCTGGCTGGGGCTAAGTCGATGGCCCTGCTACTAGTACTCTCCAAGCTGAAGCTTGGGGCCTCATTGAGGGAACTAAAGCAGCTCGTTCTCCTAATATCTCCCACTTTTGGATTGAAGGAGATAATCTCGCGGTTATCAATTTTATTAATTCAATTTGGCACATTCCTTGGGAAATTGATAATATTATTTTTGATGCTGGTCTAAAGCTTTCTAAGTTGTTAGAGTGGAAGGTTTCACATTGTTTCCGGAAAGCTAATAGAGCAGCGAATTTCATGGCTCATAAGAGGCATTCTTATCCTTCCCTTCTATATTGGTTTCCTCCCTATTGTATTGTTTTTTCCCTCATCATCCGCAAGAATGTTTTAGGTCAGTCTCCTGATTAGGGGTCTTGCCTAAGTTTTTTCCCCATATAAAAAATACTACATCACATGGTAATTGGAATACATCAATACTTGTGTTTCAAACTTCAAGTAAATATCATGGTATCTATCGGCATTGCAAGTTTTTATCATAACTAACATATGAGAATAGTTCAAAGGGAAACAAAAACTTGTCTATGCAAGAGATATCCTTCATGCTGAATTCCTGGCAATTAATCTAGGCCTGGAGCTAGCAAAAGAAATCAAAGACATGCATATCACCCTATTTTTTCTGAGTGTAAAATAGCCATCTAGAACTTTGAAGACCACACAAGATAACATGATCTAATGAGTAATTCAATCAAATTGTGCAGGGAGATAGGGCATTCTAATTTCTAGGCAGTGAAGCTCGAGTTTATCAGGCGAATCGAGGATAAATGGCGGACCTTTTTGCAAAGAAGGAAAGAATTCTACAACAAGAGTTTCATGTAGCAAGAACTTTCCTCACCCCTGGCGATCTTTAACTCTTGTTATTCTGATGCAAGGTATAATGCTGCAGAATCTGACTCTGTATGTGTAAGGCGATAAGCTCGTTAACTCTTTACATATTTCAGTTCCTTTTCACCCAAAAAAAAGTGCTTGTTGACCAAGAATTTCTCTTTCCTCCAATCTCATTGAATTCGATTTAAGACCACTAAAGGATTGATAAAAAGATTCTTTAATACAAATAATCCTCAATTTGCATCTTCCACAAACCAAAATCTTTCACATTGAACCTCTTAGTCCTCAATGTCCCTTCTTCAATCGTTAATTTCACTTGAAATATCAGAAAACTTGACTTTTTCTAAACAAAAAAACCCAAAGTTTAATTTTTTTTACCCACAAATATACATTTTCCACACCCAACACTAAATCATATTCCACCAAATTAAGTTTGGCTCTGATACCAATTTTTATGATATAGAATTAGGTGCAAACTAATTATTGTAACTAACATTAATCAGCAAGAAGCATAATGCCAAGCCAGCAAACAAAAAATTTGATAAGAAAACACACTGCAATTAACTTGGCAACCATGAGCTCTAGAGGAAAAACCCACAACTTTCACCATGGATTCAATGGAGAATGATGAACAACAAGCCATCACACAATCTCACCCGATCTCCTCTATAAACCCCATATGAGCTTTAATGTGTAAATAACTTGAGGTTAAAACATGAAGAAGATAATTCAGAAATCCGAGTCATAATACAAGGCTTGTGCCCATCCGAGCACAAGACATAAAAATGTAAATTTTACCGTATTATGTAATATAATATTGGGTTTACTTTGATATTTATTCTCAAAATATTAACTTTTTATCTTTTTTTTCTAATAAATAATTATAGATATTTATGTTCAAAGTTGCGCGTTGGTAGACAAACCATATTATTGTCAAAATCATTAAGAAACCAATGAAGTATAATTTATTGGGATGAGGAGGCGGAAGAATTATGTCTTACATCTAGGGTTCTAATTTTTCTCTTTGGGGTTGGGGAGTGTTATGGAGTAAGGGCAGCTATTCTAGATACTCACATCCCTAATTACTTACAAGATACAACTACTTTCAGATTTGGAATTCTTCACTGCATAGAAAGCTCAACTTTTACATTAGACTGATTAAAACAATTCATTGACGTAGAATATTGGGCATACCACTTTCACGCTTAGTCGACACTAGTGAAGTATAGCATAAAATATACCTTTTTGTATATTCTTTAGTTATCTATATTGCTAGATGGAAATAGATGAAACTACTAATAAATATAATAAATTAATAACATATGTCTAATAACAAATGAAATCACATTATCTTATAAAAAATATTGTCAAAAAAGATTATTGTTACAATTATTGTGAATAACACATTGTAGAGCTTTTCTTGTGAGCATATATCTTATATGCCACTTCTTTTATAACCAATATCTACCTTCTCGTCATCTTCCGACTAAAAATTTGAGGTATAACATATTCCTAACTATTATAAGTTTTAATAGAGGATTTTGGGAACAAATTCGGGGGAAATATATGGGGGTTTGAAAAGAGTGTAATAAATGTGATTGTTTGTGTGCATTATAACTTATAAAAATTGCTCCTTCCGTCCCATAATAGTATGAATAATTTTCTTTTATGTTTGTCCCAAATTAGTTTGAACACTTTCATTTTTGGTATGGTCTCACTATTACTATATTATTTCTTTTACACTTCTTTGCCCACACTCTACCTTTATTAATAAAAAGTTACCCAACTTTCTCTCTCATCCAATAAATAATACCACACCAACTCCTATCACATCTACTTTTTTTATAAAATAACATAGAATAACCACACTACAACTTATCACCTTAAAATATGGGTTCCAACAAGTGTTCAGATCTTTTTGGGACGGATGGAGTATAAATTATGAGTTTCTCTAAGAAAGTCAAATTTGAGTCATTGATCCTCCTTTTTGTCCTCCATCTTTATGCATGAAAGTCATGCATATTTACCAAAGTTTTTTGGCCGAATTTGAAGCACAAAGAGGGAGAAAAAAGGGGAAGGATCAATGATATAAGTTTGACTCTTTTAGCCGGAATATGACGACTATCTATGTACTTTGATAAAAGGTGTCATATAAGGTATTCCTTATAAAATATTACTCCAAATTATAAGGTATAATATCACAAAAATCATTACAAATAAGGTCTTCTTTAATAAATTTTTATGATTTTTAATATACAATTAATTTCATATTTAATCAAATATATGATTATAATTAACTGATTGAAAATGTTTTTAGGAAACATATTTTTATCATATAACTTCTAGTTATTTTTGGAAATAAAAATAATACTTTTAGTTATTTTTACCTAAAGTATTTGAATATTATTATGATTATCAATTATGTTAAATTAGGAAATAAATCTGTATAAAGTAACCGTTTTATCGTAACTATCACTACTGGCTACAACTTTCATAATACACCCAAGTGCACTAGCGTACCGTGCGCATGATATACCCAGCACTTTTTTCTTTCTCATTGCACATTGCAAGACTCTAAATGACCAAAATAAGTAGAATGAGGAGAAATCTAGAAATGAGCAAAAATTAAGCTTGTGTGTACCATGTATATGATACATCGGGTATGTGATAAATGCACTCGTTAGTGGTGTTCCAATATACATTCAACTTGATGGAGGTGTTGTTAACCATTAAAAGTTTAAGGGAGTAAGTATATAAAATCAATGGTGAAGATCTAATACGGTAAGATAGTCATTGATGGAAATAGTGTCTCTATTGGAGAGTGTTTAAAAGTTAAAAATAGATTAATTTATACAACCTATAATAATATAGATTTTTAGATAAATAATAACATATTAATTGTTCTCTGTATAATCAAGTGGAAAGACGCATATAACAATAAAGAAATTACAATAATAAGCATATAAATATTGCAGACACCAAATTTTAAACCACTTGTGTGGATAAAAATTTTAAAATAAAGATTTCTTAAAAGAAATAAATATAATGAAGCCGTCATGTATCGTAGAGCATGCACCCCACCAAAGGCACGTTTCGCCTCGGAGCGCGAGTTTCATTTTGTCATATGGTAGTCCGTTTTGTGCTTTAATCATACGATTTTGGCTTAAAAAACAATTTTTCCCGAAATCATAGCCAATAAATGCAGTCACCGATTTTAATAAAATGATTTGTTGTAAAATCGCGTCGTCTTTTACTAATTTGACGAGTTTTCGTTAATTATTTTAAGTTATTTTTTCGAAAAACGGAAAAAACGAGTCGCGCTTAGGCGTCGAAATTTTACTCGTCTCTCAAAATTGGTGGGAATCAGTTTTCTTGGTAATCAAGTCATTACCCACTAGTCATTTTCGTTTGTCCACTGGATAAAGAATATATTCTTAAACTACCAATCACATCCTTTTATTAATTGGTTAAGGAATAAGAACAATGAAAAGGAATAAGAATCGGCAAAATCTAATGTGTAAGAGCCCAAAGATTCGATTCCATCCGGCAAATCCAAGCCGTGCGCCAAGCGCACGCCCGTGCGTCTAGCGCACCGTGCCTGCGCTCCGCGCAGTTGCCCAGTAAGCTCTGCTTTCACGTTTTTCGATACAATTTCATGTTTTAGGAAGTACTTCATTAGTGTAAAAATCTGATTTTGCTTCATTAGTGTAAAAATCAAAATCAAATCTAAAGAGAATAAGAATATTTGGATTTCCAATAAATTTGATGATGTAGGAAGATTTGATGATGTAATTAGGATGATATAGGATGGTAAAAATCTGATTTTTTGGGTGAAAAATCTGATTTTTTACCTCCTTCAAACTCTAATTCCCCACTTCATTTTTCCTATAAATACCCCCCTTTATGAACAACTTAAAACCACAACTAACTAAGTCTCTACCTAGGCAAAACTAGGGTTTGAGTTTAACAGTCCTAGTTCTCCATTCTTTCTTCTCGATCTTTCGAGGCTTTGACCCCTTCTTGGGATTGAAGTCAACCATCATGGCTGAGGAAATCTCTTTCAAAGTTTTGATTCTCAAGATAGCTAAAGCAAAAGATCAATCAATTGCTCTCGATGAAGCCGCGAGTGATGAAAACAATCAAGATATTGAATTGTCTTTGGTGGGAAAAGCTTTAACTGTATGTTCCTATGATTTCGAGGCCTTAAAACACACTTTGAACCAGATTTGGTCTATCTCTAATGGTGCCGTGTTCCGGTCTATAGAGAATGGATTGTTTGTGGTTCAGTTTACAAATCATAAAGTCAAAGCCAAGGTCTTGGTTGGGCAACCCTGGACTTTTGATCAAAATCTTATTCTGTTGAATGAAATCGATGGAGACCTTCAACCCTCGAATATCTCTTTGAAGCTGTAACACCCCGACAATTCTCTATTTTATAAAATACCTTTTTCCCACAAAACATAGAGAATTACCAAAGTATTATCGCCCGTGTGATAATGTATCGGCTTATTCAGAATTTTACAACGGAAATAAATAAAGAACTTTGAAAACATAATTAAACTTAGTCAACCATAAATCAATTCCAAAATCAAACCAAAGTCAAACCAACAATAAAAGTCAAAATAATAAAACCATAACTAAACCAAAAATTATGTAAGTATTAAAGAAACTAAAACAGAAGCTCTCCAAACGAATTCCCGAACCCAATGATGCATCATCTTCAGACCTGAAATGGTCGATACTGTATTGATCCTAAAAGACTGCTCACCAAATGAGTCATCACAGGATCAATAAGGCACAACCATGATCGCAGAAAAGAACGTAATCAGCAAAGCTGAGTACTATATACTGAATAAAACATAAAACCTAACATGATACTAATAAACATTAAATCAGAGATAAACAATAATATAGCGAATAATAGACTCGCTTGACTCCACAACCAATAGATTAATTATAATTAAATTGAATAGTCAATGGATAGAGTTGTCCAAACCAAATCATGTCTTCAATTTAGAAGAAGAAATACAGGCGCGACTCCGTACTCCCACGACCAACGATATCGAGGTACTAATTAAATAAAATAGGACATGGTGATCAATCTGGTCCTAAGAAAAGCCATGGGCTACCACCAATGTACTCCAACTCATACTAGTCCAATACTTCAGACGTGCACAAGTCTAAAGCTTATTGCTATTCACTTTCCACTTGAAGTATTAATAAATTATTTGAGTGTTGAGACTCACAACAATAAGACCACCAACATAAATATCATGTATACACACAATTCCAATTTTTATCTTATGATTAAATATTGTGATCAAACAACTCAATTAATCCAATAATAATCCCATTCATTAATTAATAACCAGCCATCCTTTATTTGTTGACTTAAATCAACAATCAACCAACCTGGCAATAGGTGAATAACCAACTTTACCAAACAAGCCCACGGTCCTTATAAAGTAAATATAATAATAATCCAAGGGAACAACATGATACATTTCTTGATCCAACAACAATATATTTATTAATCCCTCATGTGAATTAATAACATAAACGTTCCCAACCCACATTCTTGCATCAATCATCCATACAAACATATAATATTCATCATAGGCAACATGCTTCACACAATGGCATAAAAAAAAGTAAATTATTTCACTTGAATATACGCTACATATGAACTATAAAAAGTTCCCTATGCATGATACTACAACAATCCTATCCTTAGGACATGATACTAGTCTATTAACACATAGGTATGTACGTACCTTGTGTAGACAATATGAGAGGCCACTTTCCCAACTTAAGAAATCACTCAGAGTAAAGTTTCCGCCTATCAAATACCAAACATCCAAGTATTAATACTCTAATAAAAATTACAGCAACATTAAAATACTTTAAACCCTCTTGAAAAGTGTTTTAAAACCCTCTTAAACATTAAAACTTCAACCTTTAGTGCCCCTTAATATAGTACCACCGTACTAGTCATTAAAACCCTTAAAAATCAATACTATGATAGTTAAAAATCCACCATAAGTAGACTAATAAAAATTCCAGCAACATATAATATCTTTAAAACTCTTTTAAACTTACTTTAACATAATTATAAAGATTAAAGTACTCAATTTCATAAACTATAACATAGTACTATAGTTCTAACGCTTAAAAACATTAAAAATCCATGCTTTCATGCTTAAAACCTAATTTAAACATATATATTAAATCTGGAATATAATTTCTTCACTAAACTAATTATATAATATGAAATTAATATTAAAATAGTTAAAGATACAAGCAATCATCAAACCATCAAAACAATACTTAAAACATTAAATTAATCATTAAGGGTCCGTTCGTTATCGTTTTTTGTTTTCAGTTTTCAGTTTTTTTGAAAACAAAAAACAAAAAACAGGAAACCAGAAAAAGTGGTTTTCACTTTTTAGTTGTCAGTTTTCAAAATCATCATGTTTCTAATAAATTTGACCAATTTTTTATCCATTATAGGACACATATCATACGACTTTTAAATACAAAAAACCAAAAAACTGAAAACCACAGTGATACCGAACGAGCCCTATAATAATATAGAGTAGGAACAGAAAAACCAAGAGGAGGGAGGAGAGATGCGCGCGATAGCCAAGGGGGAAAGAGGTAGCGTTGGGCTGCTGGCGACGGTCCCGTGGCTGCCGAGGAACCGAGAGAGAGGGAAGAAAACCGGGTGAAGGAGAGGATAGAGAGAGAGAGAGAGAGAACTGAGTGTGAAGGGAGAGAGGAGAGAAATTAGGGTTTTGTTTAATGAGGCAAAATTTATGAGATGGGGAAGTATTTCTAGGTTCCCATTAGGGTCCAAAAGAAAATTGGGCTTGATGGGTTAGTTTAATAAAAGTTGGTCATACGAAAAGCTACAAAGGTTTGGGCTCCTCTAACCCAATATTAAAATCTTTTGTACTTCAACTCAAACTAATTAAATATTAAATGACTTTCAAAGTATGACTCAAAAAAATATTTGATTATTTAAAAACATTAAATAATCCTTTGACTTTAAAAATAGTCAACACTTTAAGAAATTAATTATTTAAATGCTAAAACATATATAAATATACTTTAAATATATTTATAAAATTCATAAAATTGTGGGGGATTACTGAAGTTATGCCCTTTTTGGTTTCGGTTATACAATTTGCCTATGGCTTACTGGACGGAAAAACATGTGCATTTGATTGGAGTGAGCATGGGAGAGGTTTTTGGAGGTGGACGCCGACGAAATTCGATGGGATATATAAGTCGGCCAGGGTGCACATCCTCTTGGATGTCACTAAACCTTTATGTAGGGTTCAAAGAATCTCCTTGAAAAAGGGGGATTCAACCATGGTGGAAATTAAGTATGATTCGTGTGTGGGATGATAGGGCATATTGAAAGGGATTGCTTGAAGAACCATGATGAGGAGAAGGAGATTGAGAAGCAATGGAGCTCATGGCTTCGAGCTTCACTGAGGAGGGGTAGACAAAAGATGGAAGAAGAGACAAAAGCTTTTCTTAGTTGTGCTCGAATTTTTGATTTTGCGAACCCTAGGGATGCTATGGTTGATGAAAGAGGTTCTTGGGAGGTCTCATCTTCTCCATCTTAAGTCACTTATTTGATAGCAGCGCTAGATCATGGTGTCGATGGTCCAGTAAAACAACCTTCGATGACTTTTTTCCCTGGCGATTTAGGTAAGGTTGTGGAGCTTAATTCGGTTCTTATGAAACCACCCCCTTTGATGGGGCTATAACTACTGCCTTGTTGGCCTGTTGGGACCCTGCCATCAACTGCTTCTTGTTTCGATGGGGACCAATGACTGTGACATTAGCTGATATTGCCTTCATTACTGGGACTTCTCCAACAAGTAAATATGGAATTGAACTTCCTATCTTTCACCATGTTAAAGAACACAACCAGCTACACAGCCAATGCTTATCAATATTTCGCCATATTGCTAGTCATTCTGCTAATGCTAGCAAGTGTGGCTTTCAGAAATTTGTTGATCACTTCATCAATAAGGATACTAGTGAGGAAGTTACTTCTCAAAAGGAAGTATTTTTTCTTACTTTTTCTTTCTCCAAATTAATGATGTCTAGAGCTGGAAGAGTAGTAACATTATGGCTATCTCTAGCTGTTAACATCTCCTCTACTTCTGAAGAAGTAGCTTTGGCTCCTGTTTTATTGGGACAACTTTATAGATGTCTTTTCACGAGTAAAGAATCTTTCAAAGGTTTTGGAATTCATACCTCTGAGTCTCCCATATTCTCTACTGAGAAGGGATTTGGACCCCCTATGGCTCTTGACTTGCTGGGGCCATATGTATCTACCTTCTCTGATGGTTATCAATCCTTCTTCTGCTTTTAGATCATCTAAGGGTTCAGAGGAGGAAGATCTTTCTTTTGATCCCCTTTTGTTCCTCTCTAGACATGATGATTGTAGCTGTTATGGTGAAGTCAGCTTCAATCTTGTGTCTCCAGATGAGGTTTGGCATCCAAGCTTTATTCAATTGTACTTCTTGGTTTTTAAATCAAATCCTGGTATCTGGAATATTTTCTCGGGTAAGATGGTTGTTTCTGTTGAAAATGAAACTTGGCGCCATCAAGCAGTGCCTGCTTGGCTACAATCCCTGAACATCCACTCTAGTTTCTTAGGGAGTGGAAACTTTTGGAGCAGTGTTCTTAGGTCTAGGGATTTAATAGCTGTTGAGCCTGAATACTTTGCCTTTGAAGCCTACAATCCACAGCTGGTAGCTAGACAATTTGGATTGGTCCAACCATTAGCTACTCCTTACTTCTTGACCCGCAATGATCCTTGGACCTCAAGGGGTTGTTTTGAAGAAGGTAGAGCTCTCTAGAGTAGAACTCTCAGCCTTACTTCCATGTCTGTCTCTCCTTGAAAATGGATCACTAAAGCTGTTCGAGGCTTCCATCTGTGGTGGGATCATGTATTCCCAAACAACTCAACATGTTCTGATGCTTTGGCGAACAATAAGGATTAGCTCTTCTTAGGCTACAAGTGATTTCTATCCTCAGTTATTTTTATAACTTTTGGTGGAAATGAATATTACTAAATCTTATTTGTGCTTTCCTTTTGACTTTTTAGCAAAACCTGGCAAGAAGAAGCTAAGAGTGCCTGATGGCATGACAACATATTCTAGATATGACAAGCTCTATTGGAATACCATAGACAAAAGGGTTCCACCTCATACCTTTTCAGAGGATGAAGATGATACTGCTTATGATCAAGGGGCTTCCTATGGAGATGTCCAGACTATGGAGGACATCCAAACCATGGGGCCACTAGAGCAGATTAACCCTTTCAAAAGAGCTGCAAGAAAAAGAGACTACAATTGTCTCTCTGCTTCCAAGGACACTCAACCCAAGGGGTCAGGGGAGCAACATGAGCCTCTTAAAAAGGCTACAAAGAAGAGAGACTATGGTTGTCTCTCCGCCTCCAAACCTTTAAGGCATTCCAGCAGGAAACGTCCTAAGTTGGAGGCTCGTTCAGAGATACCACAGTATATCTTCTCCTCTGATGAGGATGATGACAAGACCATATCTTAAATTTTCAAAAGGAAACTCCCAGGAGTTAAAGCAGGTATGAATAATCTCCTTTACTCTTTTTATAAGAAGTTTCACTTTTTAGAATACTGATTAATTTATTCCAGGTTCCTCTGATGCTGATAACATTGAGCCTAAGACTATCAGTGATCTTTCTTCTAAGAAAGCTATCACCTCTTGGCTCAGCCAGCCATCCTTCGGGAGATTCTCCTAAGACAGCTGATCCAGAGTTAAATTCAAAGGGTGGTTCCATTGATGAATCTGTCATTAATCATCCCACTTCAAGTGGTGCTGCCCCCTAGTTGGAGAATATGGCTACCCCCTCTTTGGAAAGATATGCTGCCCCCCAGTTGGAAGAGACTGAGCATCTTCATGTGGAATCTCCTGATGAGGACTTATTTCATCAATTTGATGAAGATCCCTTGGAATCAAGTCCTTTAGATGTTGAAGTTTCACGCTCTCATGCTCCTACCACTATTGTTATAGCAATTCCTTCTATTGCTGGAAGTGAAGTTCCAAAAGATGTTATTCCTTTAGAGTAACACCTTTACGGAGCAGTATTGAACTTGTGATTACCTCTGTGTGCAAAGGTTCTTCATCAACTTCAGCATCTACTTCAAGGATTGATCTGCCTTTCTTTCCTCATGAATTCATTTTAGACTTCCTCTATATGAGTCCATGTCCTCATAATACCAGACTTCACTCTCTTGCTAACTTGGCTTCTCTTCTTTATGATGTAGAGGGAAGCACTCAAGAAGCAAGCGTGATGAAAGAGTTTGATGGAGGGAAATAGGTTAATCTGCAGATAACTATCATTGTAAGGGATCAACCTGCCTCTGCTAACAGTGATCATTCCAGTGATGGATCATATGAGCACATAAAACAAGAAGACAAAGTCTGGGATATTTGCTTGACCTTAACAAACAACCCTTATGATCAGGCTTCTGCACACTAGTAGAATAATTGCTTATTGCTGCGGTCATTAAGTGGCCTATTGCGGCGATTTTCGGCGCGCAACAATTAAGGGAGCAGCAATAGATAATTACCTATTGCTGCGGTTCCTATCCTAAACCGCAGCAATAGGTATGTTTTTTAATAAAAAAAATAATTAAAAAGCAACCTATTGCTGCTGTTGTTTGGTAAAAACCGCAACAATACGTTAGTGTATTGCTGCTGTTTTTACCAAACAACAGCATCAATAGGTTAGTTTTTTTTTTAAAAAAAAAATCATATACTTCTCGTCAAAAAAATCGCTGGTCATAGGAGCTGCACCGACTAGTATTAAGAACCGAGTAACATAGATCAAAAAAATAACAACAAAAATGAAAATAATTAAGAACCGACTAGAATTAAACAAATAATAATATCAAACAAAAAAATCAGGAGATCCAAAAAATAACAACAAAAATGAAAATAGTATGTAGAAAATCCAAAAACTAAAATACCATCAAGTAACCTCAGATCTGAAAAAAATAAAAAAAAAAAACGAAAAGATTCATATTGCTGAAACTTCCATCTGACTTTAAATATAAAAACAACAAAAATGAAAATAAAATAAAAAAAAACGAAAAGAACAACCGGCGAGATGAGATGATGAAGACCGACGATATCACAACCACCAGATCTGTCAAATACGTTGGTTTGGAAGGTAACCTTAGATCTGAAAAAAAAATAAAAATGAAAATAAAATGTAAAAAATCCATCAAGTAATTTCAGATCTGAAAAAAAACAAAAAAAAACCGAAACTTACCGGCGAGATGATGAGACCGACGAGATGATGCGACGGTGCAGCGGTGCCGTTCGACGGAGAGTAGCGACGAAGGGCCGACGAGAAGATGACAACCGCCGAGATGACGAGAGAAGACCGGCGAGACGATGAAGACAGACGAGATGAGAGGAGAGAGAAGCGGCTGGTCGGCGAAGATGAGAGGAGAGGAGACGAGATGAGATGTGCGTTGGTCGGCGAAGGAGGTCGAAGTGAAATGATGAAGACCGACGAGTTTGAAAGGAGTGAAATGAGGAAAGAGGAGAGAGAAGATTTGAAGGAGGAAACGGCTGAAGTCCAAGACTCCAAACCATCGCTGCTTTTGTTAAGTTCAAATGATATATTGCTGCGGTTTTCACAAAGAACCGCAGCAATATATTAAAATATTATTTTTTTATTATTATTTTAATATTTTGCTGCGGTTCTTGAAAGAAACCGCAGCAATATGTCTGGTCAAAAAGTCAATTTTTTTTCAAAATTTTCCGTTTAAACCATATTGCTGCGGTTTTTGGCCGAAACCGCAACAATATCTTTATTTATAATTTACCTTTTCTTTTTAAGTGATATATTGCTGCGTATGGGTAAAACCGCAGCAATACCACCGCAGCAATAAGCAATTATTCTACTAGTGGCACAGGCTCTTAAGCAGATTTTGAAATCCCTGACTTCTCAAGGTTTTGAGTACTGGATACCTTGTCTTGATTATGTTAAAAAGACTCTTCTTCTTCAGCAATGTAGTGCTGAATCAAGAGTCCAATCTCCAAAGTTCTCAGCTCAAAAACTTCAGGAAGAGGATACTTCTTTCGAAGCTCAAGCTAAATCCTTCAGAAACTTCAGTTAGCAGATCCAAGATTCTTTGAGCTCTTTTGTTTAGAAGCCGAAGCTTCTTTATGAGGAAAGGCAATCTTTACGGAATCGCCTGGCTGAGATTAATAAAGAGGAGATCAATATCATTAATGAGAAGTCTTCACTCCAAAACTCTATTGATACTGAAGAGAAGAAGCTACACCAAGGGCGAACCAAACTTGCTCATTTGAGGCAAGATATGTTCAAAGACATGGTTGTACAACAAAGCTTGATTCTCCAGAAGGAGAAACTTTGTAATGCTTGGTCAGCCATTAAAAGCCTTAGTTTAGCTGTTAGACAATGTTGGAATGTCTAAGATGTAACGTTATTATTAATGTTGTAATTTTAATGATCCCTTGCTGTTTGAAATGATTCTGCATGTTTTTATTGAAACACAGGATCATGTTGTTCCCATATAGATGGATGACATTTCTTTAGAAATTTGCCATTCAGGGCTCTTTCTTTTATATTGTCATCTATATCCTTTAATATGTATGCATTTCCAGACATTTTCTTATGAGTGATAAAAGGGACCTTGCCACTTAGGTGACCATTTCCCTAATTGAGGATCTTTGTAAGCTGCTTCTGGCAGAAACATTTTCCAAACCTTATCATTTTCCTAGAATTCTTTAGGCACTACCTTTTTATTGTAGTCCCTAGCTACTTTTTCTTTTTGGATTCTCATTTTTGCTAGAGCTTCTTCCTTAACTTCTAGTGCATCCATAATTTCAATATTCATCGTCTGTGAATAGTCATCTCTTGATAATCCCATTTATTGGGCTACCCTTGATGATCTTACATTCACTTCAGTTGGGATAACTGGAGTATGTCCATAAACTAAGTTAAAAGGAGTAACTCCTGTTGCTTCCCTTTTAGAGGTCCTGTAGGCCCATAGGGCATATAGCAACAACTCGTCCCATTTTCTTGGGTTATTGTCAATGAGTTTTGAGATCTTTTTTATTATAATCTTATTGGTAGCTTCAGCTTGACCATTTGCTTGAGCATAGTAAGGCGTTGAATGCAATTTAGTAATCCCAAACTGGTTAAGATAATCCAGTAAGTCAGGATTTCTAAAGACTGTAGCTTGATCAAAGGTTATAGTTTATGAAATTCCAAATCTTGTAAAGATTTTCTCTTCCAAGAAATTTATTACAACATAGGTATTGATCTTGTTGAAAGCCTAAGCCTCCACCCATTAGTGAAGTAATCAGTCACCACTAGGATGTATGAATGCTTCTTGGATGATGCAGGATTGATTTCTTCTATGCAATCCACTGCCCATCCTCTGAAGGGCCAAGGTTTAAGAATGTACTTAAGTTCTGAAGCTGGTGCCCTGCTGATAGGTCCAAACTTTTGACATCTTTTGCAACCTTTAGCATAGTCTATACAATCCTTTCTCATAGTGGGCCAATAGAAACCATGTCCGTGCAACATGCATCTCATTTTTAGGCCATTTTGATGAGCACCACATAGTCCTTGGTGAATTTCTGCCATGAGAGTTAGAGCTTCTCCAGCTTCCACACATCTTTAAAGTAAACCTTCTGGATCCTTTATGTGTAGTTCACCAAACTGCATATAGAACTTGGTGGCTGTCATTTTGACTCTATTTGGCACCTTTGTCCTAGTTGGGTTCTGAAGATATTGGATAATTTCATCTCTCCAACCCTTTTCCTCTCTCAATATTGAAATTCTATAGACTTCCAATACATTCTTTGATCTTTCTTGACCAGTTTCCCTCAGAGGTTCTAGGATCTTCTCTTGGAGAATGATATCTTCATTTTGTGAATGTATCTCTTCTCTAGTAGAAGCTATTTGGGACAGCTGATCTGCTACTTTGTTCTCTTCTCTGGGAATGTGTATGAAAGTGATTTCCTTAAATTGTTTAGACAAATTTTGTGCTTTCTTACCACACTCATGTGATACTAGTGATATACTCTTGAATTCCTCATTTATATGATAAATGACCAACTGAGAATCCCTATATATCTTTGCTTTCTTAGCTCCTAATTCTAGCAGCATCTCCAATCCAATTAATAAAGCTTTATATTCAGCTCTATTGTTGGTACATGGACCCTTTAGGGTTACTGGTAGCTTAGTTGGGATCCCACCAGGAGCTAAAATATATATTCCGGCTCCTGTTGTTTCTCTAGTGTTGGACCCATCAAAGAATAAGACCCATGGAAGGATGCCTTCATCAATGATTCCTGAGTCACAGCAAGGATGAGTTGCTAAGAAATCAGCTAATGCTTGACCTTTGTCTGCCTTTTGTGGCACATATGTGAGGTCAAACTGCAGTAAATGTAAACTCCATTTGCTTAACCTTCCTTTTATGAAAGGTTGAGATATCATATATTTTATGACATCAGTTGGAGATACCACTTCTACTCTGAAAGTCATGAAATAATGTATACGTTTAACTGATGCATCATATAAATACAAACACCATTTTTCTGCCATGGTATACCTTTTCTCTGTATCATGTAGGACTCTGCTTAGGTAGAATATGGCCTGCTCATGCCCCTTTTCATTTTCTTGAGTAAGGAGACTCCCAATGGAATCTTCACAAGCGGACAGATACAGTCTTAGTGGTTTTCCATTTTGCCTTGGGGGAATCAGCACAGGCGGATTTGCTAAATCCTGCTTGATATGGTCAAAGGCCTTTTGATGTTCTTCTTCCCATTTGAATTCTGATTCATGTTTTAATCTTAGTAGTGGTGAAAACTTTTTTGTTTTTCCTGCTAGATTAGCCATGAATCTTCTGACATAATTGACCTGTCCAAGGAATATTTGCAATTCTTTCTTATTAGAAGGTGGCTTGGCTGCCAACACTGCTTTTGCCTTGTTTTGGGCAATTTCCATTCCATTTTTGTGAATGAGGAATCCTAAAAAGTTACTAGCTTTAACTCCAAATGCACATTTGAGTGGATTCATTTTTAGGTGATATTCTCTCATTCTGGTGAATGACTGAATCAAATGCTCTGTATGTCTTAAAAAGTCATTTGACTTTACTAGTATGTCATCCACATAGATTTCCATGATCTTACCAATCATATCCTTAAAGATTGCGTCCATTGCTCGTTGATATGTGGCTCTAGGATTTTTGAATCCAAATGGCATGGCCACGTATTCAAACAAGCCTAATGATTTTGGACATCTGAAGGGTGTTTTGTTACAGTCTTCATGTGCAATCCTTAACTGGTGATATCCTACATATCCATCCATAAAAGATATGTATTCATATCTTGATGCTGCATCTATTAGGAGATCAGCCACTGGCATGGGGTATTGATCTTTAGGTGTAGCTTTATTTAAATCCCAAAAGTTAATGCAGATTCGTATCTTGCCATTTTTCTTAACTACTAGAACTATATTGGACATCCAGTCAGCATGTTGGCAAGGCCTTATGAACTCTGCCTTGAGCAGTTTGTTTATTTGCGCTAGTCTTCTAGGACTTTGGGCCACAGGCTTAAATCCTTCCTTGATACGTAGTTTATGCACTACTATTTTCCTATCAATGTCAGGCATTTCATGATGTTCCCATGCAAAACAGTCTTTAAATTCTTTTAGAATTTTATGATTTCCTGTTTTTCTTGGTTAGTGAGGAGCTTACTTATGTAACACGTGGATTTTCAGTATCCCCTAAATTTATTTCCTCTAGTGGATCATGAACTTCTTGTTTAATATCCTCACTTTTAGCCCATACTTTATCATCCTCTTCGTCGAAGAATTCAATTTCATATAAAGTTGAGCAACATGCATTAGAGTTTATAAGAAAATCCTCTTGATATTTTCTAAAAACTAAATGTTTCATTACTTGATCAATGATAGGGGTAAGCCCATTACAACATTCTTCTTGGTTTATAAACATAATAAACTTTTATAAGAAAAATACATCCTAAACTCTACAAACTAATGAGAGCTAAGGGTTGATCATAGTCTGGCGCCTATTGAATATATATATTCAAATTTTGATTGAATGTCTTCAACTTTTGGGACGTCATCGACTTCCTCAATGAGAATTGCACCTGAGTCTTCTACCTCTTGGTGAGTTTGTGACTCAAGTTGTAGAGTAACCACAATTTTGATAATAGGAACTGATTTTATAGAGTCCCTAACAAAAACGGAATCATGAGATGTAATTAGACAAACTTCCTCATCTGCTTGAACCATCTCATAAGTGTCACCATTTCATAAGATCAAGACTTGGTGGAGTGATAATGGAATAGCATAATTATGATGTAACTAGTCCTTCCTAGTATGGCATTGATACGCTCATGTTATACGGTGTATGTACGTTACTTTAGGTGCACTTTGCTAGGGGTTTGATTGTAATTGTTAACATTCGTGTCTTATTTAACTCTTAGCGGAAGTTCGGAGTGTTGCGCCAAAGTTGTGTTAATGTCATGTATTCCGAGCTTCCAGGGTGAAGTGCATTTGAGCCGAGCAAAGCCCAAGCATCAAACTCCACCGCAAGCCCAAACTCCACCGCAAGCCCAAGCATCATCGCCAAGCCAGCACAAGCATCGCAAGCTCGCGAAGCCTGCCCATCAGCGATCGCCCAGCGCCCAAGCAGCTCTGCAAGCCCAGCAGCCTCGCCCAAGCATCATCGCTCAGCGCCCAGCAGCACCCAGCCCAGCTTGCCCATCGCAGCAAGCACTACCGCAAGCCATGCGCGCGCCCAGCAGCATCATCGCCCAGTACTCGCCCAGCTCCAGCCCAGCCTGCCCAGCTCTCACGCACGCCCAGCGCAGCAGCTCGCACCTCGCGAGCATGGTCGCACCTCGCGACCTCCTGCTCGCACCTCGCGAGCTTTCTCGCACGGTGCGACCTGCTTGGTTTGGCCCAGCTCTTCAGCTCGTTGCGAAGGCAGTAGCTCATCGCACGGTGCGACCTGTACCGCACCTCGCGACCCCTAGGTCGGTCTAAATGTCGGCTGACTTTTGAGCCTTAGTATAAATACTAAACTTTGTTTTTGGACTAAAAAACACACACACTTGAGAGGAGAGAATATCCAACACTCCATTCTTCTCTTCTTATCTTCTCTTTTTAGTTTTCATTTTCTAGTTTAGTTATCGTAGATTTCAATTATGGAATTGGCGTATGCTATGCCGATTGTAGCTTGAACTGTTCTTGAACGAGATTAATACGAAGCTTCAAGCATTATTGTGAGATCTTTCCTCTCTATTTAGTTTCTTTGATTATGGTTTAATTTCTATGATTGTTTTCTATGGTTTTTGCATAATTATGCTAGAAACGTTACTAGTCTGATTGTGTAATTAATCTAATGCTAGATTTAAGAATAGAATCGGATTGTTTTATTCTTTTATCAATTGGTAGCAAACTAGGGAGTAACTTAGATGCAGATCGTCTTGGTTATTTCTTGGGGAAATTGAATAAACTGTTGAATGTTTATCGCTTGTATGACGTTAGCAGGTCTGTTGGTTCTCTGTGTTTATTGCTGCTATTGGATTGAACTTAGACGCCGATCGGACTAGGTTATCCTTTAGTTAGGGTTTTATAGTCACGCTGATCGTGCTATTCAACTAGAAATAAGGAGAACGCGAGATTAATTCTCAACAATAGATAATTATGGAAATAATTAGAGTGGAGGTTCAAGGATCGATAATGAATTGAAGTGGATGTTAATCGGATTCAAGATCTTCCTATATTGATTTCTCATTTTATTTAGTTGCTAGGTAATTTTAGTTTGTTAGTAAATCTATTTAAAAACCCCCCTTATTATCAGGTTTCTCGGCCTTTAGAGTTATCTAGGTACCATCTCACGCTAAATATAGAACTCGTCCCCGTTTCCCTGTGGATACGAACCCTACTTCCATTATACTTGCTTAGTGTAAAAGAGAGTAGGAGAAATTTTATCTTTGGCCGGGTGGCGTTCACGACAAACGCAGCCCGCCAGGCATTTTAATGAGTACCACTTTCAACTATGAAGAAACCGGTATAAGTAGTTTTAGTTCCTACCCTTATCTTTAAGATAGCCATTCCTTCCACTTTTTCTGATAAACCAGGAAAACCAGTTATATTGATTTGTATGTTATGCAAATCTTTTCTAGTCTTTCCTAGTTTTCTGAACACAGAGAGTGGCATAATATTAACAGTAGCTCCAGTGTTTACCAATACTTTGCCTAAACGAACTTCCTCAAAATCAACATTTAGAAATAAAGCTTTAGTGTGCTTATTATCAACATCAACTGACTTAAAGATTTTATTTATGATTAATTTCTCTAGGTTAGCTTTTAGAGATGTCTTGTGAGGCACTTTGTTATGAGGTGCATTTAAATAAAATGACAAGCTTTGAGAAGAAGAGATTTTAAATTTACCTGCCATTTCTTCCTTGTCAACTTCATCTGCCCATGATGTAGTATTGATCTGGAATTTTGATTGGTCTTCTACTTTTTGAACTCTGTTGGTAGCATGACCACATTACACTGTGCGTTTTGGCCCTCTCCCATCTCTGGCTGAGGCTCGCTCATCAGTGGGTCTCCATCCAACATTAAGTCACTGTCTGACACCAATAAGTCCAAATCTTCATATCCAAACTCTGTATCATAATCCTCATTAAAGCCATTTCCTGGTTTCTCTTTTATAAGAGAGTCACCTCCTTGAGGCTGCTGGCCATCATTCTTTATAGATGATATACCACATTGCTCCTCTTCCAGAGGTAACAATTTAGTAATACCAGCTTGTAGCGCCTCTTCATCAATTCTTATGTTTGCTATAAGGGAATCCTGCACATTTTGAGTGCTGAACTGAGTCTGAGCTGCAGCAGCTTTTGCACTTAACTCCTTCATCTTTATTGCCCTACTTTTAGGTAAGTTTTAGACATCTTGTAGTGGCCAAGGCCTAACTGCTGGCTTGATCTTTGATTTCCCTTGGTCCCCATGGGCCTTTACCCTTCTTTTATGAATTATGGGCATAGGAGTTTGACTTGGCTCCCTTTCTTTCCCTTTTAAGGAAGGGCCTGAACTGGGACTGTCATGTTTTCTTGGTCCTTGACTTCTGGACCTTTTCTGGAACGGACGCTAGTAAGCAGGCACATAGGCAGGATCATTTGGGATGATCTGAGTTCTAACCATTTCAAAAGTTAGCCTGTCTGCACATAGTGAGCACGTTCCCTTTCTCAGAGCCTTCAACCCTTCTATCGCCCTAATCTGCAATGGGAATTTTTGAGCAGCCTCCTTATAGGTTTTGGCTCTTTTCTCATGCATCACTAGGTTTGGAGTTGGGTTGGATTTAGCAGGCGCCTTAGCTTTGGCTAAGTTGGCCTTATATGCTTCTAGCTCCATGGCATGTTGTTCCATTTCTGAGACAACTAATCTTTTGAGGCTTAATTGCCTAGTTAGGAACCCTCTGAAGACTTGGCACTGGTCTGTTGTATGTGACCCATTCATATGCCATCTGCACATATCTTCCAATCCTTCTTCATTGGCTATCTTTGGCATAACAAAGATTCCTTCATCAAGCAATCTGTTGAAGAGTTGGTTACCTATTTCGGTAGCTTGACATGCTTGCAAGGTAACAGTAAAAAAATTATTAGTCTCTACCATATCACATAATTGTTCAAATGGTTCGTCTATTCCAACTACATTAACATCTTCATCATCAGGAAACATGATATTTTTCTTATCAATTTCATCCCGAATTTTGTTTCTAAAGACAATACATTCAGAAGTGTCATGGGTTACTGCATCATGCCATTTACAGTATTTTTTACCCTTAACCTCCTCAGCAGTTCTTACTTTATGTCTCCGTACCAATTTTATCTTTTTGTTAGATAATAACCAGTCAAATATAGAGTTAGATTTCTTGGTATTAAAAGTATATGTCCTCTTTTGTCCAGATTTCATATCCTTTGGCGCTAGAAATTCTTTCTTCTCTAAAGGAGAACATTTATAAGGTACTCCTTGAATGATTTCTGCCACGTCCACTTCTGGTGCAGTCTCAAAGTGGAAGGGCTCTTCATTCTGAGCAAAGAAACTCTGGTGTCTTGCTGCACTGTTAGCTTGTAGGTTCCTTTCATACCTTATAGCCAATTCTGCTAATTCAACAAAATCGCCAAAGGCATAACCATCAAAACTTTTTCGAAACTGAATTAACATTCCCTCTTGAGCCATTTGTACAAATTCTCTTTCAGGAATGCTAACATGACACCTAATCTTAGCCATCTTGAATCTAGATAGGTATTCTTCAATTGACTCTCCTAACTTTTATTGGATTCTAGCCAGATCACTCAGGGTCACTCCTGGTTCAGTGCGTGCAAAATAATTTGTAAATTGCACTTGCTTGTCTTGCCAGGAGTGAATGGGGTTTGGTGGTAAATTAGTGTACCACCAAAAAGCGGTCTCAGTAAGAGACATGGAAAACATTCTAAGTTTTAAGAAGTCAATGTCAGCTGCTTCCCTACAGTGACAATTGAACCTAACTAAATGCTCTTCAGCGGAAACTCTATCATTTCGGGAGAACAAGGTAAAGTCAGGTATCTTAAACGTTCTAGGAAACGGATTTGCTTTATCAATCCACTCAGGGTAAGGTTTTTGACCTATTTGCTTCTGACTTCTCCTAGAGGTATCACCCACAAATCTTTGAACTAGTGCCTCAACCTGCGTTGCCAAAGGATCCTGCCTTCCCTGGTATCCCATGTTCCCAAATCCCATGTTTCCCGCATGATCATATGCAAGGTTAGGATTAGGATTAAAAGGTTGATTTTGATAACCTCCCATAGGGATCTCCTGGTTGTGCATGAAGGTAGGATTGGCTGCTCCTTGCGCCTTTGAGGTGGAAATGTATGTCCGTTTGTGGGCATCCCTTGATTGTAAGCACCATTTGCTCAAGCAAATGGAGCTTGGGGCTGACCAAATCCTGGAATATTTCCATATGAGGCGTACCAGCCATATTTGGCTTGTTAGGAGGTACATAAACAAAAGGTGTAGAAGGAATACCAGCCATAGTTGGTTGGTTATGAGGCGTATATGCATATGGTGTACTATTGTTGTTTGCAACAAAAGTACCTTGCCTCTGTCCTCCTTGTGATTATCCAGAATGGTGTGTGTTGTCACGAACTTGTCCACCACCCATCGAAAGCGAAGGTTGGTGATGTCCTGACGCCTGGTGCCAGCCTGGCTCCACGCCCGTTGCCATTCCATCACTTCTCCTAAGATTTCCATGATTGCCCTTGTGTGATGCGCATGGGAGGAAGTTTGTGGATCGCCTGAGATAAGTGTATCTCTAGTTTTGGGATGGGAGAAATGTACCCTTGGAGGATAACCTAGTGGAGGAACATTTGGCCTGCAGCAGAATTTCCCCTTGCTCTATTCAACGGGGCCTCTTCTAAGGCCTTAACTAGTTTCTCATTTAACTGATAGTGTTTTTCGACTAATGGTTCTAGACGAGTAACTACTTCAGTGGCAAGAGATTTTGACATTGCTATGAAAGTTGCACTCATAGTATCATTGATATCTACAAGTATCCTATCAATCTGCCTAGAGTTAATCTCTCTATTCTTTTCACTTATCCGTTGGAGGAAGTTTGTAAAGACTCTGGCAGACTCATGGGCTAGAGTCTTGTAGTTGGACTCAAATTGTTGTCTCTGACCCTCTCTGGCTTCTAATAGTAAATTCTTTACTATTTCTGTGAACTTTACATACATTTGGTGTATGAGTCCACGACCAGTACTACCTGGAGATGAGCCTTCCCTTTGTATCCATTTGTCTTTTCATGACCATGGTGAATTGGTTCACCATTGTTACTATGCTCCCTAGAATCTGGAGGGATTGAAGAACTCGTTTCCATGTTTTGGAAACTTGATTCCTCCTGAACGACTTCCTTATTCTTTTTAGAACTTGTGTCCTGCATTTTAGTAAAAACAACCGTTTTTTACAGTTAGTTTTTCGAAAGTATGAAGAAGAAAGTTCATAATTTGATTATGAATCTTCTTCTTCCACTGTGGTCGCCAAAAAAACTTATTGGTGCAAAATCAGTTGGTTGACTTTGCAAACAAGTTGATGCACACCCAATAGTTTGATACTGAATGTCTTGAGGGACTTAGCCCCTGGGGGTTACCGGTTTTGATTAGATAAAACCTTGCTAACGTACTTTGCTGCAATTTAATTAAGGACTACAACACCTAATAAATTCAGGCGAAATGCAATTAATAGAGCAAACAATAATTAATCTATTAATTAAAGCACAACATTCCCATACATGCCACAAACTTCGAGAAAGATTTTACAACATATAGAAGGATAAGCTAGGTTGGACAACTAAAGGGAAGACATGAAGGTTGTTACCTCCACGGTTCCTTACTTCAATCAGAAAATTAGAGACCTTGTCGCCATAACATGTTCTACGTCTAAGGAACTAAACTATAACCCAGAAGGGGGTTGGCTAGGCTAAGGCTAGGCTACGCTAATAAAAGAAGTAATGCGATTTGATGTGTATTTGTTTGTTGTTCTTTGCTTGATGATCATTCCTCTATTTATAGAGGAACGTGGTATGTAACTTCCGTGCTTGTTTGGAGGGAAAACATTTGAATCATATTCGTTCAATTCTCAACCATCTTCTGGCGCTGAATAACTGCAGCTTTACACGTTCTTCCTTATGTGGATCCGCCTCATGATTGTTCTTTAACCGCCTGTCCTTTTATCATTCTTGACTTTCATCTCCTGATGGTCTTCTTTTATTGACTTTGACTTCTATTGACTTCGTCCGATGGGCTTTATACATGAGTTGGGCCTTTACATTAAATCGAAACTAAACCTTTTGAGGTTCAATTCAATGTACCATAATAAATGTATATTGACATCTAAAAATGGTGGTAACAGTTATACTATTGGTTTTGTTGCCATTGATGCACATTAAACATGAATGGAAATAACTTAACGAAGTATTGATCTTTGGAAGAACTGAATTCTGATAAATATTTTACACCGTTAAATATTTGTTTTGCTTAAACATGGTTTTCGTTGCCACGCTACTATATCTTGTTTTCTGTTTATATGGTATATGCATTGTCTCACAAATTCGCAGAACCATTCGGGTCTCTCTGTAAAAGAAAAATAGAAAATGACTATGATAATATCAATAATTCAATTCTGGTACGTATATGATTCAGAATTGTGATGATTCTTGAATTTGCGTTCAACTAATGCAACTTGCAAGATTTTTTTTAATTTCATGCTTGGAACACCTGGCGCATGTTTTGATACATGGTTTTAAACCTATAAATATGATGTTGATGATGATAACTAACCCTTTGTGCTTTATTTTTGGAGCATATATCATCTGATGCATGTAACCGCATTTCGTTGACATAAAAAAAGGAATTTAGAAATTGATTTTCTAGTTGATTATAGGAAAAATTGATAAAGGCGGTCCCAACTATGACCGGTCCGCCATAAAAGGTCTCAACTATGGACTATTCCATAGCAGGCCCAAGTATTACTTCAGTTTGACACGCGTGGGCCTTCTTCACTGGTAACCGGATGTCTAAGTTGGTAAATGATTTTACCATTTTTTTATTTCTTTCTCTGTTACAATCTCCCTCCAAATTTTCATTCTCAACCAATTCACTGACAACGGCCATTAGTACTCCCCCTGTACCAAATGGCTGTCTGAATTCTTCCCCATTGATTCAAATTTTTCATCTTTTCTTCCTTCAATCACGCAGTCTCACTCAGTCTGACTCATCTTCTTCTTTTCTGTTGGTGAAAATCTTCTGCGAGGGTTTAATTGCAGTTTGCGAAGTTGTTGTTGCCATTTTTGGGGAATTCACAATCTGGGTAAGTCTTCTTTTAAATAATTGTTGCATTTTGGTAAAAATGAAATATTTGCTGCTGCCCTGAATTTATTTGCGTTTTTGGTCCTTCAAATTGTTGTATTTTTGTAGTTTGATAAACATTGGTAAAAAGTAGGTTTTTTTTCGATTCTAGGGTTTAGTGTAAACGTTGGGCTTGTTAATTGAATGTTTTGTGCTTGTTAGCTGTAATTGTGGTTTTGCTGTGTTCAGTTGAACTTTGAAGTTGAAAATTTTCTTGCTTCAGGAATTAAGTGTTGATGGATGTAATAGTGACTTTGCGTTTTCATCATGGAGGGTCTTTTAGGAAGAATAAGTTGGGTTCTTTAGAGTATGTTGATGGGGGAATTAGGACCTTCCCAGTTGACCCTAATGAACTGTGCTGGTGGTATTTGGTTGAATTGGTGAATAAATGTGGGGGGTACAATGCAGTGGACCAAATATACTACTTACTGCCAGGTAAGAAGCTTGAAAATGGTTTCCTTAGAGTGTGCAATGATCAGGAGGTGTTGGAGATGGGTGCAATAGCCATAAAAGAGAGACGTGTTGATCTTTTTATGAAACATTGTGTTGATGAGCCTGAAGTAATATCATTTCTTGAAGGAACTGGCCAGCCCAATGAGAGGGGGAATGTAAATGGGGAGGGGACTGAAAAAGGGGAGCCAGAGGAGAGGGACAGTGAAAATGGAGAGCCAAAGGAGGGTGGAAATGCGGAGCCAAAGGAGAGTGGAAATGGGGAGCCATAGGAGAGTGTAACTGAAACTGGGGAGCCCAATGAAAGTGGGAGTAAATCAGCTGGCCAGCCCAAGGAAAGTGGGAGTAAATCAGCTGGGTTGGGTCAAACCAAAAAAGCCCATGGTCCCCCCAAAAAATTGACCCCACGTAGAAAAGTGACAAACCCTAAGACTAGGGTTCCAGCACCCCCACTTAGATTCAGTCCTAGAAAGTTGGGACAAAAAACAACCTCAGTTAGTCCTCCCCTAGAAGACCCTGAAATCTCATTGATTCCCCCTACTGACTTTTATGCCAAAACACCAACAGTCCCAACTAACCCTTCTGCAGAACCAACCCCACCCAGTCCTTCACAAACATCACAACCAATTTACCCCCCACTTCACAAACATTACAACCAATTCCATCCCCCTACTTCACAAATAGCAAAACCAATTCCACCACCCACTTCACAAACAGCAAAACTAATCCCACCACCTACTTCACAAACAGATGAACCAATTCCATCCCAACCCAACATAGCAGCTAGTGACTTCTTTGAGTGGTATGACAACATACCTGAGAGCCATATCCCTTTTGATGAGCTATTTGCAGATGATGAAGAAGACGAAAGTGGTGGATCAGATGGTTTGTATGAACCAGTTAGTGATGAATATGATGTTGACTTAGATACTCTAGGGTTAGAGGAGGAGGTGCTTGATGTTGATGTGGAATTGAGGGATGGTGAGGATAATACTATACCTGATCTGGAACATGAACTAGGAGAGAGTACAGATGATGAATTAAGAGAAGCTAGAGAA
This sequence comes from Beta lomatogona, assembly GCA_947646795.1. Lineage (NCBI taxonomy): Eukaryota > Viridiplantae > Streptophyta > Magnoliopsida > Caryophyllales > Amaranthaceae > Beta > Beta lomatogona. The sequence continues at coordinate 566,020 of CANSNZ010000782.1, read as the reverse complement.
ATGGTGAAGGGGTGCAACAACAAGTTATTTGAACTTGCACAACCGCTGCAAAAGGAAGCAGCAGAGGGTAGAGGTGTGGGATCTACTTCTCAGAGGCCTGATCTGGGACACACTTCAACTGCTACAGAAACTAACATCTGTGTTAGTGATTATAGTGAGATGAATTGACACCAGGAGATAGTGGAGAAGAAGATTTCAGTAGGAGAATTAGAAGACAAAGGAGGGTTATAGTGAGTGAACACACTGACTTCACCAGATTTGAGTGAAAGGTTGGTTTTAGGTTTCCCAACAGAGAAGCCTTTAGACAATCAGTTGCAAAGTATGCTGTTGTGCAAGGTAAAAATCTAGCATTTGTATCTAGCAACACAAAAAGGCAACAAAGAATGGAGGTTAAATGTTGCACTAGTTGTCCTTTTAGGCTGTATGGTTCATAGGATAGTAGGAGAGCATTTTTTGTCCTTAAATTTGTGGATGAAGCTCACACTTGCACAAGGGACATGGAAAGAAATAAACAATTGAAGTCTACATGGATGGCTAGGCAGTTTCTTGAAATTTTCAAAACCAGGCCACATTGGCCAGCAAAAGAGATAATGGAAACAATTAGGAGGGCCTTTAGGGTGATCATTAAGAAAGACCTTGCTTACAAGGTCAAGTACCATGCTCATAAGATGTTGCATAGGTCCATGAGAGAGCATTACATGAAATTGGGAAGGTACATTGCAGCTCTGAAAGATGCAGATCAAGATACTGAAATCACATTGGTGACAAATCCAATCCAGAGGGGTCCAACACCAGTTTTCCAAAGACTGTTTGTGTGCTTTGATGGCATAAGGAGGGGATGGATGGAAGGATGCAGGAAATTGCTTTGCATTAATTCATGTTTTCTAAAAACATTCCTTGGAGGGCAACTCCTTGCTACAATAGGTAGGGATGGAAACGAGCATATGTTTCCAGTGCCTGGGCAGTGGTAGAAGGAGAAAATAATGATTCCTGGAGCTGGTTTATTGCTGAGTTGCAGAGAAGCTTGAATTTGGGGGATGGCTTAGGGTTGGCACTGATATCAGATGAGCATCAGGTGAGGTATTTGTACATTGTTCTATTTTTTCATATATTGGATCACTTAGCTACATTATTAATTGTGTATATGTTTTGCTTTCATGTGTAGTCTATTTTAGCTTCTGTTGGTGAGTTGTTGCCTAGTGCTGAGCACAGGCATTGTGCCAGACACATCTTTGCACACTGGCACAAGGATTATAAAGGTGATGAGATGAAGATGATCTTTTGGAAGGCTACAAAGGCGTACAACATGGTTGAGTACAATGAGGCTTTGGAGGAGATGGGGGCTCAAAATCCAGCTGTTGTTGAGGCTTTCAGGAGCTACAAGCCAAAACTGTTCTGCAGAGCAAATATAGATACTAGCACTAAGGTTGATGTCATTGTGAATAATCTAGCAGGACATTCAATGGGTACATCATTCAAGCAAGAACAAAACACCTCATCTACATGCTTGAAGAAATCAGAACTGCCCTAATGTAGAGGCTAGTCCTAAAAAGACAAGAGATGGAGAAGAATGTGGCTCAAGTTTGCCCCAGGGTACAGGCTAAACTGGAGAAAGCCAAAGAACAAGCTGCCATGTGTAACCCAATTCCTTCCACTGCAATTGTCTTTCAGGTGAGCCATAAAATGGACACTTATTGTGTTAACCTTGATGCCAGGTCATGCAACTGTAGAAAATGGGATTTGACTGGCATCCCTTACTGCCATGCAATTGCTTGTCTATTCTTGTACCATTACAAAGCAGAGGACTTTGTTTCAGATTGGTACAAGAGAGACACCTACCTAAAGAGTTACAACAACTCTATCCCTCCCTGTGTTGGTGAGAGGCACTAGCCAAAGGTTGATGCTCCACTGCAGCCACCACCAATAAAAGTAGGGTCAGGGAGGCCATGGAAGAACAGAATAAAGGACCCTCATGAAAACCTCAAAAAACCTGGGAGGCTAACAAAACATGGGGTCCAAATGCACTGTAGTGTATGTAAGTCTGCCAGCCACAATAAAAGGAAATATCCTAACAAGGATAATGCATCTGCACCTCCTCTAAAAAGGTAAAACACTGCCACATCTGAAACTGCAGTCCCACCTCCTGGCCCATCCACACAACAGGCTGATGTAAGTGCCCAGCCAACACAAATAGGAAGAAATGGGAGAGCAATAAGATGAGGTAGAGGTGGGATAGGCTCAAGAGGTAGGGGAAATTTTGTGGGAGGCAGAGGTTCTGCAAATGCAGGGAGGGGATCAGGAACATCAGATGGCAGCAAAGGCAGAGTTTCAAGAGGGGGAAGAGGTTCTAGGGGAGGAAGAGGTGTTGACAAAGGCAAGGGAAAAGCTCAGGTGCCCCATGGTGTTGGAGTGTTTCAGAGCCCTGATGGAACAACTTATGTAAATGTAAGGAACTTCACTTCAGTTGCTTTGCATTTTTTTTTGTGTTTTGTTATTGGTTTAATGTTTATTTCTTTCCTACACAGGGAAGACAACAGACAGAAGGTGCACAAAGTTCAACATCATACACTGCTCTTGGATTGGGAAGTCAGGTATCAACATCCAATTTCCCTTGATGTCATTTGTTGTTAATTTTCCCTTGATGGCATCAACAGTTTATGGTTGGTTGTTTTGTTGGATTCTAATGTAAACAATTCAGGGTTGGTAGATCTTTGGATTGTAATGTAAACAGTATAGGGTTGGTTGTTTATGTACTAACTTATAAATAGCCATTGTGGGGTTTTTGCTACACTATTAAATCTAGTTTCTACTTAATAAATTTCTTACTTTTTGAGATTTTGCACATTTAATTTGGACTTACAGTTTATCAAAACAAAGGCCAATACTATTTCATTCATTGATTGCAAAATACAGCCCTAAGCTCTGCACATATGCAAGAGCAACCAACATCCTAACAACATTACTAACACTACTAACATCTGCCCTTAGTTCATCAATATAGCAACAATGATAAACAACATCCATGATAATCCTAAGGCAACTACTGCATACTTCTCCCCCTTTGCATTCTTCACCTCTTCAACTTGAGTTTTAAGCATTTTAGTCCTCATTTCAAGCATTGCCTCTTCCATTTTTTGCTTCTTCAATTTCAGCTTCTTAAACTTCTCCTCAACTACCTTAAATTGCATCTCCAATTCTGATACATGTGTAAACTGCTCCATTAACTGGGTTTGCAAATGCGCACACTCTTTGCATGACTTATCCCCATCTTCAATTTCCCATTTAAAGAAACCACAATAAGATTGTCCCTGAATTGACACAACCAACAAGGTGCTTAAGCCACAAAAACCCTAATTGAAAAGCAAATTAATTTACCAAATTCAGAGGCACTAACAAATTATTTTCGCAAAATAAGTGCATAAAGGGAAAAAAATTTAACTCACTGGCCACATAGAACACCCATAAAACCTTCTTCCAAAATTCGCCCCTCTGCGTGGAGTTCTAATTACAGCAGGGATGTTGTGGTCGCACTTGTAAGGAACATCACCTGAATTTGTTCTTGAATTGATGGACCCAGACCCACCTGATGCTTGCGCTGCCATTTAGAGAAGAAACAAAATGGAAGATTTTTGGAGAAGAGAACTAAAATGGAAGATTTCTCGAGAAGAACTAAAATGGAAGAACAAGGGAGATGGGGGTTTTAAATAACTAAACACGTGCAACAACTGTAATAATCACGTGATGGATTATACCGGTTTCTACCGGTGAGTAACCTGGAAGGACCACACGTGTCAAACTGAAGTAATAGTTGGGCCTGCTATGGAATAGTCCATAGTTGGGACCTTTTATGGCGGATCGGTCATAGTTGGGACCGCCTTTATCAATTTTTCCTTGATTATAATCATTATGTTTCATTAATTTGTTTAATTTGTTTCTATTATTTTATTTCATTTGTTACGTAGTATATCGTAACTTTCATTTTATAACTTTAATTTTATCCATCATACTTATATTGATATGTATATGTTCAATATTTCCAAGCACTTATATACAATATTATTATCTTGTATAGTGAATTATACCTAATATGGTAAAACTTGAATTTGTGGTCTTTTGTTATTATTTGTTGTCTTGTCTTGATGTATTTTAATAAACATAGTTGCAATTACTTATATTATGAAAGTAAGTTGTCGAGGCAAGATTTCATGTATTATTTAGTATGAATATGTGGACATATACTCTGACATTAATCAAGTTCATGATTCAAATTAAATAGACTTTACTATTTACATTCGATATTATGATTTTGGCATGAGTAAGAGAATATTAAAAAATAAGATATTTATATATTTATTTGGTGATGAGCATATAATTTGAATTTGAATATATATTACATTTTTCTAATATGACTTGATAATATTAAATTTCTCCATGGTGTGCCTTAATTTTGAATTTGTCATTGATAGGAACATAACTATGTACTAAGTTTGTCTTTGATTGAAAGCATGGAGACAAAAGGGGGAGATAGTATTAATAGTAATTTATAAGATTAAGATCTCTTGTTAGCATTTTTTTTCAATAGTTTATATTGAATTTGATACTCCCGAATAGTATATATTATCTACCCTCAAGTAAAACATGCTCTACAAGAGCATAAGTACTCCTGGAAGGAGTCGAGAAAATTTTAATCTTGCCAAGAAAAAAGACACGTTGGTGGTGTCAAATGTCACATCATTATCTGGCCAGATTGATAGTGTATTATTTAAATTCAAGTAATAAATTTAAATCTTATCCGACCGGTTGGTTAATGAGAAGTATGACCATTTGAAATTTTGACCAACTAAAAGTTTGGGATGTATATTCATAATGAAATATCATGACATGAGAAATATCCTTGATGTGATAAATTAGGCCATTTGGGTGTAACTTACCCATTATGGGAATTTGAAATTTTTTATACAAAATGTGCTGAAAGCTCTTTCTGCTGTAATTATATTATTTTAAAGGCAAGACACAACATTGAGATTGAGCATGAAATTGGAGATCTTGAAAATAATTGTTGTATAACTCATCAAACTTGATTGGGATGGATTGATGTTATACAAGTATTATACAAATGAGAAAGCCATATGTGTATATTTTGGAATTCATTGCATAAGTTAATTTATCTCCAATTTGGGGAAAAATATTATTCAGCACAAGAAAATCCAACAGCGTAAATATTTTTACTCCCCAAATTTGCTTGTTCTCCTGAAGAGAATCAGTACAGAGAATTAGTTGACGATTAGAGTTTATAAAAGAGGACATGAGAAAATGAATCTAAGGTGGATATATTCTTGATTTATAACAAATGGCCCCATAAGTCTACCTATTAAAGATAGTTTCTACCACCTTAGGGGGAGAATGATGGTAGAAGGCTGGTAAAAATATATATTTGATCCCCAAACTGAACCAGAAGTTCAGAATTATTATGATATGAGATACATCAAATAGAGGTTCAGAACATTGAAGTGATATTATGTATTGATTTACTTGATGATGTATTAAATTATTTGATGATGTATCATATATACAATCCAGCTATATCTTTCAAATTATTGAGCTATGTACAAAACATTAGATTTCTTGCCAACTTAATCGTATTGATACACCTGAAGTGTAATATGAGAGTTTCGGTTCCACTATTATAATCACAATGTTTAATTTATGGCGAGAAAGTTGTAGTTGGTATATATCTTGATGAATAATGGAATCAGGATAAATCTTACAAAATATAAAGTGCCTAAGAAAAGGGCTGGATATATGAAATAAAATAGATGGCCTATATGGAAAAGAATGGTACCTCCCAAATAGCTATTCATATATCATTGAACAAATACCCATTATACATATTTAAAAGAGTTTTATAATATCTATACTGGTATATACATGGAGCCGATATGAATTTGTCGCAAGATAAAATGGACTATGGATGGGGATCACATACTTGAGTCCATTTTGGTGTCGACATGATAGTGATAAATATGAGCTCGTGGACCTGAGGTCCGATTGATCCATAAACTTTAATTCAAATTATAGAATTTACATTACTGAGTCAATCGTCATGTACATATAGATAGTAGGTTCGTCATGCATAATATTTTATATCGATCATATACATTAGTCGTGTTTGTGTGCATGATTTACTACTAACACTATATTTGATCTTTATGAGTATCTCTACTAGATGAGGTTTCTCCTATGATTTGATAGTCCTAGAAGGATTCCATGTTTATATAATGATTAATCATATTTATTGGAATAAAAGTTCTTGAAGAACTTGTATTAGCAATATATAAACCTCTACCATGACTTATGGTTATGAAAAATAATATTATATATGTATGCTTCGATATGATTATGGAAGTGCCACAAGAGTACTAAATAGAAGGATTCATGTTAAATTCAACTTGAAGTTTGAGTATGTGACATTCAATTGGTAAAGTGATCTTATGTAACATTGGATTTTATTTGATCCTGAAATACCGTGATGGTGGAAAGTCAGTTCATAAACAAGATGTCGCCATGGACAGATGATAATTGTGTAGTCTTATTTGGGTGACAAAGTATTTCATGCACTTATAGCTTCCTGAAGAAGGCATATAACTATGTCCTATATATGAAATGAAGGGATGATTTGACATGCGATATACAATGAAGTATGTGCGCATGATATTTCAGTGGTAAAGTTTATGATTAATTGTTGCACTCTTTTTCCCTTCGACTAGGTTTTTGTCCCATTGGATTTTTCCTAGCAAGGTTTTTAATGAGGCAACATAATATGCAAATAAAGAAGTTATATAAACTTGAATAAAGAGTTTTCTTATGATACATTTGGTGTTCAAGATAATATATCACAAGCATAGAGATATGCATATTCTACATATCCAGTCAAGTAGCTTACAAGATTGGAATGTACCAACTCAGAGATTTTAAGTGATGTAAATATCAGGGGGAGTTACTACGCTGTACTCTTTTTTCTTGATCATGATTTTGTCCCACTGGTTTTCCAGGCAAGGTTTTAATGATGCAGCATTTTATGTGGATTATGAGGCATTGTATTGGTTTAGATAATTGACATTCAAGGGGGAGTGTTATAAATATATATATTGTGAATGTCCATTATAACCTTAACTTGTATATATATATACTCTTGTGCCTATTGAATAAGATAACTACCATTTTTCATTCTACAGTTTCTCTCCCTTGTTCCCTTTTCTCTCTATTTTCATAACAAATTTATATTACTCCCTCAAAGTTATTCTTGTATTAAATGACTTTTGTGTTAAAACATTATTGTTTAACATTTAACAAATGCTTTACACAAGTTAAAGAAATTGTTTTTAATAGTTTGAACGCTCAAGAACGTTGAATTCTTGACTCTTTCATTAAACCACTAATAACACACAATATCCGTTTTTACTGTTTTATCTCCTAAACTTCTTACTGATTAGGCTATAAATACTAGAATTCTTATTCATCAGGAGATAGCAAATTATCAAGTATATCTATATGGAGGTCAACAAAGCTGTAATTGCTAAATTTTTCATCTTACTTTTGGTTATCCAACTCATACATGCGGATGCAACGGTTAGCTTCATCTCCTTTGATAGTCCACGCATGCATACATAGTTTTAGATAGATATATTCATATTTTATATTTAATTAACATCAATATATTCTCAAGTTCTTAAACATATACTCCCTCTTTATATATAACAAGCCTATCAATTAGTACGTGGACTAGCTAGGGAAGGGAAAAGGATTGAATGAGATCAATTCTCATTGGAACTACTCCCTTCTTGTCCCTTATAGCATGCACCATTTTTCTATTTGAAGTGTCCCAAAAACATGCTCTGAAACTTTATTTGGTCACAGAATTGTTGCTTTACACTCACATAAATTACATGTAGTCTTACTACTTCTGTATTTCACCAATGTTACTCAACCAAATATTAGAGCTTGTGCAATATATTCACTTTTTATATTTTGTTTTTCATCAATTAGTATTCTATGTGTCGGGTACACAATAACTTTTTTGTGAGACCACTTCACTTTTAGCTAAAATAAGTCACTTTTTTCTAAGTCAAAATATGTCACTTTAATTATAAGTCAAAGGGTTTCACTTTTAAATAAAGCGTAACTTTTTACTTTAAATGCATCACTTTTGTATAAGTAAAAGTGACCCATTTAGGATAAAATATTACCCCAATTTTGACACTTAGAATGTTACTTATATATAATTTATTATGCTATGTCTCATTTAAGTGTTTTTACATATACTCTTTTCATCCCTAATTCATTGTTTCATTTACTTTTTATGGTCTTCATGACACACATTTGACCATCAATATCTTTATCACACATTAGTATAAGTTTTAAGAAAAAATTAAGAATGTGACAATTGGTATGCATTTTGTTATAAGAAATCTGTTGATATCATGTAGTATTAATGTTGGGAATTCAATGGGTGATGTACTGATGTTACATGTATAGGTAGATAGCACATCCTCCAACCAGACTGTGACAATTGGTATGCATTTTGTTATAGTATATTGTATTTTGTTTTTCTTTACCAACTTTGATTCTTTTTCTTACTTGTGATGATCTATGTTAGTTAATTTTTTAGATAGACTTCATTTCACCACTCTGTTCATTAATACATATTTAATATTGCACTATTAAAATTTTTAAATTATGAAAGGTGTTGTTTTCATAATATACCATTAGATATATCCGACAAAGTCTCACATGATTTTATATTTATGTTATTATGTACATATTATTGAGTTTGCCTTGGTCTTCCTAAAAAAAAAAAAAAAAAAAAAAAGTTTGCCTTGGTCTAGTGCTTAGAAGTAGTGCTCATAACCTTGAGGCCATGAATTCAAGTCTCACTTTTAAGGGGAGATTTCTTTTTGTCCTTGTCGTACCTTCAAGGTGTCTGGGCTTAAACTGATTTTGAAGTACTCTGACAATAATACCTTGATCTAAGCCCAGTTTTATTACAAATCAAACAAATGATTATACACATATTAGCTTAAATTTACCGTCAAAATTTCATAAAGTTACTCTTAAAACACATATATCTCTGATAGAAAGAGATCGATGAAGTAACTTGTGTTTTCAATCGTTTCAGTTTGGTGACTTGTAACTACTGTTATTTACTATAGTGAAATGGGAAAATATAAAGTAAAAAAACTACTAGTAGTGGTGTAAATTTGGTACATTATTGATTTATTGTATTATCAAATCTTGCTGATTATACTTCACATTTCAATTTCATTATACAGACTGTGATGTGGAATGTAACAGAAGATGTAGCAAATCATCAAGACCAAATATATGCTTAAGGGCTTGTGGAACTTGTTGTGCCCGGTGCAATTGGGTGCCTCCTGGTAGCTCCGGCAATGAAAATATTTGCCCTTGCTATGCCAACATGACCACTCACGATGGCAGCCACAAATGCCCTTGACATACATTAAATTATACAACTAAAGTCAGGGTGGTGATTGATAGCTAAGTTTAGAAATATGTCAATCATTGGAGAATATCCAATATTTGTGAGGAGAAAGGAACGTAATATGGATACATATTTAAATTTTAAACTAGCTTTTATCTCGTGTAATGTAGTGCATTGGTTATTTGACATTTGATATCTTTTATATTTTATTATTATATAAATTTTTATTGCTTTTGAGGACCATACATAGTCAGTATATTATTTGAAGAAGTAATCCTCACAATAGACACAAAGTTTCTTTTATAAACCAAAAGAGATCTAGAATGTAATAGTTGGGTCCTTTGTGGATTGGAAAGCGAATAATAAACTTAACTTTATGAAAGAGCATCCCTTTTCTTTAAGGTCGATTGTAATTTTAATTGCCTTGTTCATAATTTTCTCATTTACCACAAGAAAGTACATTTGACCTGATTCGACCACTTGACTTGCTAGTTATAAAATCAGGTGTCCTTCTTCAATATGTCGTTTGCGTCTAGCGTGGTACATTTTGCATTCGAGACTGACATCTTTTAGGTACCCTTATTATACCAGTTTTGTTTGAGCTAACAATTGGGAAAAAGAAGTTAAACATCATATTATGTGGCAAATAAAAGCTCGACTTGTTAATCAAAGAGTTATCTCAAAATATCTTTCAACATTGTAATTCTAGAATTCCCTTTAGTGATCTAATAAAAAGAAGATTTAACTAGAGATATCCACTAAACCTAGAATAATCTACAGAAGATGTCAGAGAATTGACCGACAATGCACTATTATATATAAGTGCAATGTAAGCATTATTCAGGTCCATCAAAATTTCCTCGTGTATCCTTAAATTTCTATCACGACCTTTTAGACCCAACCCATTGGATCAAACCATAGTTTGAGCCAAGTCCAAATATCTAATAGAAGACAAAAGTAGTGTGATTTGGCATCATTTTACAAAGCAACACATGATAATTAAATCAAAGCTTCCCAAACTCGCACCCATCTAGTTCATTCTAGATCATACTTTTGCTAAACAAACCCTAAGTTGACTACCTCCAAAGCTAAGCTATATCGTATCACTATTAACCCTTCTAGACTCTAGTAGTAGCAAAGCTCACCCGCCAATGGGTTTGGCTTGGAAAAATGTAACAGAAAGTGACAAAAGAACTAACTAATTCCGCCACGTGGCTAGCAATAATATCCAATATCAGTAATAACCGTTGATGTGGCGACGAAGTTTCTGTTACACGAGACACACACATTTCATAACCCTTCCCACTCCACTCTCTCTCCTAAATCACCCCCACAATCATCACAGCAAATCCAACGGCTCTGATTCAATCCACCCATCTTCTCATCATCGTCCTTCTTCAACGCGACGCTCTACATTTCCCAATTTTGGTATAAATGGCGCTTTTCAGTTCCTCTGTAACAACTGTGGTAATATTTCTGGGAATTTGAACCCTCTTTTTTTTTATTATTATTATTTCTGCATTTATTATACTACTAATACTATCAATATTCAACTCTTAATACTATCAATATTCAACTCTACTAAATTCATTGAATCACTGTTGATTTTGGGTGATATTTTCTTTTTCTTTCAGAATTTCTATACTTACCATTATTTTCTGCATTTATATCAACATTTAACTGAAAATTTCTACCAAATAAATTTGGGTGAATTTTAATGGTTTTGATTTAAAACTTGAATTCCCCATTTTCTGGGTTTTTTTCTTTAAGATGAATGACGCTTTTTTTTCGTGAAGAACCCGATTCTCTTAACACGAGAAACGAATTCCACTTTTTTCTTATTACCGACTTAGAGAGAGAAAAAAGGGCGATTTTCGAAGAGAGAGAGAGAAAGAAAGAAAGAAAGAAAGTTGCAGAGAATTTTCCCCACTAAAGTAGTAAATCTCAATTTTTTTGATTTATTACTAGTAAAGAATAAAAATAAATCCCACAAATTTCGGTCTATTTTTCTGGCATTTTTTTCGCCTTTTCTCTCTCATCATTTAAATCACTTCACTACCCAATCTTTGCTTTTCTCAGTTTTCTCCTACATTTCCTTTTTTTCCTTCTATTTTTACGGGACTGTTTGGCAAATAGTTTTATGATAGAAAGAAAAATGGACAAGAAGAACTCTCCCTTGCTTATCACAGGTAACCCAAATAAAATTTACCAAACAACCCCTTATTTTCCAGAAACAGACAATTTTGCAGTTTAATTCGCATTGTCTTCTTTCACTCTTGGATTTTTCCCATTTTTCTTTTTAATTTAATTTTATGTATTTTTCACTAATTTAATAGCAATAAATCTATGGATATAGATATACACATCTCTTTATCTACATATATCTTTGTTTCTAAACACCTCTGTTTTATAAATTTTCTTGGTTTTATGAAGGAAATGCGAATTTGAGGAGGAGAGAGAAAGTTAAACGATTGAATTTTGTTGGGAGTGAAATGGGTTTTGATGGTGAAGATGAGCTTCACTCTACTACTGTTAATTCTATGAAATTTAAGCTTCCTAGAAAGGTAATTTAATTTAATTACTTGTTGAAATTTCAATCAGATTGAATTTTATTCATTCATTGATTTTTCTATTTTTTTAATGATTAATTTCGGTTTATTTTAATGGGTTTTTCTAGATTTTTAGTGATTCCAATACTTCTGTTCCCAGGAAGCTACGTTCAGGTATTTTTTTTTTTTTTTTTTATATTGTGTATTTATAATATGAATTTCTTATTTGATTAACGTTCTTGGGTTATAGTTTGTTAATTGAATTATTGAGTGAATGATTTCTTTTTTTTTTTTTTTAAATATAAATATTATTAATTTGTAAATTAAAGGCTATAATTTTTGGAGCATTATTCAGTCATGTGTGGAGTACTAGATTACTAGTTGTGGGTCTGTATGGAAAAGTTTCTGATAATTCTGAATTTGTACTTTGGGGCTTTATTGAACCCTTTTTCTTTCTTTTTCTGATTACAGATTCTGCATGTTTTTCCACTTTTTAACATGCTAGTAGCTGCTTTTTTTTATGTTCTGTGTAGTACTTTTTCTATATTTAGTATAAAGAAGTGAAATATAGTATAATATTCTTCAAGCGGAAACTGGGATTTTGCAATATAGTAGTCTTTCTTTATGAGTAAGCTTTCTAGACTATGTAGGAGTGAATGTATTTTAGTTTTGTTCTGAAAATTTCTCATTGCTTTGTGTAGCAATCAAGAAGCGTAGCTGTGAATCACCCACAGTGACCTTGCCTGATGGGAGGAGATTAAACAATCGGGTAAATGGCGTTGAATCGCTTAGCAAGGATTGTTCGAAGAAGTCTAAGATATGCATGGTTTGTACTTTAAAGTTGCAATACATATACTTGATACACATTAGTATTTCAGTTGCTGAATTGACTGGTTGGAAATGGCACAATTGATATGGAGCAGAATGCTTGGTCTGACAATTCATCAAGAACGGATGCTTCAGTGGCAATCTCCAAAGATGAGGAAGAGGTGGCAGAGACATTGTTTGCTTTGGCCGGAATGATCCCTCATGATAGAGTACATGTCAATAAAAGAACAGATAACAAGTCTTTGGAGGCGAAAACATCAGACCTTTCAAAGAAACAACATAGCAATTCTACACCTTCTGAAGGTGTGGACCTTTATCAACCATTTGTAGCAATTTCAGGGGAGTTTCATGCAGCTGTGTTTTCTGGGTGTTAATACGTGAAATTTTTTGCATCTTATAGATCCTATGGTTTTGAAAGAGGAACCAACAGCAACTACACCTACAGCAACCACAGACAGCTCAAAAAGGGACTCTTTGCAGGCGAGATCTCTGATCGATCCTCCACCTCTCGTTTGGTCTACATTGTCTGAAAGAAGACAGATGAACCTAAATTTGAATGTTTCTGTTCCACCGGGGAATTTTCAGATCCCTCCATTGCTTAGAGCTTGTGATGAAAGACAATTGAAAACAAATCCTAACTCTTTTTGTGCTTCCGCTGAACAAAGCCAAGAGAGCAGGTGAGTAGTGGACTATGAAGCTCTTCAATGTGTGGTTGTGTCTTCTTCCTATGTTTTTCAGTTATCAGTGTATATTATATGCAGGTTAATTGAGACCAAACAAGAAAGGAGAGAACCACACATTAATATCGGAGTAAGCTTCATATGCTGGCCTATTTTGTAGATTGATCTTTTTTATTCTATTTTATTATTTCATGACTTCTAAGCTTTGTGCTCATTCTAGATTGCTAGTCTAGACAGAGGGCCAGCTACTTCACAAGTGATCAGAGATAATGGTTATTTCTCTCTTTCAATCTCATTCTCTCCAGTTACAATTTCTATTTGCTTTATTAACATTTTGATATTTATCCAGCTTGGACATCAACGTCTTTACCTGGATCTGGAGTTGGGGGCCTTCCTTTGCAGTAATCTTCTTTCTCCACCAGATATTGGATGTGATCATGATATACAATTCAAACCATCAACTGTCTTATGCAATCGTTTCTTACAAATTACAGGTCTTCTGCTACATTTCTTCCATCTTGGAGTAATCATACTTTCCCATCTAAACCTGGTTCCTGCGATGATACCCGTTCAGCTGGCAAGGTGAACTTTTCTAGAACCAGCAATATATTCGAGTGAAGCTTTTCCTACATTATGTATATCCTCTACTTGATAACTTGATTACATGGCCTTGTTCCTGAATTCTGACTATTCCACCGTATACAGATATCTTGCTCAATAAATGGTGGAAGGAAGTCCTGGAGAAGATGTGTTGCACATGTTTACATCAGTCGCCTGATTCAGGTGCTGCAAAACTCAGAAGGAAAAGACATTTGGCCTCTTGCTGCTGGACATGTTGCAGGCTATCAGGATAACCTAAATGAAAGGCCTGCTGCTGGCAACATGTTTGGTTCTTCTGCTTACAAGAATTTTTGTGAAACTGCAAATGATGTATCTGGTCTCAAAAACTGTCAGGCTGAAGTGGCGAGACGTTCACTCTCTGGGTGCTGTGACTCAAAGAAGCAGGTATTAGACTCTCATTGTCGACTCAAAGAAGAAGGTTGTTCATTTTCATTAATGTTACTGTATTGCATGTTGATCTGATATTTTTCTTGGCATGGCCAGAGCTATAATTTCATGTCTTTATCGACTGGAGGTGGCACAGAAGTAAACAATGGTGTAAAAAGATTGGGCATTACTTTGGAAGCAAAGGGTCATGTACATAAAATGCATTCAGGTGCACAATGTAATAGTTACGTGCCTAGCTCTTTGCCTCAAAATCGTTTTCCTTCCATTCCTTATCGAGATCAAGTTGCAGGAGCATCAGGGGCATCACCGTCTGTGCCGCCTCAGGTAGCTTTTAGTACTGACTGCTTGAGATTCATGCATTCTTTAATTGAAGTGTTTTTCTTTTATCAATTTAAGGCTGCCTCTTTCATATTGCTTTTATGATTCCATTTATGAACAACGGTTCAAAATTGGACTTTGAAAAGAAATGATTGACCAATGACAGGAAATCTCAGATATTTTCGTAATGCACATATTTTGGGACCCGTGAGCATTTGTCCAATTAATACCTCTGCGGCTCTGGATCAAATGTTCCCTTATATAGATAGCGAGGATGAAACTATATTTTTTTAAAAAGCTGTCATCATTTTGTCCTACCATAACTGGTGGATTTCCAATAAGTAGAATCATACCATTCCTTTGTCTCAACTTACTCGTCTACTATTCTGTGATTGGACCAGCACAAGTTCACAATTAATGTTGCTCTTTAAATCATCAATTTTTTTTAGAAAATGAAATAATTGAACTTTTAAATTTGAAGAACTCACGTTGTTTCTATTGCAAGTCCTTTTTGTCTGTTAACATTAAGTAGTCATCTGTAGATTGAGAATTACTATCTCCTCATGGAACTATGTGCCTAATACAGGTTCACATACAAGTACCTCCATATTTTAGTAACCATTGTGGGCCTGCTCCTTCAAGCACAACAAGATCAACGCAGCAGCCACACTCTACACAGCAGCAGCAGATTTGGACAGCCCAACTGACTGCACAGTTCAGGCCTGGCCCAGTCCTTTCATCCCATATTGCAAATTGGCAGAATAGTAGACCAGATTGGGATCGGAATCCACACTTCATGAATCACATGCCAGCTCAATTTTCAGTTCCCCAACCTTCTCTAGAAATGGTTGGTTCTAAGTACCTTCACATTTCTCAACAGCCACAGCAACAACTGTTTGGGCTTGGTCCATCCTTACCCACATCCAATGCAAAGCTTCAAAACGGTCAACGCCCTTCCATATGTGAAGACAAGGGAGCTCGATTTCATCCTGATGGTGTGCTTCCGTTGCAACTACTCTGCAATGAACAGCTCTTGAGTTGAGAGGAAACCGTACAGAAGGGAGAATTAGGTGATTGTCATCCTACAACTCTTAGATATACATATGTAGATGATTCTCTGTGGCAAAAAATACGAAATTAGAGTGCCCAAGGATCAGGATTCAGGAGTTTCTTATGGATGATATGTCCATTGAGAAACCAGACAAGGATCAGGAAATATAACCTAGTTGATAGTCTGGTCTGTGGAAATGGAGAAGAGCCCTTGAGAAAACAAGAAGACAAGTATACTGAGGCAAAAGTCAGAATGAATAAATAGCAGTTGCTTGATCGTATTTTGAGGAAGTGATAATGGTTGGATTGATAGGTTGCATTTTGGCTGTGTCTTTGATATCAAAGCTCATACTGATCAGAGATCGTGAGAATCAGAAGAGCAATTTGCAATCCAGTTCTATTCTGATTAAAAATAGTTGCCTTTGTATTCTGAGTATATATGGTGTATCTGCAGCAGTTTTAGTGACCAAAAAGTAAATGGAAAGTAGCTAAGTGAAACACTTCAGATTCTTAGGAGCTGAATTCTAAACAGTAGAGATATTCTTTTCATAAAGATCAGGAATCTTCTAAGCTTATTTATAGGGATGATATCTTTTGCCTCTTTGTACAGGTTTGTCTTGTCACCTTAACTGCAAATCTTTTATTTATACCTTTTACACCAGATACAAACAGCAGAATAAAGCTGATTTGTCGTTGCAAAACTTCCTCTGCTTTCTTGAAGGTTTCCTCTACTTTCACATTACTTTCTATATTAGGTATTTGCACCTTGTAATTTTCAGGCAGATCGGAGAATAAAAGAGATGCGATTCGGGGAAGCAAACGATTATTTACTCTTGATAGATATGCGATTCACTGTCGTCTTATTATCTGCGGTGCAATTAAGTAGTAAGGGGTGGAACAGAATCCTGCAAACAAACACTCTTGTTTTCCTTTGTGCAAAAAAGAACAAGCAGTGTATACAGGAAGCATATGAAGTCCCGGAGTTTCTTTTAGCATTCGAGATTTATAGCCATACAGCCTATGCTCATCCTTCTTGCGAAGTAGCTAGAGAAACTCCTGATGTGTAGCTGTACTACTCTTGTGAGGCAGCTCGAAGATGAGCTTGATATTTAAGATAAAGCTATCAGAAAAAGAGAATGCATATACAATCATACAAATCAGGTGAAGCGAAAATTTGCTCCCATGAAAACTATTCCTTATTATTACATGTGCAAATTAATACAGTTTGCAATCTATATCAGTTGAATTTCAACCTCCACTTTAGGATTACAAATATATGCACTCCAATTGCTCAATATTGAATAACTTAGCATTACAGCATTGATAGTACTTACAATGGCATAATATGGTGGTAATGATAATGATGCATTGACAGACTTTTTCCTCATTTATGAAGTAGCTAGTGCACAAAATGCCACCTTCAATTAGGATCTCGACAAATTAATGACTGTATAGCGAATGTATAACTTTGAACTAGATATGATGTTTATACTTGGAATTTGCAGCAGCTAAGAGAGCTGCTCCGATACCAGAACCATCTTTGGAATGCTCAATGACTATATTTTCTGACAATGCTGGTCCTAAAAGCTCCGTAACTGCATCCTGGAGATAATTTCTGTATTGAGGATAGTTCTCATACAAGCCTCCATCCATAGCCACAACGGTCCGCTTTCCAAAAATTAGACCTTTCATGTCATCTTCCATCTTGTGGAGAATCCCTACAATTCCTGCACCAGCCAAACGCCCACCTCTCTTTGCTATTGTGTCACAAACCTCTAGAACTATTTGCCTCGCTTCTGTTTTTGCTTCAACCTGGTAATTTTACAAAGAAGAGATCTAGTTATGAATAATCTCATCATGCTTCTATGGAAGAGTTTCCAATTTCTAACGGTTTTTTTTTTTTTTGGGGGGGTGTTGTGGAATAAAGGGGAAAATATGGGAAGAGTAAAAAGTTGGGGTGTTTTAGGTAGTTTGGGCCTTTGGGGGAATGTCTATTAGGGGGATGTTTATAACTCTCTCTCAAAGTTGTACACTTTGAGTTCCTCGCCTATGTGCGCCTTCCTTTTATATAATCTGCTAAGTAGTGTATAAATAGTTCAGTTACAAAAATAATTGCAGAAGACTGGATAGAATAGTTGGTAAGGTCTTTGGGGGATATTAACCAGAACATGGGTCTGAAACAGTTCCTAGCACCCTCTGAAAGTCCTTTTTCTACTCTCCCGCCTGCACCGGGCTCCAAAAAAAGGAGAAAAAACAAAGAAAGAACCAGAATTTTTCAGAGCATTCTGAATTTGGTGGACTTACTCCTGCCTCGTTGAAGAGAATTGAGCCAATTTCATCTAAATTGTTTGATGTGTCCTGCTGCATGGCACATATATGCGGGGTTCTGTGGGAGAAAAAATTGACATTAACACATTAGGAGATGTTAATTAGGAAGGTCATCCCGCCATTTTTCACTACACATAAGATGATGCACAAGCTTTGCTGCATGACATGGTTGTGGATTGTGGGAATGTTGCAATAAGGGGAGGGAAGGCATATGAATTTCATGGTGCACTCCTTCCTCCTTATTTTTACCAAATCATATTGGAGCACCAAACTCCATATAAATTTGCTGCTTGGGATTCAGTAACAGTTAAATTCAGAAAAGATGGATCCTTTGAGGATGAAATTTCCAGGATTTTGTTTGACAATTGTGCAATTTAGTAACTAACAACGAATATGGAGAAAACTATTGGATATATAATGTGTAAGTAATTAAAGGAAAGTAATACAGAATGATTTGAGTACTATTGCTTGATGATAATGGTTTGATAGCACAGGAAACAGTAGTTTCAGTAACATTACCTGAGTGAGAATGGTGTTTGCAGTTTGTCTGGCATGCTACTGCCAAATAGAGAACCTGCTTCATTCATCTTTAGTAATACCCTCCTCACAATCTCGCCAAGGTACATACCTGATATCGTTTTCTCAAATATCTGTACCAACCAGATGCAAAATTTAACTGGACTGCAAAGCTGTTTAGTATGCAATAATATATTGGTGGTAATGGTAATGCAGTTATAGGTAAATTTATGAATAAAGTTCCATTACTGGGTACCAAGCAAGCTGTAAAGGTATGTTTCACAATGGATCATTAGATGCATAGCCAGAATATACCTGCTCGCCGGGGTTGATGCTCTCAGCATCCATTTCCCTATCGAATTCAGTCAAGGGAAGTCCAGTTGAAAATGCACCCCATTCAGTATTGATTATCTGAAATTCAGATTGCGATTTTCACAAACTTCAATCCTTCATGGTCAAATAAAATTAGTGAGAAATCTTTCAAGGAAGAGATTTTAGCTCACTGTTGTTCCTGACTCTGACTTCTGACCAGGCAATTTAGGAATGGCATCTGTCCTCTCCACATAACAAGCATTGGTTCCTGTTCCCAAGATCACAGCGACCATGACATCGTTATCCCAATATTTCGCACCCGCTAAAGTTCCCACTGCATCGTTAACCTAACTTAGTTATTAGTAAAAGAGCTGATGCTCTTTCTATTGAGACTTGCTAAGGCTAGGTATATAAGAGAGCAAAACCATCAACACATACCAGAGCTGAGACTTGCATTTGTAGCCCTTGCCTCTGCATAGCTTCATTTAAACAAGCTACTACATCTCGTCCTGCCTGAAAAGATTTCAAATCTGTCCTTATTACAATTATTACACAAATGAAGCATCTGAAAGAATTTTGAACCTTGATTTGAGAAGCACGAACCGTTCCAGAAACCGCAAAACCTTTTGTCCATTTGATTAGAATTCCCGAACTTATAGACGTTTGTTTCACTGGAAAAGAAAATGTGAATCCAAGTTCTCTCTTTCTTCCTTGCAGGATTTGGAATTCACCACTCTCCTTTTCAGCAAATTTTGCCAAACCAGAAGCAATGAAATCAAAGAGTTCCTACAGACATCCTCTAATCAACACCTCAAAATT
Organism: Beta lomatogona; assembly: GCA_947646795.1. Lineage (NCBI taxonomy): Eukaryota > Viridiplantae > Streptophyta > Magnoliopsida > Caryophyllales > Amaranthaceae > Beta > Beta lomatogona. The sequence goes on along the minus strand of CANSNZ010000782.1, from coordinate 546,113 downwards.
TCAAACTCATTAACATAATACTGCTAACTTATTCAACGGACCTCAGAGGTACCGAACATCAAATCCTGTGGAATAGAAACTTGCTGAGCTTCAGTAGCGATTACACGTTGATCTATTCCACCTAATTGCACTCTCAATACTCGGAAGTTTGTTCCACCGAGATCTAATGCATAGAACAATCCTTTCTCATTCCTTTCACCAACAGAAGTTCCACCAAACAATAAAATCAATCATAATCTATAATTCAAAGCCAACTTTTACAGGAGTATAATTTTTCGCCCACAAAATTTTCAAACATGAAAAATCATGGCACTTAACAAAAGCTCAATTTATCGAACGAGCTTAAACTCATATATCTCCTCCGTCACAAATTAGTTGCCACACATTCCTTTTCATGAAATCTAATTTAGTTGCAACATACTTGTTTTTAATAAGTTATATTGCTCTACCTTTTGTCTTTGATTTTATAGTGGAGAACTTGAGAAAGCCCAAGCTTTCTAGAGCCTAATGAATACAACTTTCTCATTTCTTTTCACTAACAGAAAATTTTACAACCAAAAATCTAATCTCAATACAAGTATAGAACCCATAAATATAAACTGACTGAATTCTAAAAAATATATATCAAATTATTTCCTCTAACATAGGAAAATATAACCCACTTTAAATTATATTCTTCATGTATATCAATGATCTAGAACTAGCAAATTAGAATATCAAATTATGGACCTTTTTTATTTGGCAGAAAAAATTACTCCTAAAAGAACATAAACAAATATACATACTTCTTCTATTCTAAAAAACATTGAGACAATTTGACTTACATGTTCGCCAATGCATAATTTCGACCATTAACATATCTTATCATACATTAATATTATACTATAAAAAAAAATTTACCCAGTTGGGAGAGTATCAACATAGCTAAGAATCATCTTGAGATCAGAGGCACCATCAGCAGCAAGTCCAGCTCTCATATCATTACCCATGGAATCTGCCACGTGGCGCAACACAGGAAGAGGTGTTGCACACTCTTTTTGTAACTTAGTTAAGATTTGAGTTACAGAGGATATAGTGCCAGATCGGACGGCCATCATTGGCTGTAATGCAGAAGACTTGATCCTTGATCTTGGCAAACAGAGTGATCCAACAGCTGCTGATACTGCTGGTATTGACATTTTTTAGCGACGGAAAGTAAGATCAAAAGATGGAGATGAAGAAAGAGAGAGAGAAAGAAGGAAGAAAAAGATAATAAAAGTATTTGGTTAGAGATAATAATTTGAGGTTGGAGTGGTAGGGTGGAGTGATCCATGGTGGTTAGACTACTATTAGCTTTATTCTTCTACTGTGGAAGGAAGGTTTGAGCAGGTGGGATTCTAAGATTAATAAACTCTGTTATCTTTATAATTTTAGAGATTAGGAGCGAATTAGGAAATTCATGTTTGTTTTGGGAGACCACTTGTTCTTAAAATCTTATGTGTTTTAAACTAGTACTTGATATTTTTGTAAAATTGATACTTTAATACTAATATCATGCTCGATCTGTTTTAAAAGATTTTAACTTTTGATTGATTAGGAACAATCTTAACTTTGGGGGATAAGATTTAAAAAGGTCATTGTAGATTTAATTAGGTTTTAGGCTTAAAGCTTGATCCTTCATAGTATGAAAGGAATAATAAATATAGTACATCAAGTAACCTAAATAAGGTGAAATTTGGTCTTTAGGAAACTATCGTAATATAATCTCAATCAACCCTTCCCCTTTCAAGTTGGAGCATGGGGGATCCAAAATGCCAAACTTGGCAAGTAAAAAATCAAATTGTGTTTTGACAAGGAAATTAGTGCAGGTGTCTGCCAATTGGATTGTCGTAGGAACATAAGAAGGTGCAATCAAACCATATGTGATGGCATCTTGAACAAAATAACAAACCTCAATATGCTTGGTGTGTTCATGAAAGTCTATCACAAATGATCAACATACACAAGTACATTAAGTTGAACGCCATCTTTAGTGAAAGTAAAGAGAGAGTAATCGAGTAGAAAACCATACCTCTTCAAAGCCGTAACAAGCTTAACAAATCATCTCGATGCTTGCGTCTACCCATACAAATACTTACGCAAAAGAAAAAACATATTGGGATTAGAACATTCAAACGGGAAGAAGTTTCATGTACACCTCTTCCTCTAGATCACTGTACATGCAAATATGTGTTATGAACATTCATATGATTACGTTACCAATTCTTGGACGCTACAAAAGCAAGAAAAACCCGAACAGTAACCATTTTAGCAGTAGCAGCAAAAGTCACCACGAAGTCGGGCAGGAGTGATATATATTTCTAATATGGTATCAGCTATCTAGGTTTCTTTCCTCCTCGCACATTCTTCCTCGCCTCTATTCTTCTCGCCACCCACCATGGTTGAATCAGTGAAGCCAACCCCGATTCATGCAGCACTCGCCGTCTCCAACATCAAATCCTTCATTCCCGTAACGTTGGAGATGGAGAATGCTCAATACACTACGTGGGCCAATCTTTTTAAAATCCATGCTAGGGCATACATAGTTCTTGACCATCTTACTTTGCCTACTGCCACCAAGAAGGATGGGTCCTCCTCTTCTTCGACCTTGGATAAGGATCTTTGGTCCCGTTTTGACGCCATTGTCCTTCAATGGATTTATGGCACGATCTCTAATGACTTACTTCATACTATTCTCCAGCCTGGCTCCACGGTGGCTCAAGCATGGAACCGTCTTAGTGACTTTTTCCAAGACAATAAGAACTTACGTGCTGTATACTTAGAGCACCAGTTCTCACACCTTGATATGGCCTACTTCCCAATGTGAGTTCTTACTGTCAAACTCTCAAGATTCTCGCGGATCAATTTGCCAATGTTGGATCTTCGGTATCGAATCAACGCTTGGTGTTACAAATGGTTGTTGGCCTCATAGAGGCATATAATGGTGTCGCCTCTATTATTAAACACCACGACCCCCAGTAGGCGTGATTTTATTTTCGTCTACCGCGGTGTGAGCGCGTTATTTGACTACTCCATTGTTAAGGTTTTATTAAAAATATGTTTTTGAAGTCGCCAATAAATTTTTAGAGGCAAACTTATAAACCTAATTGGATATTGAACTATAGGGACATCTTAGGGACTTATCCAATGTAGATTTTCCCGTCCTGACTCCATAGATGGTCAAAATGAACCATAGATCGAGTTTGGGGGTGCGGGTACAAATATGGTCATAATGAACCATGTTTTCCCTTGCTGCACTATACTAAATAACGATTCACAACAAACTTTATGCCAAAGAATAATCATATAATATTTTTAACAACCTAAAAATATTTAGTCTAGGTTGGTTCAGGAAACACATAAAAGACTAATTTTTAGCGACAAGTTATTAAGTAATCAAATTACAAGGTTCCTAACAGGTTGTCCAAATTATCTGAATTAGTTAGAATAATTTTTAGTTCTTGTTTAGCAATAATAACGTGTAGGTGACAAAAATTCATGCAGGACAATCATAACAATATGAATACTATATACAAAAATAAAAGGAAAATAGGTTAGAATATACAATAAACGCGATTATATAATTGAATATCTATATCATGACAAGAAATTGTTAGTAACTTCCAGGCAATAAAAACAATAGAATTATTCAAGGTGTTGTAGCCTAACATCTACGGCTCCCTTAACGACACGTGGGCTCATCAGAGCCGTACACGTGTCACCCTAGTTAATATGGAAAGAAGGCTTAATCTCTGGGCTATACTCAGTTGGGTTAAAAGGTTGATTTTCCTGCCCAACAAATAACCCGAAGACTACAAGGTGGCTGCAGGAGAGTGGTTAATAAACCTTCACCAATCATGGCCTGCCACGTATCATGATCTGATTCCCAGCCAATCAAAAGCCATTATTCTAGGGCAGATTTTAAGGATAGCTGTCAACTTGCTATCACTATAAATACCCCTGAAATCAGGAGAAAGATCATTCAATGCAAACAGTGCAAAGTTACTCTGAAAAAATACTCTCTCACTTTCTCCTCTCTATCTCTACTTTTTCTTACAACTCCTGATATCTGACTTAAGCTTCGGAGGGGAACCACCACCCAAACCTCCAAGGTGGGTCCCTTTTTGCAGGTTTGGGAACGAAGCTCAGGCTTGGATAAAAGAAGTTCAGACATTTGTTGCACAAGTCTCCAAAGAAGAACATCGAAGGGATACAAATTTACTTGCTCGACAAGGAAGCTAGGCCTGCAGCTTACTTGTTCGACAAGTGGATGAAACATTTGGCGCCGTCTGTGGGGAGACGCAACGATGACTGATTGTCAATCATCCAACATTGCCAGAAATCGAAGTTTTCAAGTTAATGTCGAAGATACGGTGGAACATGAAAGACCACCTAGAGGAAGAGATAGACCCCCGTCCATTGTCAATGTTCCTGGACCAAGTCAGCAACCCGTCATCCAGATGAATCTTGATCGACCAGTGACTGCCGCCTATCTAGTGAATGTTATGAAATATTTTCAGACTAAGATGGCAGCGGTCGTCCAGGAACAAATTAAAAGCAATATGCTGTTTATTCATCATAATCAGGAGCCAGCCGTTAACAATCCACCTCCTCCTAGGGGACGTTCCCAAGTAGATCGTCCAGGTCCTAGTCGACCTGTTCGTCAGGAACCCTCTAGGAGAACGACAAGAGGAAAGCAGCCAGAGGATGGTAATCAGCGAAGAAAGATGGACTGGAACCTGGTGGTGAAGACCCAGTACCATGTTCGTCCAAGCGGGCACCGAATGGAAACAGATGCCAGAGAATATCTAGAAGCAAAGAAAGCTGCTGCATTACAACGATCAGCTACAGGATCTACACCAAACCTGAGAGACCCTCCTTTGAGGTTGTCGTCCAGAGGGGAGGGACGAAGTTTAAGTCACTCTCTTGTTCATCCACGACAGGAGAAGACGGTGGCTCAGCCCATGGTCTATAGGCGTCCAGCGCCTGCAAACACGTCGTTTGATCCGGTGTTAAGGGAATATCGTAAGGAGTACATACCCATTAAGGGACAGATGGGAGCCCTCCGGATTAACTGGCCCACTCCATTCTCGGCCAGGATAATGGAGGCGCCCCCCTTCCCAAAGGTTAAACTACCTACTAAAGAACCTTTTGATGGAACAACAGATTCCGATGATCATTTATCTGCTTACAAACATCAGATGTACGCCCAAGGAGTAGATGATGCTACTTGGTGTAAGAACTTCCCGGCAACCTTGAAGGGAGTTGCTAAAAAATGGTTTAACAATCTTCCCCCCAATTCAGTCAACAATTTTACTGAACTCAGTTTCTTATTTACTAGTCACTTTGTTGCCAACAAGCAAGAGCAAAAAACAAGTATGCACCTAGGCAAGGTCGTCCAGGGACCTAAGGAGGCTCTTAGAAGTTTCGTTAAGAGATTCAACCTAGAAGCCCTTCAGATCCAATATCTTAATGCTGGAGTGGCCTTCGATGCTTTCATCAGGGGTCTAAGGCCAAGAAGTTTCAAGTTTGATCTTGTTAAGAAGAAAATCTCCACTCTTGCTGAGGCTTTGAGGGAAGCTGAAGCGTTTATACACGCTACCGAAGTGTGTGCTGAGGCAAAACATCCCGAGTCTCAGAAGCCTGAAGAGGTTGCTCAGCCAAAGAAGAGCAACCCCAAGAAGGCCGAGACTTGGGCTATAACCTCCACCACCACTTCGCCCAGAAGGAGCAAGAGAAAAGAGGCTGAGCCATCCTCATCCAATCCTATCGAATTTAACAAGGACCAATACTCCATTCTCATGGAGATTAAGGATCAATATGAGTTGAAGGCCCCAGCTGAGATGAAAACTCCTTATAGAAATAGGGATAAGAGTAAGTACTGCCACTTCCACAAGGATTGCGGTCACGAAACTAATGAATGTAAGCACCTTAAGAAGGCTTTGGAGGAACTAGCACGAAAGGGAAAGATGAACTCCTATATGCCTCAAGGGGGAAGGAAGTTTCAGAGGAAAGATGATTGGCAGACTAAGAAGAAGGAGAGCGCAAGCACAGACGAAGATGTTGTCATCGTAATTTCAGGAGGGTTTGCTGCCGGAGGACCAACCAATAGAGGACACAAAAACTACCTTAGGGAGCTTGGCCAAGTTCTGTTAGCTGATTAGACAAAGGCCGAGCCCTTTCCAAGGGTGGTAGTTAGTGAGCAAGATCGGGGCAGGTTGAGGATTCCCCATGATGTTCCTTTGGTTGTAGAAATGAAAATAGCAAACTTGAGAGTAAGAAGGATTCTGATCGACACTGGAAGCTCGACGGATATCATTAGCGCTGATTGCTTGTCCAGATTAAAGTTTGATGAGAAAAATTTGGTTCCCGTTCACCATCCCATCATAGGGTTTGGGGGAGGAGTCATCCATCCAATGGGAACTGTTACGTTGCCCGTTCGAGTGGGAGAAAAGGATACCGCTAGAACTCTGTTTATCAAGTTATTGGTGGTCCGAGATTTGACAGCCTACAATGTCATTCTTGGACGACCAACTCTGAATCATGTCAAAGCAGTAATAGTAACTCACCTGATGTTGATGAAGTATGAGTGTGATGATGGCCAGATTGGCTCATTATATGGAGACCAGCAGGTGGCTAGGGAGTGTTATCTGACTACCCTCAAGCCGTCATCATGGAAGATATGCAATGAAGATCAGACGAAGGTTGCTGGCGAAAGGAAAACGTGTGAAATAGAGAAAGATCAGACGAAGGTGGCTAGCGAGAGGAAAACGTCTGGGATAGTCAAGGACCAAGTGGCCTCATTGAAGATGGCCATTTAGAGCCTTCAGACACCTCTCGCTCCCTCAAGGAAGGCGTCTGAGCATCTTCCCAGCAAGAAGAGAAAATATGAGATCATCAAGGAATAGCCTCCCTTGCTTGAAGAAGTGATGGCCATCATGGGACTAGTAATAGAGCATCCAGAACCAGTCGAGGCTCCAGAAGATGTCTGTCTAGATGAGGCTCGTCCAGAACGAACTTTGAAAATTGGTTCTTCGCTCTCTTTGGGTTTGAGGAGTCTCTTAATCAGCTTGCTGAAGGAATTTCAGGACGTGTTTGCTTATTGTGTTGAAGAAATGCCTGGAATTGATCCAGAGGTAGCCGTCCACCGGCTGAATGTTGATCCAAAATTAAAGCCAGTTCGTCAGAAGAAGAGACATTTAGGACCGGCTAGGAATCAAGCGGTTGACCAGGAAGTTCAGAAGTTGTTGGAGTTAAAATTCATCAAAGAGACTTATTATCCAGAATGGATAGCAAATGTGGTCATGGTGCCAAAGCCCAATGGCACTTGGAGAATGTGTGTAGACTATACTGATCTCAACAAGGCTTGTCCCAAGGACAGTTTCCCACTGCCTAAGTTAGATCGACTAGTGGACTCCACAGCCTGCCACGCTTTACTAAGCTTCATGGACGCTTACTCAGGTTTCCATCAAATTCCCATGTGGCCAGAGGATCAGGACAAAACGTCCTTCATTACTGAAAAAGGACTGTATGGCTGGTTGAGAATGCCATTTGGTCTACGTAACGCTCCGGCCACATTTCAAAGATTGATCAATGCTGTCTTTCATCCGCAGTTGGGAAGGAACATGGAAGCGTATATTGACGATATGATAGTCAAGAGCCTCCAAGAAGAGAGTCATGTCGGTGATTTGAGAGAAACTTTTGAAACTCTCAGGAAATACAAGTTAAAGCTGAACCCCAACAAATGTGTCTTTGGGGTCTTGTCAGGGAAGTTCTTAGGTTTCTTGGTGGACTAGAGGGGAATAGAAGCTAATCCCGAGAAGATCCAAGCTATTCTAGACATGAAATCCCCGTCAAAGATAAAGGAAGTTCAGAGATTGACGGGTTGCTTGGCTGCCCTTGGACGTTTCTTGTCTAAGTCAGGTGACAAGTGCCATCACTTCTTCGCCACTATTAAGAAGAGGGCTAAGTTTGAGTGGACAGAGGAGGCAGAGCAAGCACTGCAGCAGGTCAAGGACCACCTTCGGCAGCTGCCTAGGTTGGTCAGCCCAGCCGAGGGGGAAAAGCTGTTTGTATATTTGGCCGTGTCCACTCAGGCTGTGAGTGCCGTTCTGTTGGCTGAAAGATAATCCGTGCAAGTCCCAATATGCTTTGTGAGTCACGTACTCAAAGACGCGGAAAATAGGTACACTCCAGTAGAGAAGTTTGGATTGGCCCTCGTCATGGCCAGAAGAAAGTTAAGGCCTTATTTCTTGGCGCACAATATAATCGTCTACACTGATCAACCTTTGAAGCAAGTTCTGCAGAAGATGGAAGCCGCTGGGCGGATGCTAAAATGGGCGGTTGAGCTTAACATGTTTGATATATCATTTGAACCAAGGAAAGCCATTAAGGGGCAAGCCTTGGCAGATTTTATAGTTGAGCTTACTCGGCCAACCATAGAGCAAATATTTGATCCAGCTAAAGGAAGGAAGCATTGGACACTCATGGTTGATGAATCGTCCACAGTCAATGGATGTGGGGCAGGAATCATTTGTCAATCTCCCGAAGGGGACAAGTTTGAATATGCATTAAGATTCCAATTCAAAGCGTCCAATAACGAAGCTGAATATGAAGCACTCTTAGCTGGAATCAAAATGTGCAAGGCGGCTGGAGCTATAGAGATTGAGGCCAAATCGGACTTTCTCTTAGTCGTTAGTCAGGTCAATGGAGATTTTGAATGCAAAGAAGCATCAATGAGCAAATACATGCGACTGATCAAGGATGAGATTGAGCCATTAAAACGATTTGTTCTCGACCAAGTGCCAAGGTCGGAAAATCATCAAGCAGATGCTCTCTCTAAATTGGCCAGCTCGGCTGAAGGTGATGTGCCAAGAACAGTTTTTTGGGAAGTCAAAGCCAAAAAGAGCATTGACCAAGAGCAGATTATGTTTCTTAGCCGAGGAGCAGTCTGGATGGAGCCTATCATAGAATACAAGAAGACGGGACGATTACCTTCTGACCCTGTAGAGGCCAAGTATGTGAAGGCTAGAGACAAGTGGTTTGAACTATGGGATGAGACCCTTTACAAGAAGTCATTCAACCGCCCTCTCCTCAAGTGCATCACCAGAGAAGATGTTCTAGAGGTTCTGAAAGAACTCCATGAGGGAGCTTGTGCATCGCACATTGGGGGAAGAGCATTAGGAGAAAAGGCTTTAAGGACGGGGTACTACTGGCCTATCTTGAAGGAAGACGCTCTCGTCTATGCAAAAAAGTGCGATAGTTGCCAGAAGCATGGAAACCTGCATCAGAAGCCGTCCAACTACTTAAGCCCCATCTTGTTCCCCCTGCCTTTTGCCAAATGGGGCATGTACATCTTAGGACCTTTCTCGGTGGCAGCTGGGCAAAAAAAGTTTGTGATAGTAGCAGTGGACTATTTCACTAAATGGATAGAGGCTGAAGCCATGCGAGGAATAACAACAAACGACGTCAAGGGATTCATCTGGAAAAACATTATAACTCGTTTTGGCATGCCTCAGTCCATCGTCTTTGATAATGGTCCACAGTTCGAAACGCCTAAGCTGAAAGATTGGTTGTCAGAAAGAGAAATCAAAGCTCACTTCGCTGCAGTCGCCCACCCACAAGCCAATGGACAAGTCGAGTCCTTCAACAAGATTCTATCAAATGGAATCAAGAGGAAGCTGGATAACGCCAAGGGGCAATGGGTTGAAGAGCTGCAATTAGTGTTATGGTCCATTAGAACAACTGCTAAAAATTCTACAGGCGAGACGCCTTTCATGTTAGTCTATGGCACTGAAGCCGTCTTGCCCATTGAGATTGAAGAACCCACCCTGCGAGTCATGTTGTACACAGAAGATGCCAACTGGGCTGCGTTACGCACGACTTTGGACCAATTGCCAGAAGTTAGGGGCAATGCCTTGCTAAGAGTGCAATTGTACAAGTTGACAATGGCTCGGGACTTTAACAAAAGAGTTGTTAGACGACCACTCAAGGTGGGGGATCTTGTTCTAAGAAAAATGGAGGTGGTTGGACGAGTTAAGGAGCTAGGGAAGCTAACACCAACCTGGGAAGGACCTTATCTGATTATCCAAGAGCTGCGCAGTGAGACTTTTCATCTCCAAGATCTAGATGGACGACCTATACAGCGTACATGGAATTCAGATAATTTGAAGAAGTACCACGTCTAACTCAGTTCACTGTCAGATACCTATAAGGTAGTTTGTAGCTACTCCAAAGTGCCACGGCACATGCTAGGAAGAAGAATTGTATACATGCATCTTGGCATTTAGTCAAGCAAAATCCATATAATACAATTCCTACTCTTTTATTTCTCTGTTTATTTTCACCACGTTAGTTCACTTTGGGGCATTAAATCAGTTACTCGTCTAAAAGTGACAATAACTTGGACAAAAATACAAACAATAATAGAACGTCAAAATTACTCACTTCTATGCCGAACATCACTCCCTCGAAGAGACCGGCCAAAAATATAACACATACATGGCCTTCAAACTGACAAAATCTCTAGTAAGAGAGACGTCAAAGTCTCTGAGAGAAAGCTGGCCTGAAATAAGCCCTTAGTAAAGGATACTTACTTTCAAAAGCACGGACAGCTAAGTAGTCCAGACCCTAGTAAGGGATCACTACTTAATGACGAGTGTTGCTCCCTCAAGGAAGCCGGCTAAAACATGCTTTGAACATGTATCTCAAGCTCATCCATCAATTTCAACAGGCTCGTCCAAGGATGGCCGCTCTCTTTCTAGGACTTTGGCTCGCCCATCATGTGCGGTTGACCTAAGCCCAAGAAGGGGGAATGATAGAAGCCTATAGGACGAGCTAAAGAGAAAAGGTCGTCCAAAAACCAGGAGGACCTAGGCAATAGATGCCCTTGTGATGGTTTGATAGTGCAGGACGAGTGTTAGTAGCTCGAGTAAAACGGCTAGAACGTGGCTCGTCCACAAAGCAAACAGGTATTGGCTGTTTTCCCTCTTTGGGCAAGACTCGTCTAATTAAGCAGACTGTCCAAAAATCTAGGACGAATCTCAATAAATACTTAGATATTTCATGGGATGATTGGTAATCGTCCAAGGGCAAGGATGGCAATCTTCTCCTATATGCATTTTGCAAACCGTCCCAAACGAGTCCAAGGGCATTTTGCAATCTTCTTGGTCGTCCAAGGTCAAGAATTAGGTCTGGCAAGTCTGTATTACTCGGATAAGGTAGATCGTCCAAAAGTTCAGGGCGAGCCTATTCAGATAAGGTAGATCGTCCAAGGGCAAGGAACAGGCTTGACAAGTTTATATTATACAGATAAGGTAGATCGTCCAAAAGTTCAGAATGTGTCTCTTCTTGTAGATCGTCTAATAGTTCAGGACGAGTCAATTCTTGTGCTTGGAGGCAATTTTTATAGATTTGCGATCGTCCAAAGGCAAGCACGCTGCTCTTTCCTAAAAAACATCTGTGCTGGACGTCCAGCAATCATGACGAAGTTAATGTTATACTGAAGATAATTTAAATTCAAAAAGCGAAAAGACAAGGAATTGGCAAAAAGACTTTTTCTTATTCTCTTTTCTCAAGTCCCTTGCCCATTCTTCAGTAAGCATGCTGCGAGCAAAAAGCTGTTGCAATAAAAACCGAACAAGTCATTAGACGAGTTACAAAAAGGAAATAAATATACGCAAGTATTAAACCAAAGCGACAGTAAGTTATACCTCAGCAGCAAGTTGTGACATGTAGCCCACATGCCCGGCCGATGCTCCCCTTAATCCTTTGGTATAGGATTCAGGAAAACACTTGAAGAGCTCCTGCTTAAGCCGATCCTTTTCAGCCTTTGACATTTTGGCGAAAGCAGGAGAAGACTCCTCGTCCGAGTCTATGGTAGGAGGAGCTGCGGGTATAGCGGGGCCTTTGCCCTTATCTGAAAGAGGGGGAGAGTCAGTTATCTTGATGGGATAGACGATGGCTTGTCTATTGGACGGACTCATAGACCGTCCGTCGACCCGCACCGTCCTAACTATATTCGGATAATACGACTCACCAGACGAAATAGATGTCGTCCTAACAGCTAACGACATCTGAGGCACCAGTTTGGCCACCGAGCCGCTGAAGCCCGGGTAGTTCTCAGCCGCCGTCTCTGGCTCCGGAATAACCAAAGCCAAGGACGACTGCGTCCGACCTCGGCGAGAATCTGGCGGCGAACGTCCCCGACCGACCAGCGGGGATCCGCCATCTCTTCCCTCTCAGCAGGGGCAGCAGTTGAAGGCTCCTTTTTCAAGGCCTTGTCCTTGGGTGGCGGCATGCTCTTCTCAACACCTCCCTCAGCAGAAGTCGTCTTCTCTGGCCTTTTTCTCATTAACCCTCTAGGCGTTTTCGCGAGAGGCTGGTCCGCGGCAGCCGTAGGCCTCTTCTTAGACGAGGATGACTTCCCGGGTGGGAGTTTGTTAGTAGGAGCATTTTTCTGCAAGAAATAATCAAGTTAAAATGACGGACGTCCACAGATCAAAACATAAATTAAATTGCAAATCTTCAGACGAAAATTACCCAAAGAAGGAGGGCGTCAAACACTAAACACCTCCTATCCTAAGGGAATTTCGTCCGAGAAAAACTTCGGATACAGACGAAGCTTATACAAAGAAGGAAGCCGTCCCAAAATTGGACGGACTAAAATGACTCCCGTCCAAGGAGAGGCAATCAACTCTTCGTCCGGCTTCAGAAACCAAAGCCTCCCAGACGAGAGTGGCGCCAAGAAGGTGGCCGTCCGAATATGTACTCGTCCGGGGACGCCAAAAAAAAAGGACTTTCAAAATCTCATACGAGTATGGCCCCAAGAAGGTGGTCGTCCTATCGTGGACGCTTTCCTTCTTCTGGCTATCCTCGTCCAAGGAAAGGCATTATGGCGTGGACGAGTCCAAAATTGACTCGTCCAAAGGCTTTCAAAGTTACAGACGACTATGGCCCCAAGAAGGTGGCCGTCCAAGCTTGGACGCTTTCCTTCTTCGGGCTACCCTCGTCCAGAGAGAGTTCTGAATGGCACTCCTCCAAAGACTATAAACTCTCAGACGAGTATGGCCCCAAGAAGGTGGCCGTCCAAGCTTGGACGCTTGATAGGCTGTCGTACACCTGTCAAAAATAATTCCTGCAAAACCTTCTAACAATGTAGTAGGGTAAGTAGGGTCGAATCCACAGAGAGATGGTTGTTTTAATCAAGCTTCTAATGCATGGAGAAACTAAACAAGATCGGGAATAATGAATTGAAGTTCTAAACTAGTCAAACTACGAAAATCAAGCTAAAAAGGATCTAGGGCAATGGTTCACCAAGTTCATAACTATAATCTATCAAAATATCATCAATGATTCAATTAATCAGATATCTAGAGCACATGTTAATCCTACGGTCGGGCATTAACGCTCTCAAATCAACATATGCCAGTACGGTCGCTCAACATAATCAGATTTGCTAATTGTAGGTAAGCCTCTAAAGAGTACTATCTCTCGATCTATGACTCAATATTAGCAATATTTAATCAGACAATTGATCAGATTGCAAGATTAACAATAAAAAACACTAATCAATTAGAGATATCAATAACTAATCAAACCATTAATAAATATCAATCAAGAATCATAGCATATAAACATGGATTCCCAAACCCTAGAATATAAACTACTCAATCATGAAATAAATACAGAAATTTAAATCTACAAAGAAAAGCATGATCAAAGAAATCAATGAAAGAAAAGAGATGAATATTATAAACTCATGAATTAATGAAGAAAAGAGAAACTAGGGTTTGCCATGAAAAACTAGAGAGAAAATGAAGAAGGAAACTAAAGCTAAACCTAAGAATACAAAATATAACGTGATAAGGGAGGTGCTTTTGGGGAGAGAGAGAAGACCTATTTATATTTTTACAAAACCGGCTAAAAAAAGGCAAATAAACCCGTCTCGAGAAACCGCCCGGTTGACCGGGCGAATTCCGCCCGGTCGGGCGACGGTGATTGAGGAGCTACGACAGAACAGCAAATCCGCCCGGTCGGGCGCGCAAGCGATTTTCGCTCCTTTCTCGCCCGGTAGACCGGGCTAACATGCCTTGCATCCGGTGAAAATTTCATTTCGCCCGGTCGGGCGAAACCGCCCGGTCGACCGGGCGGGAAAACAGCGATTTTGCGTCAACTTGCGAAGGCTGTATCTCTCGAACCAGAAGTCCATTTGGGGCGTGTGACCTATCGTTGGAAAGCCCTTCAAGTCTAGTTTCCAACCCAACAGGAATTTCTTGATTCTAAGAAGTACATCAAAAGTTATGATCAGAAGAGTGTACATGACTCCTTTTTCACATTTCTTCTAATGATTTCCCGCTTCGTTTTCGCTCAAACTCGTACTAAGACGTATCCATACTATCCTTATGCATCGTAGCTTATTTCCAAGTGCTCCTAATCCTCAAGCTCAGCTAAATATACTCCAAATACGTTCTCATTACCTGAAATTCATCAAAAACAAGAAAACATACCGAATAGGAGTAGAATAACATAACTTAAGAATATGATGCAATAATGAACCTAAATATGAATCTAAATGCTCTAAAATGCAACCTAAATGCACCCTAAAACTATATATAAATATGATTTATCAAACTCCCCCAAGCTAAACCATTGCTTGTCCCCAAGCAATAAGACATAGACATTGGAAAAGAAAGACGACCTACAATATAGGACTACAACAGGGCTAAACACTCAACTGAAAACACAAGAGATATAATCACTACACAAACCAAGTATCGAAACAATCTCGAACAAAGCCGCATAGCATGTCATGTATCACAATCAACTCTCCAATCATACCACATACCATCTCTCCCAAGCTTAATTTAACAAAACATGACAAACCTCACTATAGTTATGTGCACTCATATCTCTCATGTGTTTAAGGCATTAATGATGACACTCAACCTAATCAAGTCGACTCAGATGAAGCAAATACTCTTTAACTTTGACTTTTTGACTCACTTAATACTCAACAAACACAATACACAATGATCAAGAGGACTTTTAAGGGTTGTAATGGGGCTGAGGTTAAATGTATGGAATAATTTGGGAATTGTGGTGGAAAAACCAAGAAGGGGGAGCATTATATAACTGAAAACATGACCAAGAAAGGTCACAACAACTCCACACAACAACCAACAATCTCCAAAAATAATCAACAACACTTTTGCTCAAGTAATTCAAAATAAACCCTTTTTTTCACTTTATTGACAACTCTTTTTCACTTCTTTTTTTTTCATTTCATTTTTCACTTTTTTTTTTCTCGAACTTACAATTCAATTTCAAAGCTCACTAAACATACTTTTCCATCCTTCTAAACCACAAATAGAGCATTTCAATTCAATACAAACCAAACCAAAACTAATACTCGCTCCCCCAAGCTAGGCTTAGGACAAATATCAAATGAGGCCAATGGCTTCTAATGTAGGTAGCAATCAAACATAGTCAGAAAGGCTCAGCGGGGCTAGAGGAAGGATAATATGAAAACAAGAGTAACTCTGGAGCTAAGATCATGAAATAAAATGCCTCAATCATATCAAAATGTATGCACTATCAAATATCAAAGAGTACCAAGTCAAAATCAAGATCAATGCGACAACTAAGGAACTAATCACACATGAAAGAACATAACTGACACAGATACGTCAGTTTATAGGCACAGAAGCTCACTTAGTTTAAGGTGTCTGCACAATAAAGTTAAATCGAACCAGAGAGAGATCAATCAATCTTACCACAAACAATCAATTGCGAAACAATCGTGCTATAAAGTATCATGCTCAAGATGAATGACGCTTAGGAAATGTAGTAAAATATCATCAAAGTTCTCAAAGAGTGCCAGCAATAGTCCTATAGATGCAACTAAAATGAGATGAAGTCTAATATGAAATGAAATATGCTAATGCAACTAAGAAAGCAGTACAATGTTTTTGGTTACACGTAAACTCCCACTCCTAGTGAGCGGTACAAACCGTGCAACATCCTATGAAAGCAATGAAAAAACTACTCTGAATGCAACTAACATGCGCTAAGTAATGATGACAAACATCCTCCCCCAAGCTGAATGGCACATTGTCCTCAATGTGAACAAAGAGGAATTAAATGAGGGAGAGGTACAACTTACAAAAGGGGTGGGTAATCAAAGGGAGTGTCAAAAAGCATCGACACCTCCACCACAATCGATAGTTGTAATGAGACAATGAACTTAGCCAAAAAAATTGGCTATGCTTGCACCTAGCAAAAGACTTCATCACGCATTAGCAAAGTTAGTCAAACAAAAAAAATAAGAAAAATAAAAATAAAAATAAAAATAAAAATAAAAAAATAAAAATAAAAAATGAACAAAGTCGGGTTGCCTCCCGATAAGCGCTGATTTAAGGTCTTGCATGACCGTTTAAGATTAGTAGATCACTCATAATAGTTCAACGCTCTAAGAAGCTTATCATATGTTCCTGCAAACATATCAGAGCATATTATATAAGAGTGGAAGGGAAAAATGAAAAAAATTAGTACTAAAATATTACTAAAACTACCAAAAGAAAAATCAAAGGAAAAATTATATTTACAAGAAGAAGAAAAAGAAAAATCGTTAGTCATTTTACAGGACTCAAAAGAAGGAAAAAAAACCAATTGTACATTATTTACATTATCATGAGAGTCATTCAAAAGGGGAGAAAGAAGGAACAATGGAGGATATAATAAAGGGGAAGAAGGAATAAGATCAAGTTTTTTAGAGAATGGAACATGAGACTCAAAAACAGTATCAGATGGAACCGACAAAGACTCATGTATTATCTCACTCTCAACTTTAGACTCATAAGCATATGAAAAGTTTATAGAAGAAGTGTGAGACACTTCACTCTCAACTAAGGATTCGTCGACATAGAGACACTCACTACCAACTTCACCAATTACACCCTTACCTTCTACCAAACTATCATGAGTCATATCAACGCCTTTCTCCTCCGGAGTATAATTCTCAACACCAAAATCATCATCATCAAGTATAACCTGTTGATTAGTAGATTGTTGCACAACAAGTAATTCAATAGATTTCGCTATGTTTTGATAATCATGAGCTAATTCTTTTAAATCTTCAAGCTGTTTAACCATATACTCTTTCATCATGTTAAATAGTTCCTGACGCTCTGATGTTTCGGGTTGAAAATAATTATTCACTTCAGGTTGATAACATTGAGTATAATCAGGCACATAAGACTCATTAGGGTAATGGGAATATTCATAGGCATTCATGCTTAGATTTTGTGAATTTTGACAATCACATGATGCATCATAAACATAATCATTCGCATTATTATACCCAAAATAATCATATTGCCCTTGATAATTCGAAAAAACATCCCCCTCTGAACTAAAATTATACGACTCCATAACACACTAAAACAGAGAGGAAAACAAAGGAAAAAAAACTATTCACAAAAAGAAATGAAAGGAAAAAAAAATATATATACAGTTTAGTATCACCAACAATAAAAACAAAATAAAACAATACCGTCTCCGCGGCAACGGCGCCAAAATTTGATAGGCTGTCGTACACCTGTCAAAAATAATTCCTGCAAAACCTTCTAACAATGTAGTAGGGTAAGTAGGGTCGAATCCACAGAGAGATGGTTGTTTTAATCTAGCTTCTAATGCATGGAGAAACTAAACAAGATCGGGAATAATGAATTGAAGTTCTAAACTAGTCAAACTACGAAAATCAAGCTAAAAAGGATCTAGGGCAATGGTTCACCAAGTTCATAACTATAATCTATCAAAATATCATCAATGATTCAATTAATCAGATATCTAGAGCACATGTTAATCCTACGGTCGGGCATTAACGCTCTCAAATCAACATATGCCAGTACGGTCGCTCAACGTAATCAGATTTGCTAATTGTAGGTAAGCCTCTAAAGAGTACTATCTCTCGATCTATGACTCAATATTAGCAATATTTAATCAGACAATTGATCAGATTGCAAGATTAACAATAAAAAACACTAATCAATTAGAGATATCAATAACTAATCAAACCATTAATAAATATCAATCAAGAATCATAGCATATAAACATGGATTCCCAAACCCTAGAATATAAACTACTCAATCATGAAATAAATACAGAAATTTAAATCTACAAAGAAAAGCATGATCAAAGAAATCAATGAAAGAAAAGAGATGAATATTATAAACTCATGAATTAATGAAGAAAAGAGAAACTAAGGTTTGCCATGAAAAACTAGAGAGAAAATGAAGAAGGAAACTAAAGCTAAACCTAAGAATACAAAATATAACGTGATAAGGGAGGTGCTTTTGGGGAGAGAGAGAAGACCTATTTATATTTTTTACAAAACTGGCTAAAAAAAGGCAAATAAACCCGTCTCGAGAAACCGCCCGGTTGACCGGGCGAATTCCGCCCGGTCGGGCGACGGTGATTGAGGAGCTACGACAGAACAGCAAATCCGCCCGGTCGGGCGCGCAAGCGATTTTGGCTCCTTTCTCGCCCGGTAGACCGGGCTAACATGCCTTGCATCCGGTGAAAATTTCATTTCGCCCGGTCGACCGGGCGGGAAAACAGCGATTTTGCGTCAACTTGCGAAGGCTGTATCTCTCGAACCAGAAGTCCATTTGGGGCGTGTGACCTATCGTTGGAAAGCCCTTCAAGTCTAGTTTCCAACCCAACAGGAATTTCTTGATTCTAAGAAGTACATCAAAAGTTATGATCAGAAGAGTGTACATGACTCCTTTTTCACATTTCTTCTAATGATTTCCCGCTTCGTTTTCGCTCAAACTCGTACTAAGACGTATCCATACTATCCTTATGCATCGTAGCTTATTTCCAAGTGCTCCTAATCCTCAAGCTCAGCTAAATATACTCCAAATACGTTCTCATTACCTGAAATTCATCAAAAACAAGAAAACATACCGAATAGGAGTAGAATAACATAACTTAAGAATATGATGCAATAATGAACCTAAATATGAATCTAAATGCTTTAAAATGCAACCTAAATGCACCCTAAAACTATATATAAATATGATTTATCAACGCTTTCCTTCTTCGGGCTAGCCTCGTCCAGAGAGAGTTTTGAATAGCACTCGTCCAAAGACTATAAACTCTCAGACGAGTATGGCCCCAAGAAGGTGGCCGTCCAAGCTTGGACGCTTTCCTTCTTCGGGCTACCCTCGTCAGAGGGAGTTCTGAATGGCACTCGTCCAAAGACTATAAACTCCTTGCTTGGACGTTCTCCTTCTTTGGGTGATTCTCGTCCAAAAATTGGATGCCAATTCCAGACGAGCCAGAATGATCCTCGTCTTTAAAAAAAAGAAAAAAAAAAAACTTACCAGCGTCTCAGCCCTCTTTTCGGTGCTGCTTTTGGCATATTCCTTCCACAAGTTGTCTGTGAATTTAGACATACTTATGTCTCCCGTCCAAGAAGCTTTGAGACGAGTTCTGGCCGAGTCTGCAGCAAAAAGAAAAAATTGGTTAGTCTAATGATTTATGGACGAAGAATTTTACTTAGGGGATTTTGAATATATACCTTTATCATCGGCCAACCGCAAGCCGGCGGCCACCAAGAAGTCGTCTTGGTAAAACATTTCTTTAAAGGGTATCTAGTTAGATGGTCCCTTAAAAGATCGTTGGCTGGGCCTGGAGTACTCCTTTACTCTGAAGTACTCCACCACTTCTTCGTCGAAGCTATCCTCCAGGTCCAGCCAGGACTGCTTCCTCCCCATATTCGTGGCGGACCGATTGTAGAATTTATAACCCTCAGTGGCCGAATCATTGGCCGCCTTTAAGAAGATGAAGTCGGCCTTCCATTCATGCATCTTCGACGGCTTTCCCCAAGCCGTCATAAAGCCGGGACGGTTGCAGATGCTGAGCCATGCCACGTCCACGGCCAAAGGGAAAGGGCTAGGCCGCGCAGCTCACAGACGGCAATGAACGTCTGTAATCCCCCATAATTTTAAAGGATTTTATAAATATATTTTAGTATTTATATATTTATATTTTAGTTTAAATGATGTTATTATTTAAAGAAGTTGACTATTTTAAAAGTCAAATGAAATTATTTTAAGGAATTAAGAAAGTTGTAAATATTTTAATTAGGCATGCTTTGAAAAAGGTTTGAAATATGAATTTGATTTGGAAAGGAAGTCTAATGGACTTGAGGAACCCAAATTCTAAGTAGATTAGGAAAGAGGAGTTATATTGATGCTAGGAGTCCTCATTTATCAATCCTAGTTGTCATCAAAGTCTATTTAAACTCAATCTCCTTTTCCTAAGCCCAAAAGGAAACCCTACTTATAAATACCTTGAGCCCAATTATTTTACCCCACACAAAGTTTTATTTTATCTCTCTCTCAAAACTCACGGCCTCCTCTTTCTTCCTCTTCCACGTAATTTCAATTTTTCTTCTCTCAAGTTTTCTTTCTTCTTCTTCAAGTAACGCTTTCTTCTTCGACAAGAAACGTCACAAAACCTTCAAATCCTCACGTGGGGCGTCGTTGCTGCTGCTGCGTGGCTGTTCATTTCCGGTACCTACATCCTTCTTCTTGGTTCTTTGCTTCGTTGGTTAATTTCTTTTCTTTTTCCTCAAGTTTTCCATTAAAGACTATGTCTTTATGCTTTATATTAATGTTAATCATGATTATTGATTTTAATTTACTGTTTTAATACATAATCTTGATCCATATATATTATATATTATAAAAATAAAAATTCAGATTTGGTTATTATTGTTAGATTGAAGTTTCAATCATTAAAGCATGGATTTTTAGGGTGTTAATTATTAGAAAACCATAGTAGCATATTATATACTATGAGATTGATTTAATTTATGATTTTAAGCATGTTTAAGTGGGTTTAAAGAGGATTTTATGATTTTATAAGTTGCTGGAATTTCAGAAAGTATTTTATTTAGGGAGTTTTAAGAATTTTAATTACTAGTATGGTAGTACTATGCTAGGAATCAAAAGTAATGGAAGTTTTGATAGTAAAATCAACTTTTGAATATGTTTAAAGGGGTTTTTAAATATTTTAAAGTTGCTGTTTTTATTTTTATTTAAGAGTATTGATTTTAGTTATATTTGATTTCTAGGCGGAGAGTATTCCGTAGGAGACTTTTAAAGGATTAAAAGTGGCCTGTCGACTAGTTTACACAAGGTACGTACATACTTGTGTGATTATATGATTAGTATCATGATTTAAGGAGGAAAAAGTTGTAGTATCATGTATAGGAACTTTATAAGTTTATATGTGATTTCTAGTATGATTGATTTTACATGTTTTATGCCTGTGAGCAAGCATGTTAATTATCAGATTTATTATGAGTAAGGAATTGTCATGTTTGTATGGATTTATTGATGCAAGCATGTGAATGGAACTTTAATTATTAATTCACATGGGGGAATTAATATGCTATTAAGATTGATTCATGATTATTCATGTGTTCCCTTGCAAGTATTATTTTCACTACTCTATGAGGACTGTGGGCCTTATTTGGTAAGTTGATAATTTATACCTTTGAAAGGTAAGTTGATTGTTGGCTAGGTTCAACAAATAAGTAGAACTAAAATAAAATGAGATTGATCTTGGATTGTAAGTTTATGATCACTTATTTTAATTCTAAGATAAAAAAAGTTCAGTTGTGAATGTCTGATTTGATATTTTTGTATTACTTGTGTGTTATAATAAGTAATAAATTGTAAATCACGTAAAGTGTAACTTGGATAGTAATAAACTTTAGACTGGTGCACGTCTGAAGTTGGACAATCAGGAGTTGGGGTACATGGTGAGCGTGCCATGGCTTTTTCTGGGAATTGGATTGATCACCGTTCCTCTTTTTATTCAAAGGTTCCTCGATATCGCATGTCATTATGGAATACGGAGTCGCGCCCGTATTTCGTCTTCCTAGGGAAGGCTGGTTTTAGTTAGACAACTCGGTCCAATAACTATTCCATTTAAAATAATAAAAGATGATTAAAGTTTAGTTCAGTAGAAGTTATCAGCAGAATTTTACATTGTTATGTTATGATTTATCCCTGTTTATTATTTCTTAGTATCATGATTAGGATTGTTTATGTATTGTTATGTAGTACTCAGCTTTGCTGATTACATGCTTTGTTTGTATGTGCTGATCATGGCTTTGCCTTATTGATCCTGTGATGGCCCAATTTTGGTGAGCAGATTTTTCTAGAGCATTGACATTTACAGGTTCGCAGATGTAGCATCATTGGGAATCTGGGAATGGAGAGCTTGTGTAATTTAGTTATCATGTTTTCTGCATTAGTCGGAACATGTTATTATAAGTTGGTTTGATAGACATTTATAGAGTGGTTTATTTATGAAGTACTTATTTATTTATTTATAAAGTTTAGTTTAATGTTTTTCCGCTGCACAATTCTGAATAAGCCGATACGTTATCACACGGGCGATAATACTTGGGTAATTCTCTAAGTTTTGTATTGTAACGGTATTTCTGAAAAGAGAGAATTATCGGGGTGTTACAAAGTGGTATCTGGGAGCTTTAGGTTATTTTCAAAACTTTTAGGCGCCTAACTAATTTACTAGTTATTTGAATAAACTCTTAGAATTGCTCTTACTTGTTCGTTTTGAAAAACTTCAAGGAATATATTATTATATGTATATTTCAGAGGACCGATTTTTTTTTAGGGGTCCGATTTTTCTTCATCATTGTCCGAAAATTTTATTTGCTCGAAATTTTTTGTTATTTCGAATTTTTGTGATAATTCGAAAATTTTAGGATTTCGAAATTTTGTTAAAAGAAAAAAAAAATCGAATTGTTTTCCTCTTTCAAATTTTATAAGTCTGAATTTTTTTTATTAGTCGAATTTTCTTTTAGTTAGTTCGACACTTAATTATTATTATATTATAAGGAGTGTCTGCATTATTTTTGTTGCCTTTAAAGTTTTAATTGTTGCATTGTGAGAATGGGTAGTATAGGAAGGGCATATAGGATAGAAATAGTATATGCCTGCATTGAATAGTTAGTTCAGCATGATTATTATTTTCTTCCCTGCTAACTATTCATGATTATTTTTTCTTCCCTGCAAACTGTTTGTATTTTTCTTGCCTGCTAAGTGTTATATTCTTGTGCCTATGATGTTAATGGCAACTTGTGTATTATTATTTTTGGGAATGCGTACAGGGAGAGTACTAAGTATATCCATTGGAATAGGTTTAATTTATTTGTTATAGATTCCTAACCATGTCTATCAAGCAAGTTAATAGAATTGCCAGGCAAGTTAATAGAGTAGGAAGCCATCATAACCCAATTGTATTGAGTGATGATGAGAATGTTCGATGTCATGAGCCTGGAAGTGATAGCTACACTAGCTTAGAGAGCATTATGCGTTATGTGTTGAAAGTAGGCATCCCTGTTAGCGATATATGAAGTAATTCAAGAGTTTGATCGTACTAGAGCGCAAACCTGAAAGGACATCTACAATGTTACTTGGAGACCTTATCTGAGCAATGTTAGTGATTTAAAGATGAATGAAAATGGACATCAACCCAAAAGGATTCGAAGATCTACTAGATCTAGGAATTCAGGTTATTATTATTATTATTATAGTGAAGACTCTGGAGACTTTGAAGATAAAATGTTACTCCATGAAAGTATAAAGGAAATAAGAATAGGAATGATAATGTAACTCCATAAGAGTATTTATTTATGCTTTAAGATTAGTTGTTGGAAAGTAGTCAAGCTACAATGGTTTAAATTTCCTTCTTTAGCATCTTTATATTGTTGAGGAATAAGTTGGTTATTTTGGATTGGAAAATATTCTTGTTATTGTTCGAGGAATAAAAGTTATTATTTAGTTATTTGAGTTGAGTGAGAATATATTTTAGTACGTGAAAAGGGAAAATATTTTATTTATTATGATTGGTTTGATTTGATCCTTATGTGATTATTTATGTGATTATTTATTCATGCGTGAATATATGATTGTTATGGTTCATAATGTGTGAACTTAGTGTTATAGTAACTTCATGAGAAATTGTTTGTTGATGCGATCTTTATGGTCAAATCAAATGTTATCTTCGTAGGAAATGGCAAGTAAGTGTGAATCGAAACCAAAGTAGAGTTACGTTAAATTTCAGTCACGAAGTATAGTGTCAAACAGCAATGATGCCTTAGCTTCTGCTATTAGCCTATTGGCAGAGAAATTGACTCACGAAAGAATTGAGAGTCCCGATCCTGACGGGGACTTGTTTGAAAGACTAGCTAAGATTAAATCGTTGTACTATAAGGGGCAAGCTGACCCTACCTTCTTAAAGAGTGGATTAGGGAGTTTGAAAAGATTTTTGGGGGTGTGAAATGTCCTGAAGGTATGAAAGTAGGTCAAGTTGTACTGTATCTAAAAGATGAGGCTGACTTATGGTGGAAAGAAAATGGAAATAGACTTAGTGTTGTGGAAGAGTTTAATTGGGAATCCTTCATTACTACTTTAAGAGGAAAAATTTTACCCTGCTTTTTTTTAGGAAACTAAAGGCCCCAGAGTTTATCAACCATAGGATGGGGAGCATGACCATCTCTGAGTATTATAGAAAGTTCATAGCATTGTCTAGATTTGCACTTGAGGTAATAGCCACTGAGGAGTTAAAGGCTCAGTGATTTGAGCAAGGTTTGATTGAGGAAATTCAATTAGGGTTAGTAGATTATGAAGAAATTGACTTATCTATCAGTATTTCTACTGGAGAGATCATAAAGTGTACCAAGTTGTTTAAAAATTTGCCTTTGAAGATATGAGACTCGTGACTTTCCATCCGACTTAATAGAATTCAATTTGGGAGACCTAGATGTGATTCTTGGGATGAATTGGTTAAGTCTTTACAGGCCAATATCGATTGTGAGATTCGAAGGTAGTGTTAACAAACCCTTTAGGAAAATTGACCTCCTATAGACGCTTTGGGAAACCTAAGAAGTTTGGAGTTATCTCTGCTATGCAAGTAAGAAAGTTGATGAGAAAGGGGTGTGAGTTAATCTTCTGTAGTGTGCAGGATGTGAGTAAGGAAGTTGAAGTGAAGCTTGAGGATGTTCCAATTGTGAACGAGTTTATGGATGTGTTTCCAAGTGAGATTTCAGGTATGCCACCTGCGAGAGCTGTTGAGTTCACCATAGACTTAGTTCCTGTAACTACACCTATATCTAAGGCACCCTATAGAATGGCACCTCCTGAGATGAGTGAGCTGAAAATGCAATTGCAAGAGCTATTGGATAAAGGTTATATTAGGCCTAGTGCATCACCTCGGGGAGCTCTTGTGCTGTTTGTGAAGAAAAAGGATGGAAGCATGAGGCTATGTATTGATTATAGGGAGTTGAATAATGTAACCATCAAGAACAAATATCCTTTGCCTAGAATAGATGACCTATTCGACCAGTTGAATGGAGCGAGTGTGTTCTCAAAGATTGACTTACGTTCAGGATATCATCAATTGAGGGTAGCTGATAAGGGTGTACCTAAGACTGCCTTTAGAACGCGTTATGGTCACTATGAGTTCACAGTAATGCCATTTGGGTTAACCAATGCTCCTGCTATATTTATGGACTTAATGAATAGGATCTTTCATGAGTGTCTAGATAAGTTTGTGGTAGTTTTCATTGATGACATACTGATATATTTGAGGAATGAGGCTGAGCATGATAAGCACTTGAGGATCATTTTGGAAACATTGAGGAAAAACCAATTGTATGCCAAGTTCTCTAAGTGTGAGTTCCGTTTGGAGAAAGTAACGTTTTTGGGTCACTATGTGTCTAAGGAAGGAGTCTCAGTAGATCCTGCTAAGATTCAAGTTGGGAGTGAGTGGCTAACTCCAAAGAGCGTGTCAGATATTAGAAGTTTCTTAGGTCTAGCTGGTTATTATAGGAGATTTGTGAGAGATTTCTCGAAGATAGCAAGACCTATGACCAATTTGATGAAAAAGGAGTCAAATTTGAGTGGAGTGAAAAGTGTGAAGAAGCCTTTCAGATTTTGAAAGATCGTTTAACCTCTGCACATGTTTTGACCCTGCCTGATGGGAATGAGGGATTTGAGGTATATAGTGATGCTTCGAAGAATGGTCTAGGATGTGTGCTACAACATAATGGAAAGGTAATTGCATATGCGTCGCGTCAATTGAAACCTTATGAGGCTAATTACCCTACCAATGACCTAGAGTTAGCTGCCATAGTGTTTGCTTTGAAAATTTGGAGACATTACCTCTATGGAGGCGACTTGTAAGATATTCACAGACCATAAAAGCTTGAAGTACATTTTCACTCAAAAAGACCTGAATATGAGGCAAAGAAGATGGCTGAAGTTGATTAAGGATTATGACCTAGACATCCAGTATCATGAGGAGATAGCAAATGTGGTTGCTGATGCCTTGAGCAGAAAATCGAGTCATAGCTTGAGTACCTTGATAGTCCCTGAGGAGTTGTGTCGAGATATGCAAAGGCTGAGCCTAGAACTCTTAAATCCTGGGGAAAGTGAGGCAAGACTTAGCGCTCTATCTTTGGGTTTGTCAGTTTTCGATGAGATCAAAGAGGGTCAAGTTGGGGATGAGCACCTAGATAAGATCAAGGAGAAAATTAGGCAAGGTAAGGAAGCTGACTTTAAGATTCATGATGATGGGAGTTTAAGGTTTAAAGGGAGGTGGTGTGTACCACAAAAATGTAATGACTTTAAGAGACGCTTTATGGATGAGGGGCATAATACTCCATATTCTGTGCACCTTGGGGGTGACAAGTTGTATAAGGACCTTAAGAGTATCTATTGGTGGCCAAATATGAAGCGAGAGGTAGCCGAGTATGTGTCTAAGTGCCTAACCTGTCAGAAAGTGAAGATAGATAATAAGAGACCCATGGGGAAGGTTCAATCCTTAGAGGTTCCTGGATGGAAGTGGGATTCTATTTCTATGGACTTTGTGACTGCCTTACCTAAAACGAGGAGTGGAAATAACACTATTTGGGTTATTGTGGATAGATTGACCAAATCCGCTGTGTTTATACCCATTAAGGAGACATGGAAAAAGAAGCAACTTGCTAAGACAGACATTAGGCATGTGGTGAGACTACATGGAGTTCCAAAGGATATCATTTCTGACCGTGACTTTAGGTTTCTTTCGAAATTTTGGAAAAAGGTCCAATTAAATCTTGGGACAACATTGAAGATTAGTACAGCCTTTCACCCTGCGACTGATGGTCAAACTGAGAGGACTAACCAGACGATGGAGGATATGTTGAGAGTATGTGCTATTGATTTTCAAGGTAGTTGGGAGGACCAATTAGACCTGATTGAGTTTTCTTATAACAATAGTTACCATGTGAGCATTAAGATGTCACCTTTTGAGGCATTATATGGATGGAAATGTAGAAGCCCCATTTGTTGGAATGACTTTAGTGAAAATATAGTCTTGGGGACAGAGTTTATTGAGGAAACTGTTAAAAATGTCAAACTAATTCAGGTTAGAATTCAAGCTGCGCAAGATAGACAAAAGAGTTATGCCGATTTGAAGCGAAGGGAAGATGAGTTCGAAGTGGGTGATAAAGTGTTTTTGAAAGTATCACCAACTAAGGGTGTGATGAGATTTGGGAAAAAGGGCAAGTTAAGTGCTAAGTATGTAGGCCATATGAGATTTTGGAGCGAATTGGGAAAGTTGCCTACAGATTGGCATTGCCAATGGAGTTTGAAAAGATGCATGATGTGTTCCATATTTCTCAACTTAAGCGTTACATTCCTGATGAACGTCATATCCTAGAGCCTGAACGAATTCAGATCGATAGTAGCCTCACATATGAGGAAAGGCCTGTCAAGATTCTCGACAGAAAAGTGCGTAGTACACGCAATAAGGACGTCCACATCGTGAAAGTACTTTGGTCTAACCACGAATCTGAAGAGGCAACGTGGGAAGCCGAAGATGAGATGAAAAAGAAGTATCCAGACTTGTTCCTTGAGGTGAGTTACGAGGGCGTAACTCGTTTTCTTTAAGAGAGATAGGATGCGATAAATTTCGCGCTTTTTGTCTATTTTTATGAGATTTTTATGCATATGTATGCCTATCTTGAGCAATTTGCACATGTTAGTGCTAAAGAAGTAGACTCTCCGCATAAGAAAGCGTGTTCATAAGTAACACAAGTGTTTTAAGTTAGCAAAAGTGTGCACAAGTGGCACATTGCTTTGTGAACTTTTGAAAAGATGAGTTCAAGTTTTGAAAATATGTGAGTTTTCGTGTCAAGTTTCGGGACGAAACTTCTTTTAAGGGGGGTAGACTGTAATCCCCCATAATTTTAAAGGATTTTATAAATATATTTTAGTATTCATATATTTATATTTTAGTTTAAATGACGTTATTATTTAAAGAAGGTTGACTATTTTAAAAGTCAAATGAAATTATTTTAAGGATTTAAGAAAGTTGTAAATATTTTAATTAGGCATGCTTTGAAAAAGGTTTGAAATATGAATTTGATTTGGAAAGGAAGTCTAATGGACTTGAGGAACCCAAATTCTAAGTAGATTAGGAAAGAAGAGTTATATTGATGCTAGGAGTCCTCATTTATGAACCCTAGTTGTCATCAAAGTCTATTTAAACTCAATCTCCTTTTCCTAAGCCCAAAAGGAAACCCTACTTATAAATACCTTAAGCCCAATTATTTTACCCCACACAAAGTTTTATTTTCTCTCTCTCTCAAAACTCACGGCCTCCTCTTTCTTCCTCTTCCACGTGATTTCAATTTTTCTTCTCTCAAGTTTCTTTCTTCTTCTTCAAGTAACGCTTTCTTCTTCGACAAGAAACGTCACAAAACCTTCAAATCCTCACGTGGGGCGTCGTTGCTGCTGCTGCGTGGCTGTTGATTTCCGGTGCCTACATCCTTCTTCTTGGTTCTTTGCTTCGTTGGTTAATTTCTTTTCTTTTTCCTCAAGTTTTCCATTAAAGACTATGTTTTTATGCTTTATTTTAATGTTAATCATAATTATTGATTTTAATTTACTGTTTTAATAAATAATCTTGATCCATATATATTATATATTATAAGAATAAAAATTCAGATTTGGTTATTATTGTTAGATTGAAGTTTCAATCATTAAAGCATGGATTTTTAGGGTGTTAATTATTAGAAAACCATAATAGCATATTATATACTATGAGATTGATTTAATTTATGATTTTAAGCATGTTTAAGTGGGTTTAAAGAGGATTTTATGATTTTATAAGTTGTTGGAATTTCAGAAAGTATTTTATTAAGGGAGTTTTAAGAATTTTAATTACTAGTATGGTAGTACTATGCTAGGAATTAAAAGTAATGAAAGTTTTGATAGTAAAATCAACTTTTGAATATGTTTAAAGGGGTTTTTAAATATTTTAAAGTTTTTGTTGTTTTTTATTTAAGAGTATTGATTTTAGTTATATTTGATTTCTAGGCAGAGAGTATTCCGTAGGAGACTTTTAAAGGATTAAAAGTGGCCTGTCGACTAGTTTACACAAGGTACGTACATACTTGTGTGATTATATGATTAGTATCATGATTTAAGGAGGAAAAAGTTGTAGTATCATGTATAGGAACTTTATAAGTTTATATGTGAATTCTAGTATGGTTGATTTTACATGTTTTATGCCTGTGAGCAAGCATGTTAATTATCAGATTTATTATGAGTAAGGAATTGTCATGTTTGTATGGATTTCTTGATGCAAGCATGTGAATGGGAACTTTAATTATTAATTCACATAGGGGAATTAATATGCTATAAAGATTGATTCATGATTATTCATGTGTTCCCTTGCAAGTATTATTTTCACTACTCTATGAGGACTGTGGGCCTTATCTGGTAAGTTGATAATTTATACCTTTGAAAGGTAAGTTGATTGTTGGCTAGGTTCAACAAATAAGTAGAACTGAAATTAAATGAGATTGATCTTGGATTGTAAGTTTATGATCACTTATTTTAATTCTAAGATAAAACAAGTTCAGTTGTGAATGTCTGATTTGATATTTTTGTATTACTTGTGTGTTGTAATAAGTAATAAATTGTAAATCACGTAAAGTGTAACTTGGATAGTAATAAACTTTAGACTGGTGCACGTCTGAAGTTGGACAATCAGGAGTTGGGGTACATGGTGAGCGTGCCATGACTTTTTCTGGGAATTGGATTGATCACCGTTCCTCTTTTTATTCAAAGGTTCCTCGATATCGCAGGTCATTATGGAATACGGAGTCGCGCCCGTATTTCGTCTTCCTAGGGAAGGCTGGTTTTAGTTAGACAACTCGGTCCAATAACTATTCCATTTAAAATAATAAGAGATGATTAAAGTTTAGTTCAGTAGAAGTTGTCTGCAGAATTTTACATTGTTATGTTATGATTTATCCCTGTTTATTTTTTCTTAGTATCATGATTAGGATTGTTTATGTATTGTTATGTAGTACTCAACTTTGCTGATTACGTGCTTTGTTTGTATGTGTTGATCATGGCTTTGCCTTATTGATCCTGTGATGACCCAATTTTGGTGAACAGATTCTCTATAGCATTGACATTTACAGGTTCGCAGATGTAGCATCATTGGGAATCTGGGAATGGAGAGCTTGTGTAATTTAGTTATCATGTTTTCTGCATTAGTCGGAACATGTTATTATAAGTTGGTTTGATAAACATTTATAGAGTGGTTTATTTATGAAGTACTTGTTTATTTATTTATAAAGTTTAGTTTGATGTTTTCCGCTGCAAAATTCTGAATAAGCCGATACGTTATCACACGGGCGATAATACTTGGGTAATTCTCTAAGTTTTGTATTATAACGGTATTTCTGAAAAGAGAGAATTATCGGGGTGTTACAACGTCAACACGTTGTGCCAAGCGTTTGGAGCCGCCGATTATGGCCGATGTGGTAGTACCGCAAAGACTTGTTCTATGAATTCATGGAGAGGGAACCTCAATCCCGCGTCCAAGGCCAGTTTATAGACGGCGAAATGGTTCCTGGGAGCGCTCAGGATCGTCGCGTCTTTATTTGGAATGACAAAGGAAAAGCCCGGCATGGGCATGTAGGACAATAAATAGCTAGGGTCTGGGCCGATTTTCTCTAACCATTTACGATTGACCAAAATGAAGCCGGGGTTAGAGAGGGGACCTAGACGCCTTCTAATTTCCGACGAGGTAGTGGAAGCCTCGTCTGACTCTTCGGCATTATCAGACTCACTAACGTTATTATCACCTTCGCCGGTTTCCTCCATGTTCGTGTCCCTGCCAGAAGTACTAGCCTCAGGGTTTATTTTGGTTTCTAAAATATGGTCAGGGGAAGGAAGGCCGTCCAAAGGCCCAAAGACTTTGAACCTCTCTTTGCCTCGTCGGCACCCGTCCAAGTAGATTCCTCCATATCCGAACTATTTGACGGGATTATTACCTTTCGTCTTAGACGGGCCGTTTGCTTGACGCGAGCCAGATTACCCTGCACAGGTAAAGACCGGGTCGTCTGACTTTGTCGGCCAAAACCATGAAAAAATATATACTCGGCCAGAAGAGGCCCAACTCTAGAATGTGCCGAAGAAGAAGTATCGGTTCTAGGGTCAAGGCAAGCTCTTGGTCGGCTAGGATTATTTGGCGAAGAAGATTCCATTTTATTGATTTTCTAAGAAAAAATAAACTATAAAGAAGAATGAAAAGAACAAAGAAACGATACCTGCTAAGAACGTCTGGACGATTCGGTGAAGAATGCTGAAGCTGGACGATCTCTCTCTCTCTCTCTAGAAAAGTTTGCAGAGCTCCTCTCTCTAGAAAAATTCATTCAAGGTGTGAAATGATTAAATGTTCTCACACCAAGAGTATTTATAGGGGGGTAAAAAACTTGTGGAGCCTACGAAATGACCGAAGAAAAGAAGGTAACGGTCGGTTATGACCGGTAAAATCCTGGAAAGGGCGCGTCATTTCCTTCATTTTGAATACACTACCTTCTGTAAAACGGGCCTTAACCGTCAAATGGGCCAACAAAAAGCTCTTGGGTAAAAGGGCCTTAACCGTCAGATGGGCCAACAGTGAAAGCCCTTTTAGGGGCAAATGTTGTAGCCTAACATCTACGGCTCCCTTAACGACACGTGGGCTCATCAGAACCGTACACGTGTCACCCTAGTTAATATGGAAAGAAGGCTTAATCTCTGGGCTATACTCGGTTGGGTTAAAAGGTTGATTTTCCGGCCCAACAAATAACCCGAAGACTACAAGGTGGTCAGAGGAGAGCTGGTTAATAAACCTTCACCAATCATGGCCTCGCCACATGTCATGATCTAATTCCCACCAATCGAAGCCATTATTCTAGGGCAGATTTTAAGGATAGTCACAACTTGCTATCACTATAAATACCCCCGAAATCGGAGAAAGATCATTCAATGCAAACAAGGCAAAGTTACTCAAAAAATACTCTATCACTTTCTCTCTCTATCTTTATTTTCTCTTACAACTCCTGATATCTGACTTAAGCTTCGGAGGGGGAACCACCACCCAAACCTCCAAGGTGGGTCCCTTTTTGCAGGTTTAGGAACGAAGCTCAGGCTTGGATAAAAGAAGTTCAGACATTTGTTGCACAAGTCTCCAAAGAAGAACATCGAAGGGATACAAATTTACTTGCTCGACAAGGAAGCTAGGCCTGCAGCTTACTTGTTGGACAAGTGGATAAAACACAAGGGTCCTCAGGAATTATACTTATGCGACTTAGGTCGAAGAGCGTAACGACCTTCACGCGGAGCAATCGTGGAATAAAGAACGCAGTACGATCAGGAACTGGAAAAGGATTTGAAGTATTAAAAGTGTTTGCGTATTTGAAGGTTCAGAATTTAATTCGGAAGTATTCGAGAGTTTTTATGTTCGTAAAATAATAAATTGAAAAGTCGTCCGTGATTCGGGAAATCACAGGTATTTATAGGAAACAGGAATGTGCGCCTCATGCGTCAACCTGCGCCAGGTGCAGGTCTACGTGTCAAGCGCATGCCTACGTGTCGCGCACATTGGTGTGCCCGACGCGACCAACCTGGGCCAAACTCGTATACGTGTATACGCATATTTAAAAAAGATAAAAAAGGGGGAGTTGCGTCCCACACAGGGTCTGCGCTAGGCGCATGACTTTGTGTGAGTCATAATTCCACGTGTGAGGCGCGGATTGGCACACCTGACACAGCTCTGCCAATGTGCTGGACGCACGTGGCGCGCTAGGCGCAACCTTTGCGTCCAGCCCATTTGCTAGTCTTTTTTCATTAAACGCGTTTTTAAAGATAATTTTCTATCCTGAAAATCCGGAGATTGAATTTTACGGAGTAAACAATTGGGCTTTTAAAACATTTTAAATGGACTCAAAATATTTTATGGGCTTAAAAAACAATTAATTGTCATGAACAATTAATTGGGCTTTAGAATAATATTTCAAAACACACTTTAAACTTATTTTGGGTTGGCTCTTCGGATTGCTCTTCTATTTGCGCCAACTAAACCGCGATATGTTTCATCATTGGACCCTTAAATGGGGAGACACGATTAGGTGTCTACACCCTCTCCCTCTTTTCTCTACTGTTGGATCCATGCTCATATTGGAAGAGATGAGTTTGCAAAACGCGCTGCCAAGGATGGTGGTTCAGCGCTTGTTGCGAGTTCCCCGAGTGTTGATGATATTTCTGCATCGTCTCAGCATCCTCAACGTCGCAACAATTATAATTCCAATTATAGGGGTAAGAGAAATAATCACAAAAATAAGGAAAGGAATTCCGGCAACAACCCGGGCGGTGGCGGCCAGCAGGGTGGTCGGAACCACGATGGTCGTGGCGGCGGCATGAACTCCGGTCAGCAGGGGAACCCGGGGTGGCAGTAGCCCTATGCTCTAGTTCAGGAGCCTTGGTCTGGTTATCCATGGCCTTTGATGCAACCATGGGCCACTCCACCAAGCCCATACCCTACTGTACCTTGGGCTCTTCCAGGGGGAACTCGACCACAACCCAGTATGCTCGGTCCATGGCCCCAACATTAGGCCTTTGCAGCCACTGTTTCTCCTCCACCGAGTTATGCTCCCACGGATATCGGTTCGGCTATGCACACTCTTGTGTCAACCCCTCGGATTCTAATTGGTACATGCATGGACACTGGTGCTACATCTTATATGACGTCCAATCAAGGTACTCTCTCGTCTTATTTTAATTTGAGCAATAATAAAAATATTGTGGTAGGCAATGGTCATAAAATTCCAATTCGTGGTTATGGACATGCATCTTTCACCTCCCCCTACCCACATCTATTCTTGACTAATGTTCTTCATGCTCCCCAACTCATCAAAAACTTAGTCTCTGTTCGTCGTTTTACTCATGATAATTCTGTTTTTGTTGAGTTTAATCCTTTTGGGTTTTCTGTGAAAGACCTTCAGACTGGGATGCTTCTTATGAGATGCCCTACTTCGGGTGATTTATATCCCATCACATCATCTGTCGCTTCTCCATCCACTTTTGCGGCTATATTTTCCAAATTATGGCATGATAGTTTAGGTCATCCGGGCGATGCTATTTTACACTCTCTTAGACTTAAAAATTCCATCTTTTGTAATAAGTCTAGTAGTGACATTATTTGTCAAGGTTGTGTTCTTGGAAAACATGTTGGATTACCATTTGCTACTTCTACTTCTATTAGTACTATGCCATTTGATATTGTTCATTGTGATCTTTGGACTTCTCCTATCTTGAGTTCATCTGGCCACATATATTATGTTTTATTTTTGGATGACTATACAAATTTTATGTGGACTTCTGCTCTTGCTAAAAAATCCTAAGTGCATGCTATATTCCTTACTTTTCGCACTTACGTCCGAACTCAATTTGAAAGAGAAATAAAAAATTTCCAATGTGACAATGGAAGAGAATTTGATAATGGTCCATTTCATAATTTTTGCGAGTTAAATGGCACGTCCTTTCATTTTTCATGTCCTTATACTTCTTAAAATGGTCGTGCTGAATGCAAAATTAGATCCATTAATAATATGGTGTGGACTCTTCTGCATTATGCCTCTATCCCTCCTTCATTTTGGCATCATGGTTTGCAAATGGTCACCTATCTTCATAGCATCTTTCCTAGTAAACTCCTCTCATACCAAACTCCCCTTCGCCTCCTCTTCCAAAAAGAACCTTCCTAGTACTCGATATTTTTGTAAAATTGATACTATAATTAATACTAATATCATCCTCGATCTATTTTAAAAGATATTAACTTTTGATTGATTAGGAACAATTTTATCTTTGACGGAAAAAATGCAGAAAGGTCATTGTAGATCAAATTAGGTTTTAGGCTTAAAGCTTGGCCCTTCATAGTATTAATGGAATAATATATATAGTACATCAAGTAACCTAATTAAGGTGAAATTCTATATTTAGTGAACTATCCTAATATAATCTCAACCCCTCTCCCCTTCAAGTTGGAGCATGGAGATCCAAAATGCCAAACTTGGCAAGTAAAAAATCAAACTGTGTTTTGACAAGGAATTAAGTGAAGATGTTTGCCAACTGCATTATTGTAGGAACATAAGAAAGTGCAATCAAATCATCTGTGATGGCATCTTGAACAAAATGACAATCAACCTTAATATGCTTGGTGCGTTCATAAAACACCGGATTTTGAGTAATATGAAGTGATGATTGCCTGTCAGAAAACAAGTCTATCACATTGGGATGATCTACCACTTAAGTTCACAGGTGATGGTCGCCATGGAGCAATATTCCACTTCTGCTGATGAATGGGAAACTGGATGTTGCTTCTTTGTCTTCCATGAAATTGGGGAATGACCTAAGAACAAGAATCGACTAGTCATTATTCAATAACTTGTGAGTAATAGGACATAATCACACCAACTCTTTTGAGTAAGATCACTACATGCTCGGAGAATACCATGTTGGAATGTGCCTTTTTAGGTAATGAATGACCTTAAAGCCTATACCCAATGCTCAATGCGAGGCTCCAGTAGGATCCGAGACAAGATGTGCACCGAGTAAGAAAGATCTCAATGTGTTACCGCCAAGTAAAGCAAAGCGGCCGACAAGACGACAATAGCCGCGGGTTCCCATAAGAGCTCGCCACTAGCCATTAGCAACTAGAAAGGTGAGCTTATGGTTTTGTTCAATAGGAAAGCCACATGGCTTGACCCCCAATCCCCATCATGCCTGCTTTAGAGATGGCATCAAGAGGATATTTGCGTTTACACAAAAATAAGCCCAAAGAGCTACATGCCCCTTCAATGTCGAGAAAATATTTCAAAGAGCCAAGATACTTCTTCGTAATAGTAATCACTAAGATAAGCTTAAAAACTTGAATCATAGCGAATCATTCCCAGAATTAATTGAGATCATAAACATACACAAGTACATTAAGTTCAGCACTATATTTAGAGTAATTAGAGTAAGACCGTAGACAACCATACCTCTTCAAAGTCAGAACAAGTTTAACAAACCAATATCTCGCATTTGCTTCTACCCATACAAAGAGTTATGCAAGAGATAAAACATATTGGGATTAGAACATTTATAACCAGGAAGAAGTTTCATGTACACCTCTTTCTCTAGATCATGTACGTGCAAATATGCATTATGAACATTCATCTGATTATGTACCAATTCTTAGACCTTGCAATAACAAGAAAAGCCCGAACAATAGCCATTTTAGCAGTAGGATCAGTGGTCACCACAAAGTCGGGTAGGAGTGAAATATAATATCGCCTGGGCGATCTTGGGAACTAAGAAAAAAAGGAGAATTTGGTTCGATTTTAGGAGTTGGAGGTGGCGGTGGTGGTGGCAGACCATCTTTGCCAAGCATGATGTAGGTAAGCGTGATTTTTTTCGTCTTTGCTCCGATACCATGTAGAATTAGGTTAAAGGCTTGAAGATGGGCCCTTCATATTATAAATGCCATAATATATATAGTACATCAAATAAACCTTATTAAGGTAAAAATTTATCTTTAGGAAACTATCCTAATATAATCTCATCATACCTTAACATATCTTAACAATCATCAACTACATTGATATGTTGAATTGGTTAAATGCCCTACGTGACACGATTTTATTAACCCTTTGATATTTTTTTGAAAATAACAAATTACACAATCTTTCCGTTGTGGGTTGATAGGCTAGCTAGCTGGAGAGCGGGAAAGATTTAATTTTCTTTTAAAAGAAAAGATAAATTAAAGAACCAATAGGAACTATGCGGCAAATTAAATTGCTTTATTATGCCAACTAAGATAACTCTCAAAGTTGGAACCTTTCCAAGTTAATCAAATATTGGGACTTTTTAAATCATATGGCCTAAAGTTTGGAAACATTGAAAGAAGGCATGAGATGGGGAAATGGAAAATCAACTTTAATAATACTTGGAGGAAGCCCGGAAAAGGAAAGGAAAGTGAGATCGAAAATCTAGAGGCGTTTTACTACTGATCATAACAAATTTATTTCGCTTTCATAACAAATCAATAAAGATGTTAAATATGGGCCTTGGTTGCACCCATCAGTTGAAGAGACATTCCAATTTACAAAATTAAAGGAGGTTCCACCTTAAAACCATATGGTAATAAGAGAAGTAGTCCCTTAGTCTTATAAAGTGAACTTAACTCTCTTCGTTTATCAATGTAGGACACTCACATGTGTTGTTTTGGTAATGCACTATATATCATAGCTTTAACACATTAGTAGAAAAAAGTTGATTTGCGTCTCCTGAATTGCGTCGCACAACAGGTAAAACGACGAAGAAGTGTAGGAGCGCATCATTTACGTCGGATATTCATGGCTGTTATTCTAGTATGAACAGGAGATCAACTACAAGAGGGGGGTTGGTGAATTGTAGTTGTGGGGAATTTTAAACTAATTTGCAGAATTAAAACAACTTGAAAAAAGTAAAAGAGACAACACTCAAATTTAACTTACAAGGAAAACTTCCTAGGCCCAATAGGAAGAAAAACCTTGACCATAAGGGATTTTGACTCAATACTTCTCTTATTAGAATAAGCCAAATGACACTCCAAACAACCTATTTTTGGACCTCACTTTGTTCCTCTAGGAACTTGTTCCCTGTCACCTAGTTCCCCATGAACTGGTGAACCTCACTTGACTTCGCTCGAAGTCTTCTCTTTCTCTCTTTCTCCTTCTCACTTGATTACAGAGATACTCTGAGAATTTTTCACTCACCCCAACACTCAAAATATTACACTGATTTGAGACTGTAGAGGAGAAGAAAATTACAGAAAAACTTTCAAAGTAAATTTTGCTTTTTGAATGCTAGAAAGTTATATCTATTTTTGAACAATGATTTTGCTAATATAGTTGCTGCAACGATCATGTTTCTTCAATTGGAAATCCACGATTTCTTTAGCTAAAATGTAGTTGTTCATGGTCCATGATGTTGCGCCATATCTCCCACGATTTTAGCAACCGTTGATGCGTTTTACTCCACTAGCCGTTAGTGGAAATACCCAGCAGACAGTTGGCGAATTTCATGCTCCACTTCCCATCTTTGTAGCCACGTTTCTTTCAATCTATTTTGCACAACAACCACAACAACAAAATCTCTAATAACTTAAGAATCTTTTTATCCAAAAGATTCTAAGTTACTAGATGCGTCAAACATACCATAGTATATAATTGAGTATTCATATAATATCTTGATTAGATTAAAACTCATTAATCTTTCCCTACAAGATAAAATATGTAGGCATGTAAAAATAAATTAAACAATATTTTTGGGATTTTATAATTTTTGCAAAATAAAATTATACAAACTACTAAGTATTTGTCATCATCAAAATAGTGAGTAATGCAATTTCTTGAGGATGGTGGTAAAAAGATTACCATACCCAATTTTATTGTTGTGAGTAATGCAAGAGGGAAAGATGAGAGATCATTAAAGAGGGAAAGTTGATTTTTATGTTGTCTCGCAAGACAATACATGAAAGAGAGATCCATAAGACTCGCTTGAGTCCTTTGGGAGGTTCTAGGTAAAACAAAACGCCAACCAGTTGAAATAACAGTTTATGAAAAGGTGAAAGATCTTTTTGATCAAGAGATTGGTCAGTAGAGTTTTCACCAAAATAGGTCAGAATTTTAGCATTGGACACACCATTGATATTCAATTTTACCTTACCCTTGATGTATTCTTTGTACCCCTCAGCTGGTACATCAAACCACTCACTAATTCGTTGTTCATTAAACCTAACAAGATTTCCATTAACTATGCTTAAACACATCCCATCACTGTGTTCAAATTTTGAACAAAATTCACCCATCTCAAAGCTCAAATAAACCCTCGTCGAACATAAAACTTTGACCATTTCTGAAACTTAAAGACATCAAGAAATTCTACCCATTTAACTTTCTTGCACTAGGCAAGATCCACACAGAACCCAATTATGTACTTAAATGATTTGGATTTCTTACCGCGTTTGGTAGGAATCGTAATTTCTTTTGCTTGCTCTGTTTCAAAGATCATCAACTTCTTCGTCTTTCTTGGGTGAAACCACTTCGTGAGCAGAGGAATTTTCTTGAGAACCTGCTGAATCTTCATTAGAGTTAGAAGATTCGTTGTCACTTTCATCATATTCTACCAATGGTGATGATTTTTCAGCAGGGAAATTTTTGGTTTTTTTCGAATTTTTTCTTTTGGGTGCCATGGATGAAGTTTGGGAAGGTTGTAAAAGATGAGAGGTTTTGAGAGAATTTGAATGGTTTTGCAGAGTTTGATGGTTTTGGGGTAAAAAGTAAGTTTGCCGTGTAAAATTAGGTGATGTGATAAATGGGTTTTATGAGGGGTTAGATTTATGGGGTTGTGAGAGAGAATTAATGGCGGCGCTTTCCTTTTTCTCTTAATCCACTGAATTTTGATTTTTAAGTTCTGAAATTAGACTTAGATGAAACGTTGCATTGAATCAAAAAAAGAAAAATGAAAATTTTGTGGAAGAAGAATGAAGGAGAAAAATAAAAAATAAATTTGTGAAAAAGATAAAATAAAAATAATATGGAGAAGATATCTACTGAATAATAGGAATAAGATGAAAAATAAAAATGAACTCATGCACGTTACATGTTTAAGCTAAATATACACAAGCCTTACCAAATTCCCGCTCAATGAACTCATGCACGTTACATGTTTAAGAAGTTCAATTCTCCCATCATGCTCATTTCAAACTCACTACTCATTAGATTAGCAAATTCCTTACATAGAAGATAATTAGTAAAACCATATATATAAAAAAAATCGACATAGATTTGAACTACTAATATGTCTGTTCCTCTTGAACGAAGGAACATGGTTCTATCAAATTTTCCTCTAATGAAGTCATGTGAAAGCAAGAATTTTGATAATATTTCATACCAAGATCTAGGAGCTTGTATTAACCCATAAAGAGCTTTATCAAGCTTATAGACCTAATTTTGAAGATCGGGATTTTCGAATCCGGGAGGTTGTTCCACATATACATCTTCTAATAAAAAGCCATTTAAAAATGCACATTTTACGTTCATTTGGTACAACTTAAAGCAAAATCAATCAAAATTCTAATATCTTCTATCCTAGCAACAGGAGCGAAGGTTTCATCGAAAGCAATACCTTCTAGTTGATTGTATCCTTTGGCTACAAGTCTGGCCTTGTTCCTTACGACTGTACCATGTTCATCAAGCTTGTTCGTGAAGACCCATTTGAGTCAAATTACTTTCTGGTTCTTTGGCTTGGACTCCAGTGCCGGACTTTGTTTCTCGAAATTCATTCCATTCCTCTTGCATGACATTTATCCAATCAGCCTCTCTTAGTGCTTCCATATGATCTTTAGGTTCTGTCATAGATAGAAAAGTATGAAAAGCACAAAAATTCTTCATTTGGGATTTCGTTTGAGTTCCCTTTTTAATATCATTTATAATTAATTCTAAGGGATGAGAATTTTGGTGTTTCCAAGGCTTTGGATCAAATCTCCTTGTTGCTGTAGTTTCTTATGGTGCTTCTTGAGGTGTTTGAATCATTGGATCTTCTTCAGGTTCAGGTGTTTCTTCTTCTTCCTAAGTTTCTCCTTCGTTTGTTCCCGTGAGGATCGAGCACGTGGTTCTCGGGTTCAAGAATATACTTCTTTTCTTTATCTCAAGAGGATTAGTTCATCATTACAATTGTTTGACTCTTCGGATCGAGTCAATCCTATTTTATAGTTATCATCATAACTTGGTTCATGCAGAGAGTTAGTTTCATCGAAGATAATATGGACACTTTCCTCTACACACATTGTTCTTTTATTGTAGACTCGGTAAGCCTTAGTATTTGAAGCATATCCTAGAAACATAGCTTCATCACTTCTAGCATCAAACTTTCCTAAATTGTCTTTTCCATTGTTATGTACAAAACATTTACATCCAAAGACACGAAAATAAGAGATATTGGGTTTTCTTCCTCTAAGGAGTTCATAGGGCGTTTTCAATGTGATTGGTCTTAGCATGACTCGGTTGATGATGTAGCATGTCGTGTTCACTGCTTCAAACCAAAAGTTCTTTGGAAGACCGCTTGCAATTATCATCGTTCTAGCCATGTCCTCCAGGGTCCTAGTTCTTTCTTCCAACCACACCATTCTCGTTGTGGTGTCCATGGAGCAGAGAAATTGTGATCTAAACTTTCATTGCTGCAAAATTCATCAAACTTGGAGATTTCAAACTCCTTACCATGGTCAGATCTCAAATGTTTCAATTTATAACCACTAGTTCGTTGAATCTTTTTAGCTAAGGTTAGAAATTCATCAAATGTGTCATCTTTGCTATGAAGAAAAATAACCCAAGTGTATCTAGAAAAATCATCTACAATCACCAACACATATCTCTTACCTGATCTACTTTGGATTCGTACAGGGCCATATAAGTCCATATTATTAAGCTCCAATGGACTTTGTGTACTTACCATTTTCTAAGATTTGAATGAGGATCTCACTTACTTGCCTTTCACACAAGCATCACAAACACCATGGTTCATAGATTTAATTATTGGTAGCCCAACAACTAAGTCCTTTCTACTTAGCTTGTGCAATAGTGATAGGCTAGCATGACCGCATGGTTTGTGCCACAGTAGTGGTTCCTCTTGAATTACGCTCAAGCATGTGAGACTGTTCCGAGGAACTAGGTTGAGGTCTACGACGTAGGTATTCCCCTTCCTTGTTCCTTCCAGAATTTTGGTATATGTACTATCATTGCTGACTACACAAGACTCATTAGTAAACTTCACTACATTACCCTTATCACAAAATTGAGATATACTAAGCAAACTATGTTTTAAACCCTCGACTAAAAATACATTATCTATGGAATGTGACTGAGGTTTTTCAATCTTACCAACTGCTACAATGTATCTTGTAAGATTGTCTCCAAAGGTCACACTTCCTCTATTGCTGAGAGTGAGAAATTTTGATTTGTCTCCTGTCATGTGTTTAGAACAACCGCTGTCGAGGTACCACATGTTGTTCCCCCTCACTTCAGTCTGCATCCATAACAATTAGTTAGTGGTAACTGGGTTCCTTTGTTGGACTTGAGTCACTTTTTACTTTCCAGACTTGCTTAAGTATTTATGTAACTCCCCGACAATTCTCTCTTTTCTAAAATACCTTTTTAATATAAAATTTAGAGAATTATCAAAGTATTATCGCCTGAGGGAAAACGTATCGGCTTATTCAGAATTTTGCAGCGGAAAACATAACAAATAATTTTAGAAATAAAACTTAGTCAACCCAAAGAGTCAACTCTAAAAGTCTAACCCACATAAAGTCAAAAGTCAACCTCCAAAGTCAAAGTCACGATAATAGTCAAAGTCAACTACGAAAAGTGTAAAGTCAAAATATGATAAATAATCTACACATACTCTCCAATAATCCCGAACCCATGAAGCATCATCTG
This sequence comes from Beta lomatogona, assembly GCA_947646795.1. NCBI lineage: Eukaryota > Viridiplantae > Streptophyta > Magnoliopsida > Caryophyllales > Amaranthaceae > Beta > Beta lomatogona. Next base: position 503,142 of record CANSNZ010000782.1, on the reverse strand, counting down.
TAAACCTGTAAATGACGATGCACTATTGATCCCTAGAGACTGTTCACCAAAAGGGTCATCACAGGATCAATAAGGCATAGCCATGCTCAAAGCATACACACAAAGCACGTAATCAGCAAAGCGGAGTACTACATAGTAAATAAATAAACAATCCTAACATGATACTAATAAATACTAAGCAAGAATAAATAATAATATAACAACATAGCAGACTACTTTTACTGAACTAAACTCCACAACTAGTAAGTTAATTAATTTAGATGGAATAGTCAATGGAACGAGTTGTCTAACTAAAACCAGTCTTCAATTTAGAAGACGAAATACGGGCGCGACTCTGTATTCCCATGACCTACGATATCGACGAACCTTTTAAATAAAAATACGACACGATGATCAATCTGGTCCCAAGAAAAGCCATAGGCTACCACCATGTACTCCAACTCATACTAGTCCAACACTTCAGACGTGCACAAGTCTAAATCTATTGCTATCCACGTTTCACTTTACATGATTAACACTTTATTACTTGTTATGACTCACAAGTAGGACAAACAATATAATCATCAAGTAATCATAAACTTTCATTTTTATCTTAGGATTAGATAAATGATCAACAACAACCCAAGAACAATTCCAATATTAAATCCATAACCTTTATTTATTTGTTAAACTAAATCAACAACCAACCAACCTTTCATAGGTATAAAAATCAACTTACCAAATAAGGCCCTCAGTCCTCATAAAGTAGTTAAATAAATCAAAGGGAACAACATGATTCAATCATGATCCAAACCAACATAAATATTGATCCCTCATGTGAATTAATAAAATAAAGTTCCCAAATCCCATATGCTTGCATCAACATTCCATATAATCATAATACCAATAACATAACCAACATGCTTCACACAATGATGTAAAACATGCAAATCCAACTTAATAGAAATCACATATGAACTAAAAATAGTTCCCTATACATGATAGTACTCAATTCTCATCCTTAGGACATGATACTAGTCTAAACAACACATAGGTATGTACGTAGCTTGTGTAGACAAATCGAGCGGCCACTTTCACAACCTTAAAAGTCGCCTGAAGAGAAATCTCCGCCTAAAATAATCAATATAATCCCACAATCAATACTTTATAAATTTCCAGCACTACTAAAATACTTTAAACCCTTCTTAAAAGTGTTTAAAAACCTTTCCCATCATTAAAATTTGATTATTACAACCTCCTAGTGTAGTACTACTACACTAGTTGATTAAAAACCCTTAAAACTCATGTTTAAATCATAAGAACTCCAACAACAACATCCCTTTTAAAAATTCCAGTAACATATTATATACTAAAACTCTTTTTAAACATACTTAAAATCATAAGAAAACCCAATTTCACAAACTACAACATACTACTATGATTTTCCAACTTATAAAACCCTAATCCATGCTTTGATATTTTAAAACCCTATTTTAACATAATAAGTAAATTTGAAATTTTCTAACTTCACTAAACAATTTACATAATCTTAGATTCATAATCAAATCATCAAATTATAACTTTTAAACATAACTTATTTAAACAAATCATAAAAATACAAACTTTGCATTAAAATAACTTGAGGAGGAAGAAATAACCAAGAAAAAGAGGAGGGAGAAAGGCGCGGGAAAACAGTGGGACGACAGCGACGGTCGGCGGCTGTTGCTGCCGGTCGGGTGGCGGCTACCGGTGGCTGGCCGGAAAAACAGAAGAAAAGAAATAGAAGGGGGAGAGAGAGAAAGCCGAAAATAGGAGAGAGAGAAAAGAGAAAATAAAGTGTTTAATGTGTGGGAATTTGTGTAAATAAGGGTATTTATAGTTTCCCCCATTAGGGATCCAATAAGGAGTTGGGCTTTGATGGGTTAGTCAAAAGAGAATGTTCATAGGAAAAGCTATCAGGTTTGGGCTCCTCTAACCCAATATTAAAATCCTTTTACTTCAACTTCACTAGTTTAGTTATAAAATGATTTTTCAAAGCATGACTAAATAAAATATTTGACTTATTTAAATCATTAAAAATAATTCTTTTGACTTTCAAATAGTCAACCTTTGAAGAGATAAATAGTTTAAATACTAAAATTTACTTATTATATATAAATATATATTAAAGTATATCTATAAAATTCATAAATTTACGGGGGATTACAGTCTACCCCTCTTAAAAGAAGTTTTGTCCCGAAACTTGGCACGAAAACTCACACATTTTCAAAAATTTTGACCCAACTTTCATTTGGGAAATACTTGTGTCACACATGTGCACACTTTTACCAACTTTAAAACCACTTGTGTTACTCATGAACACCTTTTCTATGCGGAGAATCTATTTATTTTGCACTTTCAGACTATAAAATAAGGTAAAAAACGCAAAATTCTATCGCATTCTAACCCCCTTAAAGAAAACGAGTTACGCCCTCATAACTCGCCTCAAGGAATAACTCATGATACTTCTTCTTCATTTCGTCTTCAGCTTCCCACATTGGCTCTTCAGACTCATGGTTAGACCAAAGCACTTTCAGAATATTCACATCCTTATTGCGTGTACTACGCACCTTTTTATCGAGAATTCTTACAGGCCTTTCCTCATATGTGAGACTACTATCGATTTGGATTCTCTTAGGCTCCAAAACATGACGCTCATCAGGAATATATCTCTTGAGTTGGGAAATATGAAACACATCATGCATTTTCTCAAATTCCATTGGCAACGCCAACTTATAAGCTACCTTTCCAATTCTTTGCAAAATCTCATATGCGCCAACGAACATATCTAGCACTTAATTTTGCCTTTTTTCCCAAATCTCATCACTCCCTTAGTTGGTGATATTTTTAAAAATACTTTATCACCCACTAGGAATTCATCTTCTCTTCGCTTTAAATCAGCATAACTCTTCTGCTTATCTTGAGCAGCCTAAATTATAGCCTGAATCAACTTGACATTCTTAACAGTCTCTTCGATTAATTCTGTCCCCAATACTACATTCTCACTAAAATCAGTCCAGCAAATGGGAATTCTACACTTTCTTCCATACAATGCCTCAAAAGGAGCCATCTTGATGCTCGCATGATAATTAATGTTATATGAAAACTCAATCAAATGTAATTGGTCTTCCCAATTACCATGGAAATCAATTGCGCACGCTCTCAACATATCTTCCATAGTCTGGTTAGTCTTTTCAGTCTGACCATCGGTTGCAGGGTGGAAAGCAGTGCTCAACCTCAATGTTGTTCCAAGATTCAACTGGACCTTATGCCAAAATTTCGACAGGAATCTCGAATCACGATATGAAATAATATCTGTTGGAACTGATAAATGCGCATTATAATACATTTATATTCCCTTATTTTAATATTATATGTGTGTTTATATTATTATTCTAATGCATTTTGTATACTTTTGTTGATTTTAGATTTAATACTTTGTGTTTTTATTTTAATTGTTAATTATACTTAATTAAACTACTTTTGTCTAATGAGTGCATTGACCCAAAGATAGAAGACAAGCCCACCTTGTGCAAATCTCATCCAACAAAATCAGCCCAAAAAGAAAAGAAGACAAAACAAAAGAAGAAAAGAAAAAATAAGAAGGAAATTAGAAGAAGGAAAAGGAAGGACGAAAAGAACAGAACAGAGGAACGACGTTCCTCGTTCTTCCTTCGACATTCCTCTTCGTCGATCATCATCATCATTCATCTACCTTCCTCCACATCATTTCCACCAATCGCACAACACCACCGCATCTCCACCAATAAAAAAACTCGCAACTTAGCATCCCTCCACCAATCAGAAGCACAGCCGAATTGCGGCGCCGCAATTCACGACCAAGCAAAGGCGGTTCAAGGGCCGAATTCTAGGAGCCTAATCCTCTTCTCCAATTGGTTCAAATCTCGCAACTTGGTGGCGGGATTTGGGTATAAATACCCAATTAAGGGTTTCGAAAATGGTAAGCAACAATTCCACAGAAAATTAAGTAAAAAATCAGAGAAATTTCGTGAGGCTTTGAGGCTAGTGTGGGGGTGCGCGAGTTCGACGGAAGATAGCCTTGGGTTGGAGTCCTAGCACACAACCGGGGAGGGTGAAGTTCAAGCTCGAACGTAGGTGCGAAATCCGAAATTCGAAGGCGAATTACCGCGCGATACATAAGTCTTCTCTTTTTCTCTTGTACTTTCATATTAGTTTTGAAGTTTCCCAATTATACTTTTGAATTTCATAGTATGTTTGGATTGTATTGTTGAATTATGTTGGATTATATGGTTTGAATTCAAAATTGGTTTGTGATGTTTGAATCAAGTTTGAATTGTGAGGTTTGAAGTATATTTGTATCGTATTGTTGAATTTATAGTTGAATTCAAGATTGCGTGATATTAGATACTCAAGTTATATTTGATTGTAATGTTCATATTTCAATATTATGCTTAATTTGCTATCTTATTAAGTATAAAGTTGATATATTTGCTAGTTATATTGTTTAGCCTAGTCTAGATTATATAACAACAAGTGGTAACTAGTTTAATTTAGGCCTGCAAAGATGGTTTTAAGTTCAAACTAGAATATAACTTGGACTAGTTATTTAAACATAAAGATATGATATGTTTAGATTAACTAGGGATTAATGATGTACTTCTAGTTCTATAATGCTTCGAGTTTAATCGCCGGAAGTTGCGAAATACTTGTGGTGATTAGATTAGTTTAGAATCGATAGTCGGCCTAGTTCACTGTTGATTAAAAGTATGGAAGTATAGGGGAGTTTGGCTACTTGTATTCCTACAATTAATCTATCTAATCAATCTTGGATTTATGAAATTGGAAGTATAATCAAGGTTAGAAATTTATAAATCTCTGAAAGTATTATGAGCCTAGAGTGGGATTAGTTGTCATCACTTGTAAATATTAGGTTAGATTTATCTTTAGTAGTATTTAGATTTTTAGTATCATCTTGTAAACACCCCCAAAACAATGTGAATATGTATATATTAGTAAATAGCATGTATATACTAGTTAGATTCTCTTAATTAGTTGAACTTGGATTTTAGGAATATATAAACCTCTCCGTGGGATCAGCCCTTATTTATCACTAAACTAAACTTAAATAATGTTAATGTGGATGAAATAAGGTTTTTAATTTGTACGCATAACGACACGTACCAAATTTTGGCGCCGTTGCCGGGGAAGTTTATGATATTCTTTCCATTAAGGTTTAACTGAGATACTAATTTTTGTTAAAGAATTTAATTGATAAAATGACAAATAGTACCTATTATCTTGGTATTCTAAAGAAAGCTTGACTAGGTTGAGATTTTTTAGCTTATAATATGTTTCTTAACTTCTTTTTGCATACTATGTGCTTAGTTATTTCTTTCTCGTTGACTTTTATTTGGATTAATCAAGGTGACAAGGGTAACTTCTAACATCCTAATAGTACTTTCATTGATTTTGTTTCATAATATTGTTTAGTGAATTTTCTATATGTACTTGAGTCTCTGAGTAACTCTTTAATTTAGATGTCATGCTATTACTTGAAGAGAATGTCACTTGCTATTACTTGTTATACTCCATGCTATACTATACTAGGCTATGAAATCTAGCTAGGCAAGAGTCTAGTGATTCTAATGTAACCTGAACTTACTTTGTTTTGATTTTCATTACGAGTAATCACCTACATGCCAATCTAGTTATATCTTGTTGTATTACATGGAGCTGTCTAACTAGAGTTTATGGAGGCATTACTTGATTTTATCTGAACTATTAGGCCGTCCAAAAGTGGCTACAGTATTCTTATTATATCTTTTGTAATGCTATTGGATAAAGTTTCATAGTCACTCTTTTATTATCATTTTCAATGAGGTTTCTTGATATGATTTACTAAATACCTAGAATGATAAAAATTGAATCTGCAGCTGTGAGCTAGTAGTGTTAGATCTAAATATTTTAGAAACATGAACATAGGTTTAAACTCGGTCATGGACTTGCTTGATTGTGCTTAAAAGGTGTGCTGAAATTTGTTTTGTAAGTAATCTAGCTGCTAAATATAAGTTTGTTCATGTATAAACTATTAAAATTATACTTGTTTAGACGAAAAAGTTTGATGTATAAGATAATATCAATCATCGCGTGAGTAGTTTGTATACTTGTTTAGTTGGCACTTCTAAGCTGAACCGTAGAGTATAATATGTTGGCTACTGATCATAATATGAGATTATATATGCTAGTTAAACAAGTAAAAAAAGTTTATGACACCATCTCGTGGTATTATGTATTACAATTATGTAGAAAATATGTCATACGATGTGAAAAGCTAATGTTAGATGAATAAATGTATGGATTGAAAACATGAATCCCAAGAAAGGAAAGAAATTTGGTTGCATATATCGTATGAGTTTATATAGCCCTGTTTTGTGCTCAAAGATGTTAAGAATGGACTTATTTTGAACATGGAATTTCTAGTGAAATTATGGACTTTAAAGATAGGGCTAAAAAGAGTAGATGTTTGGTTTTCTGAAGGTTCCATAGATTTGAACTTTCTTTTCAATAGAGTAATATGGTTTCACATTTTATACACTTTGATTTATATATACGTCTCATGGGATTACAGTGATTAGTTAGAACCATCTTCTTATGGACTGTAAGTAACATTTCATGTTAAGAGTTCGTATTCTAAGTTCTTGGTTCTGAATTTATTTGTTCTGTGTTACAAGTATGGTTCTAGATTGTCAGGTTATTGAGGTGTTCTTACTTATGAGATTCCTATTTAGCACTTTTAAAATTTCACAAGATTTGGAAGTTATGTAAGAAGAGTGATCAACTTCTTACAATCCTATATTTTTATTTTGTACTAGCTAGTTTGAATATTTGTTAACTCATGATTATAAAAAAAAAGAACAAGACGATTATTATGAGATGTCAAATTTGGAAAGAAGAAATATAATTGAGTAAGTCTCGGTGAAGAAAACATACATGTCTTACCTAGTTATACATTACTTGAATTTTAAGCTTCAAGTTAGATGGATTTTATAGCTCAAGTAGTTTTCAAGTGACTATCCTTATTTATGCTTTATTTGAGAAATTGAATGACTGAGATAACATCTTCTGAAAAGTAGGAAAAATCCGCTCTCGCTAAGAAAAAGAAGAATCACTTAATATTTGGATTTTTTATATGCAACTGTGTTTTCATATTCTATGATCAAGCTAATATATTGCAGTTTAAAGAATATATTATGAGGAGCTACATGAAGCTTGTTCTAGAGGTGAAAATGTCGAGCCAACGATGAAAACCAAGGCGCTGCTTGGGAGGCAACCCAAGACAATTTCAGATTTGCTTTCTTAAACTCTTTGTTTAGTTTGTTTTTATTTTGATTGTGTTTTTCATTTTATTTTGAACTTGTGAATTGTTTTTGAGAATTTTCATGATATCGTCCACATTTTCAATGTTACATTGAGGACAATGTAAAGTTTAAGTGTGGGGGAGAGGTTATTGTTTGCTGTTACATGAAGTATGTGGAATTTGATGAAATTTTTTCGACTTGAATTGTTATGGATGATGGAGAATATTGTAGTTGGAGTTGAAGGGAGAAATTTGAGGAGAATTGTGAATGTTGGTGTTGGAATATTATATGGATAATATATTGTTCTGAAACAGGTTGAATTGGATGCGTAAAAATTTTTGTTTGTCCATATTATAGGGGAAATGCTGCCGAAATTTCTGTAGAAATTTCTGAATTTGGACTAAAATGATTATTGGATTGATATTTGCGTTATATAAAAAATTCATGAGCATGTAGTTTATTGGTGCATTATAGTTGTTTATGTGTGTTATGCATTAGTTTCTAGTAAATAAAACCAACCTCTTAGTTTTTTTTGAAAAAAAATTGAATAAATGAAGAAGTTCGTCAAGAAACTCTAATCTAACTATGTTTTAAGATAAAATATGTTTTCAAAAATAAAATTTTTGGGAATTGTTAACATTTTTAGTTCAAAAATAGTCAAGTTTGAAGGATTCATAACACGATTAGATAAACAATCTCATGTTTATAGCTAGTTAGTGTAGTCATTCCCTCGGTGGTAACTATGACTAGATGGATAGACCAAAATAACCTGTGAGATTCTGAGCCTAATAAACTGAGATATACACATTAGTCTCATATTTTTCTTTCATGTGTGATGTTCTTCCATGGTAATTTCTCTCTAGAACTTGCATTGATACTCTTCAAAATTATATCGACTCATGTTGGCATGAAGAAAAAGGAATTTCTTTTGTTATAAACTACATAGCCAAATATCCACCTTACATTATATTACATCCTTTTTGAACCCCTTTTAGCCTAAAACACTATTCTTTTGCTTAGCGTTCATTATAAACCATAAAAAAACATTAAATAAATTCATGACCCAAAATTTTGAGCTGATGGAGCATGGTTGTTGATTGAGTAAAAGCGAAGTGTGGGGTTGTTTCTATAAAAAGGTGTTATTATAGCAGTTGAAGTGTTGATTTGTGCAAGTTGTATAATTTAATCTTGTTATTCTATGAAAAACAAAGAGAAAGAAGTGAAAAAAAAGAAAAAGTGAAAACAAAAAAGTTCAAAAAAAAAAAAAATTGAAATGAGAAATGATAAAAATATGTATCAAGTGTGATATATAGCTACAAATGATGATGTAAATGGGTGTTTGTCTATCAAAGTCTAATACAGGGAATGTGCTTATTTGGAATGACAGAAGGTTGAAGTACTATGTGAGAGTTATTTTTGCTCCCTCTTGTCCGGAAAGGGAGGAGTTATTAAGTTTTTACTCCACTTAGTTCAAAGCCATCTAGTCCACATATCTTTAAAAATTTTCTACCTTTAAACTATAACCCTCATATAACCTAAAAAGTCCTTTTGATTATGTCTGGCATGTTGTCTAATAATAGTGGAGAATCGATAAGATATGCAAGCTTATGGCAGAGTTTTGGCCATTGGAATTGAACCTTGAGTGAAATACATAAACCCTTTCAAACACATGAGTGACGAGTGATTATTTATCCTGCGAGGGTCTATTTATTAAAATCATGGTTCTATTTAGTGAGTACTCGCTGATGCTCTTCAAATGTCGAGAGAGTATATCTATGATATGTTATGAGTTTTGATTATTTGATTGTTCTAAATTGATAATGTGACATTCCTGATAACATCTTACTTGAGTTTTTACTAACTAATATAAAACGTTTTAGTTTCTTGTTCGACTTTTCATTGATTCAGTTTTAGAGTTAAGAAACAGAGAGGTGGTATTATGTGTCTTAGTTACATACAATTAGAGTTTGATCGAGGACGATCAAGGACTAAGTGTGGGGGAATTTGATAAATGCGCATTATAATAGATTTATATTCCCTTATTTTAATATTATATGTGTGTTTATATTATTATTCTAATGCATTTTGTATACTTTTGTTGATTTTAGATTTAATACTTTGTGTTTTTATTTTAATTGTTAATTATACTTAATTAAACTACTTTTGTCTAATGAGTGCATTGACCCAAAGCTAGGAGACAAGCCCACCTTGTGCAAATCTCATCCAACAAAATCAGCCCAAAAAGAAAAGAAGACAAAACAAAAGAAGAAAAGAAAAAAAAAGAAGGAAATTAGAAGAAGGAAAAGGAAGGACGAAAAGAACAGAACAGAGGAACGACGTTCCTCGTTCTTCCTTCGACATTCCTCTTCGTCGATCATCATCACCATTCATCTGCCTTCCTCCACATCATTTCCACCAATCGCACAACACCACCGCATCTCCACCAATAAAAAAACTCGCAACTTAGCATCCCTCCACCAATCAGAAGCACAACCGAATTGCGGCGCCGCAATTCACGACCAAGCAAAGGCGGTTCAAGGGCCGAATTCTTGGAGCCCAATCCTCTTCTCCAATTGGTTCAAATCTCACAACTTGGTGGCGGGAATTGGGTATAAATAACCAATTAAGGGTTTCGAAAATGGTAAGCAACAATTCCACAGAAAATTAAGCAAAAAATAAGAGAAATTTCGTGAGGCTTCGAGGCTAGTGTGGGGGTGCGCGAGTTCGACGGAAGATAGCCTTAGGTTGGAGTCCTAGCACACAACCGGGGAGGGTTAAGTTCAAGCTCGAACGTAGGTGCGAAATCCGAAATTCGAAGGCGAATTTCCGCTCGATACATAAGTCTTCTCTTTTTCTTTGTACTTTCATATTAGTTTTGAAGTTTCCCAGTTATACTTTTGAATTTCATAGTATGTTTGGATTCTATTGTTGAATTATGTTGGATTATATGGTTTGAATTCAAACATGGTTTGTGATGTTTGAATCAAGTTTGAATTGTGAGGTTTGAAGTATATTTGTATCGTATTGTTGATTTTGTAGTTGAATTCAAGATTGCGTGATATTAGATACTCAAGTTATATTTGATTGTAATGTTCATATTTTAATGTTATGCTTAATTTGCTATCTTATTAAGTATAAAGTTGATATATTTGCTAGTTATATGGTTTAGGCTAGTCTAGATTATATAGCAACAAGTGGTAACTAGTTTAATTTAGGCCTGCAAAGATGGTTTTAAGTTCAAACTAGAATATAACTTGGACTAGTTATTTAAACATAAAGATATGATATGTTTAGATTAACTAGGGATTAATGATGTACTTCTAGTTCAATAATGCTTCTAGTTTAATCGCCGGAAGTTGCGAAATACTTGTGGTGATTAGATTAGTTTAGAATCGATAGTCGGCCTAGTTCACTGTTGATTAAAAGTATGGAAGCATAGGGGAGTTTGGCTACTTGAATTCCTACAATTAATCTATCTAATCAATCTTGGATTTATGAAATTGGAAGTATAATCAAGGTTAGAAATTTATAAATCTCTGAAAGTATTATGAGCCTAGAGTGGGATTAGTTGTCATCACTTGTAAATATTAGGTTAGATTTATCTTTAGTAGTATTTAGATTTTTAGTATCATCTTGTAAACACCCCCAAAACAATGTGAATATGTATATATTAGTAAATAGCATGTATATACTAGTTAGATTCTCTTAATTAGTTGAACTTGGATTTTAGGAATATATAAACCTCTCCGTGGGATCGACCCTTATTTATCACTAAACTAAACTTAAATAATGCTAATGTGGATGAAATAAGGTTTTTAATTTGTACGCATAACGACACGTACCAGGAACTCCATGCAGTCGCACCACATGCTTGATGTACGTCTTCGTAAATTGCTTCTTCTTCCATGTCTCTTTAATTGGAATGAACACGGCGGACTTCGTCAGACGGTCCACAATAACCCAAATCGTATTATTTGCATTTCTCGTCTTCGGCAAAGCAGTCACAAAATCCATCGATATGGAATCCCACTTCCACCCAGGAGTTTCTAAGGATTGAACCTTCCCCATTGGTCTCTTATGATCTATCTTCACTTTCTGACAGGTTAGACACTAAGACTCGAACTCAGCGACCTCACGCTTCATATTCGACCACCAATAGATTTCCTTAAGATCCTTATACAACTTATCACCCCTAGGGTGTACAGAATATGGAGTATTATGCCCCTCATCCATAACACGTCTCTTAAGCTCATCGGATTTTTGTGGTACACACCACCTTCCCTTGAACCTCAAACTTCCATCATCATGGATCTTAAAGTCGACTTCCTTACCTTGCTTCATCTTCTCCTTAATCTTATCTAGGTGCTCATCTCTAACTTGACCCTCTTTGATCTCGTCGAAAACTGACAACCCCGATGACAAAGCACTCAATCTTGCCTCGATCTCCCCAGGATTTAAGATTTCTAGGCTAAGCCTTTGCATATCTCGACGCAATTCCTTAGGAACTACCAAGGCCTTCATGCTATGGCTCGACTTCCTACTCAAAGCATCCGCAACTACATTCGCCTTCCCTTCATGATACTGGATGTCTAGATCATAATCCTTAATCAATTCTAACCATCTTCTTTGCCTCATATTGAGGTATTTCTGGGTGAAAATGTACTTCAAACTCTTATGGTCGGTAAAGATCTGACAAGTCGCCCCATAAAGGTAATATCTCCAAATTTTCACGGCAAATACGATCGCAGCTAACTCTAGATCATGGGTAGGGTAATTGATCTCACAAGGTTTCAACTGACGCAACGCATACGCGATCACCTTCCCATTCTGCTGCAGAAGACATCCCAAGCCATTCTTCGAAGCATCACTATAAACCTCAAATTCCTCATTTCCATCAGGCAGGGTGGGTGCAGAGGTTAAACACTCCGTTAAAATCTGAAAAGTTTCCTCGCATTTCTCACTCCACTCAAATTTTGACTCTTTATTCATCAAATTGGTCATTGGCCTTGTTATCTTCGAGAAAGCTCTCATAAATCTCCTATAATAGCCAGCTAAACTCAGAATACTCTTGATATCTGACACATTCTTTGGAGTAGGCCACTCACTAACAGCTTGAATCTTAGCAGGTTCCACAAAAACTCCTTCCTTTGACACATAATGTCCCAGAAATGCTGCTTTCTCCAAACAAAACTCACACTTAGAGAACTTGGCATACAATTGGTTCTTCCTAAGCGTCTCCAATATTATCCTCAAGTGCTCATCATGCTCTTCTCCACTCTTCGAATAAATCTATCATCAATAAATACCACAACGAACTTATCTAAAAATTCATGGAATATCCTATTCATCAAATCCATAACTATGGCCGGAGCATTGGTCAATCCAAACGGCATCAAAGTAAACTCATAGTGACCATAACGCGTCCTAAATGCAGTCTTAGGTATATCCTTATCAGCTACCCTCAACTGGTGATACCCTGAACGCAAATCAATCTTCGAAAACATGTTCGCTCCATTCAACTGGTCAAACAGGTCATCTATCCTAGGCAAAGGATACTTGTTCTTAATAGTCACATTATTGAACTCCTATAGTCGATGCACAATCTCATACTTCCATCTTTCTTCATCACAAACAACACAAGAGCTCCCCAAGGTGACACACTAGGCCTAATATAACTGTAACAACCCTGAATTCTCCATTTTCTTTAGAAAACATAACAGAGTACAAAACATGGACAACCGACAACTCAAGAGCTGTTATGCCGCGATTATTAAACATTTAATAATCGCAAGGCGAAAGATATTACTACTAATACCTAAATCCATTATTAACTATTACAACTAAAAGGAAATGAAATTAATTAATACACTCCTATAACAAACCATAATTCTAAACTATTGCAGCAGAAGTCTTAACTTTAATAAATCTACATCTATGTGAAGTCAACGCTCTCACCCCAATATAAGCTAGTCACCATCAAGCCCTGCAAATTGAAGACATGTAATATCAGCCAAAAGGCTGAGCAAGATTTCACACCAATAACAACTTTGAACTATCCAATGTGCAGGTGGAATACATACATAGTATTCCACAAAATCATCTCACTTGTACAACATTCAACTTAAATATAATAGACAACCTTCAATAATTCGAATCTACTTTACTTTCTTTCTAAACCATTATGTAAAACTTTCAAATATAACTCCTTTGAAATCTGTGAGTAGGAAGTAATAAAAATCCAATGAGCTAGCTACGCTCACTAGATAAGGTTAACACCAAAGTCCCTAGTATGCATACCCCTAACTTGATAACATATCAAGAAGGAAGATGAATGGCAAGAGTATTGATCAATATACTCCCAACTACTAAAATAAACTATTGAGACACTGTTAACTCAACATACTTCCATACTCGATGAATACCGCTTACCGGCAACCCCACAATTTATGCAAACTTAATAACAATGAGGAACTTCCTCCTTTTAATAATCTCAAACTTGTCTCACGAGGAACTTCTTCCTTTTAACAAACTCAAACCTGTCTCACGATAAACTGCCTCCTTTTAATAATATCTTAAATAATCTCATAAATTATTTTGATATAAACATCGTCAAAACAATTAAAGGCTCCATAAATAGCATCGTAAAAACGATTCCAAACTCAATATAAATCACAAATCAATATGAAATACATTCTGAAATAATCTGTACAAGCTTAGTATGAAATCTTACCTTATTAGCAAACCACTGTCAACCAATCTCAATTACAAGTCAAAAAGGTTCTTCTACGAACCCGCGATCTACAATATAATATAATATAGTATAAATCACTTGACTATACTTTACATAGTTTACACATAAATGACATAACCTAGTTAATGAGCCTTGATTACCTTAAAAAACAACTCACTTTAAACTTAATCCAAAAAGAATACACCATAGTCAACAAAAGTCAAACCGGTCAACAAAAGTCAAACTGTAAATACTACTAACAACATGAAAAGAACATGCATTAAATTTAATTTCAGGAGAAACTTAAAATAGGGATAACTTTCTCCTATGAAGTCCAAATGAAACGTTTCTTGAGCCTATCTTGGGTGAAATTTTGATACGAACAACTTTTGTGAAATACTACCTCCGTCCCAAAAAGATCTGAACAATTGTTGGGACACGTAGTTTAAGGTGATAAGTTGTAGTGTAGTTATCAAATATTATTTTATTTAAAAAGTAGATGTGATAGGAGTTGGTGGGGTATTTTTTATTAGTGGAGAGAGAAAGTTGGGTAACTTTTTATTGATAAAAGATAGAGTGCGGGCCAAATATGTGTAAAAGAAATAATATATTAATAGTGGGACCATGCCAAATATGGAAGTGTTCAAACTAATCTGGGACAAACATAAAAGGAAAGTGTTCAGACTATTCTGGGACGGAGGGAGTAGTATTTTGGCTAAAAACGCCCACAAACTGACCAAAAACACAAATTAAGAATCTGACCTGTAATTCCTACGAGGTACAGTTCTTGTTGATAAACTTATTATTATTAACAAGCAAAATTCCTTTCAATCAAGCTACAACCAACACTCATAATCAAAAACCCCCAATTCAATTTAACTCAAGAACCCTAAACTAACAAAACCCCAATTCGAAATTAAGCCAAAACTGAAATTAAAACATGACAAGGAATCTTACTTGATTAGGGGAAGTAATGAGAGCGAAATTACACTATAAGAGAACCAGAAAATCTCCACTTCGATCCGATTTATGACCCGAAAACCGCAAGTCCAAGAACAATTTATAGTCTTTGAAAAACCCAGAAAAACCGTGAACTTTTGAAGATGGATGAATCACGGTTGGTGTATGATGATGGTTGATGGCAAATTATAGTAGCTTTAATGGTGTGTTGAAGGTTGAAGTAAGTTCTTTTTTTTTTTTTTTTTTTTTGTTTGGAGTGAAGAAGGTGGTTCGTGGGTTCGGAGTGTGCAGTACAACACTCCCGTTTCTTTCTTTTCTTTTGCTTTGCCTTCTTTTTGTTGTTTTTTTTTTCTTTTCTTCTCTTTTCTTTTATAACTTGGTTTAACTAAACCTAATGGTACTTAACCTAGTCAAACTAGGAATAAGTTTTAAATACTTCTTAGGTAAAGTCAAATGAAAAATAAATATATATATTTAATAAAAGAGTATTTTTAAATTATTTTTATAAACTAAAAAATTATAAATAATAACTAAACAGGTATAAAAATAAGGGGTGTTACAATCTACCCCCCTTAAAAGAAGTTTCGTCCCGAAACTTAAACTATTACTTAGATGATCAAACTTATACTCTTGTTTCTAAAAACAGCTCCGTAACTCTATAGGTTAACCAAGTACTATCACTCTGGATAACATCTCCAACCACCAAATCATTTCGGAGAACATCTCCGGCAATTAATTCACTTTCTCATAGATCAATTCAATTGATCACCTTTATAACTAAACAATCATTCCAACTAATATATTCATACCATAACAAGTAGAACCAACACCTCATAGATCAATTCATTTGATCACTCTTGTAGACATACAACCATTTCAACTAAAAATGTTCATACTATAAGAAGTAAAACATGCAACATATTATAAGGTTTACCATAAAACTTCTAATCATACACGAATTATGTATACTTTAGACATTAAGGTATACATCACATATGAAATCATAACAACTTTTAGCACCAAACACACAATTGGCACGAAATCTACCCCCCTAAAAAGGAAGTTACGCCCTCGTAACTAACAATAACATGAACAAGAGATGGGGACACATAAAACACATGGCATCCTCAGTCTTACAAGTAGTTCCTCAGTGCTGTGGTTTGGCCACAAAACCTTTACTTTCTCAACCCTACGAGTCTTACGGATATATTGGTCTATAGTCTCAACTAGAACTCCAACTATTACCATGTGAAGATTAAAACAGAAAAAAAAAAAAAATAACTATCCTTTCAAGGATCACATGTAAACCGATAAACTTGGGAATCAACTCCCTTACTAAGGAATAGACACAACGGGAAATAATCTAAGTCGAGCTAAACCGAACCACTACCGTCACACTCATTGGACTATGTCGTAGAGTGTGGAATTCAATTCATAACTACACTATGGTGCACAAGCGCTTTAAATAATAACATAGGATTTTCTCGAAAATCCGGCAGAGTTTCCTTTGTCAAATGGACAACTCGAAATGAGAAAGTAAAGGTGTTCTAAACCTGTTACAATCACAATACATAAAAGCATTTCCAAATCCAATACTCAACGCTTTCGCAGAGCAACAAATAATCCGAATCAAGAGTACTATTTCTCTTCTAAAAATAATAGAAGTAAATACTCATACAATATGGATTCACCATTACATGGTTGGGCGTACTCGCCTAAAAAAACATTAAACAATTCACAAGTCGACAACTAGAACTTCAACTTGAAGTTATTATAACACTCACAATCACCAAGGCTGGCATACCACAAATGGCAAAACAAAATACTTTGATGGTCACATCAACATTGGGCAGAGTCTTAACCCAAAAACATTCATAGCACATGTTTTGGAGTTTATGACTATCACGTAATCAATGACACCACGAAAATCACATCAAAGCACACTAAGCATTTACATGCAAAGAGTACTTAAATAACCTTACGCGTGAATATGGGCACAACCAATTTTTTCTTTCAAAACGATTCTTTATTAGAAATCCAATAATAAATGACCCATTTATAGAATTCTTGTTTTGCAAAAACTTTGCTCAATCTTTCGTACTGTGACAACAGTCTTCTAGACACGAAGTAACAACATGCTAAGCTATATCGCTTTAAAGCAATTTCTTGACGGATCCAATCAATCCAAATAATAAGGCATATATTTCCAATACTAGTGTATTGAGGCTTGGAACCTCTGACAATAGGGTTGAACATAATCCTGACAACAAAGGTGGAGTTTAAAATCTCCGGCATTGGTTTGACTCATAGTCATGACAGTGGGGGCATGGAGACTTGAAACCTCCACCATGGGGCCGACCATCTAACTATCCACTTTACTTGGGTCGAAACTCAGACAAGTTTAAAGCACATAACACGATTTCAAATATTCTTTACTAAACACCAAGTCTCCTATTACTTGGTAACACTCAAAACACATTAAAGAGCGGTAGAAAGCTTCATTAAAAGACCTTTAAGGCTCACAATCTGTGGGAGACTTGCCCCCTTTCAAAACTTTTTCAAAAACGTGTTCTTAACTTTTCCAAAATTCACTCAAATCGTTGTAGAAAAAACCATTTCTAGATCGATTCGAGAACGAATCCACAACCTTAATTGAAATGTGTCTAAATCACTTTCTCATGCTACACAAACAAATTGAACAATCTCACATAGCCTTTGGTAGGGTAACTTACTCGTTGACCAAACAGGGTCAAATCGAGCTATTGAGGTACTACATAAAATGATATGTTCTATTTACATGAAACTAAAGCTTACTTTATACAAAACTCCTTTTTAGAACCATGTCTCAAAACTAACACACATTCATAACACATCATAAATCGTTCACACACTATAGTTTCACGAAATAAAATTTCAAGTCGTGCATGGATACGTGAATCACATAAACCAACGACTCCATCAACAATAATGGTAGTATTACCCTTGCCTACCGATACTCAACACTCCAACATAGCAACCAATATTTAACTTAAACTCACTTCTTAAGGTTCATGAAATAGATACCAACTGTAACAACCCTGAATTTTCATTTTCTTTAGAAAACAAAACATAGTACAAAACATGGACAACTCAAGAGATATTATGCCGCGATTATTAAACATTTAATAATCGCAAGGCGAAAGATATTACTATTAATACCTAAATCCATTATTAACTATTACAACTAAAAGGAAATGAAATTAATGAATACACTCCTATAACAAACCATTATTCTAAACTATTGCAGCGGAAGTCTTAACTTTAATAAATCTACATCTAGGTGAAGACAACGCTCTCATCCCAATATAAGCTAGTCACCATCAAGCCCTGCACATTGAAGACATGTAATATCAGCCAAAAGGCTGAGCAAGATTTCACACCAATAAAACTCCTTTGAAATCTGTGAGTAGGAAGTAATAAAAATCCAATGAGCTAACTAGGCTCACTAGATAAGGTAAACACCAAAGTCCCTAGTATGCATACCCCTAACTTGATAACGTATCAAAAAGGAAGACGAATGACAAGAGTATTGATCAATATACTCCCAATTACTAAAATAAACTGTTGAGACACTGTTAACTCAACATACTTCCATACTCGAGGAATATCGCTTACCGGCAACCCCACAATTTATGCAAACTTAATAACAATGAGGAACTTCCTCCTTTTAATAATCTCAAACTTGTCTCACGAGGAACTTCCTCCTTTTAACAAACTCAAACTGGTCTCACGAGGAACTACCTCCTTTTAATAATATCTTAAATAATCTCATAAATTATTTTGATATAAACATCGTCCACAAACTTACCAAAAACACAAATTACGAATCTGACCTGTAATTCCTGCGAGTTACAGTTCTTGTTGATAAACTTATTATTATTAATAAGCAAAATTCCTTTCAATCAAGCTACAACCAACACTCAGAATCAAAAACCCCCAATTCAATTTAACTCAAGAACCCTAAACTAACAAAACCCCAATTCGAAATTAAGCAAAAACTGAAATTAAAACATGACAAGGAATCTTACTTGATTAGGGGAAGTAATGAGAGCGAAATTACACTATAAGAGAACCCGAAAATCTCCACTTCGATCCGATTTATGAACCGAAAGCCGCAAGTCCAAGAACAATTTATACTCTTTAAAAAACCCAGAAAAACCGAGAACTTTTGAAGATGGATGAATCACGGTTGGTGTATGATGATGGTATTATAGTAGCTTTAATGGTGTGTTGAAGGTTGAAGAAAGTTTTTTTTTTTTTTTTTTTTTTTTAAGTGAAAAAGGTGGTTCGTGGGTTTGGAGTGTGCAGTACAACACTCCATTTTCTTTTCTTTTCTTTTGCTTTGCCTTCTTTTTGTTGTTTTTTTTTTTGCTTTTCTTCTCTTTTCTTTTATAACTTGGTTTAACTAAACCTAATGGTACTTAACCTAGTCAAAATAGGAATAGGTGTTAACTACTTCTTAGGTAAAGTCAAATGAAAAATAAATATATATATATTTAATAAAAGAGTATTTTAAATTATTTTAATAAACTAAAATAATATAAATAATAACTAAACAGGTATAAAAATACGCGGTGTTACAATAACCTTTATCCAACAGCTCTTGCAACTGCGTCTTCAACTCACTCATCTTAGGAGGTGCCATTCTATAAGGTGCTTTAGATATGGGTGCAGTTCCAGGAACTAAGTCTATAGTGAATTCAACAGCTCTTGCAGGCGGCATACCAGAAATCTTACTTGGAAACACATCCATAAACTCATTCACGATTGGGACATCCTCGATCTTCAACCCAACCTCTTTACTCACGTCATGCACACTACAGAAATATAGCTCACACCCCTTCTTGATCAACTTCTTTACTTGCATAGCAGAAATAACCCCAAAGCTCTTAGGCTTCCCAAAACGTCGATACAAAGTCAACTTTCCCAAAGGGCTTCTCAACACTACTTTCTGAGCTTCACAGTCTATTTTGGCCTTGTAGGAACCTAACCAATTCATCCCAAGAATAACATCTAGGTCTCCTAGATTGAATTCTATTAAATAAGAAGGAAATACAGTCTTCTATCTTTAAAGGCAAATCTTTAAACAACTTGTTACACCTTATGACGTCCCTAGTAGGTATACTAATAGGCAAATCAATCACCTCAAAATCTACCAACCGCAGATTCTTAATGACTGACGATG
The DNA here is from genome assembly GCA_947646795.1 of Beta lomatogona. Lineage (NCBI taxonomy): Eukaryota > Viridiplantae > Streptophyta > Magnoliopsida > Caryophyllales > Amaranthaceae > Beta > Beta lomatogona. Next base: position 482,870 of record CANSNZ010000782.1, on the reverse strand, counting down.
AAACAAACGAATTGAATAAGTCGCCCCTGAATCAAACAATGCTTTAACAAGAACGGAGTTAATAGAAAAAGTACTAGAAACTACGTCGGCAGATCGATCAGCTTCATTGAGACTCATCACAAACAGTTTACCCAGACCCTTATTCTGGTTGTTGTTGCTCTCACTAGCAGGCTTACTGAAGCTTCCTTGGTTATTCTGTGACCCTATAGGCTTCGAAACTTGGTTTCCTGGAGGATTGAACCCAAACCTCCCCTCACTACAAGAAAATAGGTTTTGGGCAATGAATATTTTCGTTGCCTAATGGGACAATTTTGTTGCACAAAAGTTTGGGCGAGGAAATTTGCACGCCTCAAATTCGTCGCTTTAGGTTTGACGCCCTTTGTATTTGGCTATGAATTATTGTACATAATTTTCAATCTCGTGCTAAATTGAAATGACAATACCCTATTTTGTTGCCCAAATTGGTATGGACTACGAATTATTGTTATCGTGTAATCTATAAGCTTTTTCCCTGTTCATATATATTATATGAACCTATTAAAAACAAAAGTATGACATAATAGAAGAAGTATTCGTGGAATAGCAAATTGTATATAATCGGAGTACAACAAATATTCAAATTTGACATCCGATGTAACTTGAATAATTCAAAGTAAATCTAAAAAAACTAATTAGCTGTACCCATAATCTACGAAGAAATTCACATAATCCAAGCCTTATCATAGATTTCCTCTGCTAATTTCGGAAATAATCACGATCCATTGTTCCTGATAAAACCAAAAACGTTATAATTAGATACCCATATGATTAAAAAAGGGGGGGGGGATTAATGATCTTTTTACTCTTTCTCCCGAAAAAATATATATATAGATGCACCAATATAACAAGTATTAACTACAATCGCAACGAAACTTTAAGTAGAATCATCCAAAAGAAATGCAGGTCCAAAATCATTCATAACCACTATATTTTAAAGGTCAAAACAACATGATAACCAAAAGAATCATCCAAAAGAAATGAAAGCAGATGGTTCAAGGAAAGGAGCCAAAATGGTATAATGACATAAAATATAGGTAAATGGTATAATGAAAGCTAAAATAGAAGTAAATGGTATGACTTATGTACTGGAATTGTCGTCAAAAAATAGACTTTCCTCGAGTTACAAATAGTCAATAGTAACAAACTATATTGGGCTCACAAAATCAACAGAAGATGTCTAGATTCTAACACTTACCCAAAGCAAATGCCTAACCAATCCATCTGCAAATAGTTTAGCTCGTGGGCAATACCAGATGCAGAAAAGAAGAATTACATACAAGCAACAGGTCGTGACTTGGATAACAAGCAGGGCACTGTTTCAGATATAACAAGCAGGGCAATAGCAGATGCAGAAGATATGCTAGAATGGGCAGTAAATGAGCTAACAAACTTATACCTCTGAATGGCTCAAGCTAAAAGATCTTATGTTGCTATGCACTACAGCAAGAATGTACATAAACTCATATAGTTTAAACAAACCAGCCACCAAACGAGTAGTAATTATGGAATTGAGAACATATTGCTTGATCTTGAGTATAAAAAGGAACAGAACAGAGCTAAGCTAGCGCATTTGAACAAGTGCCTAATATTTCCCTATCGGGATATATCTCTCAAAGCTACAGAACAACTTTTTGAGCAAGTAAAGCCTCCCTTTATTTGCACGTCTAGATGGCCAATGTGGGCGACTTCTCTCTCAGAATGGATGATTTGTTCTCTATCCTCACCTTTCCGGACACCCCCCTTGCCGCCACCAACCCCTGCAGACCCCCTTGCCGCCCCCTGCTTGCCACACCCCCCGGACCCCCTTGTTGCCCCCTCCCCGCAGGCCCCCTTTGTTGCCACCCCCGCACCGCCCCCGCACACTCCCCCCTGCAGACACCCCCCTCGCGCCCCTTCCGCCACCAACCCCTACGGACCCCCCTTGATGCCCCCGCGCCGCCACCAACCCCTGCAGACCCCCCCTTGAAGCTAGAAGCGTGACTTCCGTATTTCTTTTATTATCCTAGGGGTTTCTACAAACAGAATATCCACCATCAAATTTTTATAACCATATCAAATCCAGTAATTCGATAACAAGTGTTTACTTCTAACTAGAAACCGAACAAGTGTTTTAAGAGGGAAATGTTGTTAATCCTCAGCATCCGAATCCATAACACCTTATAGCTATAATCTGAAACTATAATCTGAACAAAGGCAGTTTACATCTAAGAAATATACTATGAACATTAAGTCAAAGCTTCTAATATACAACGAACAAATTTAACGGATATCAAACAACTTACATAATACTTCAGCAATAGATATACAAGCGTGACGCAGAACTGAGGCGGAATTAGGGATTTTGTTTCTTTTTCTTTAAACAAACAAATGACAGAATTGTTCTCATACTAAACTTTACTAATGTTAAACTAACGTTAAGCTCACAACAATTAGGAAGTCAATAGTGTAGTGGTACTAATGAGAAACCAATAATATTTTGTGTACTATTGGCAAAAGTCCATAGTTGGAGGGTACTAATGAGAATTTCCCTTACAAAATTCTAACAGTAAGGTAAGCAATATGATCAATAGGGCGAAGCACGGTGCATCCAATTGCTTTTATCCACATTTACCGACAAATAAGTACAAAATTTGCTCAATTCAGACACATGAGCTCATTACTAAAGTAATACTACAAAACATTTTCCATTCACATATCGAGTAAAATAGTAAATAAGCTAAAAAAACTCATACCTCATGTCTTGAAACATTTTCAGCATATCTTCTCTCATTTTCTTTTCACGTTCAATAGCTTCTTTGTTCATTTTAGAAAATTATGCTCTAAGCTCTTCATTGGATGCCTTGAACTCTTCATTAGATGCTTTAAGCTCTTCATTAGATGCTTTAAGTTGTTCATTTGATACTCTAAGTTCCTCGTTTGATGCAGCAAGAGTGTCAACTTGGGTAGACAATCGGTCATTGTTCTCTCCAGTTCTACCTTTTTTTGGTGGTCGAGCTCCAGGACCAAGTCCTATCACATACCCAGATTTACTTTTTAAAGCTTTAATGTAATCATCTTTCACATTGAGTGTATCCTCACCATGCTCCTGAATATGAGTTTCAAGAAGTTTTTTTTTTTAGTTCTTCATAATTTTTTTCAGCAATTGGTTCCCAGCAAGTACTCCCATCCTTATTTTTATGCCTAGCACATGAAATTTGCAATTTTTTAGAATTAGCTTCCCATAATTCTCCTTTTAGATAAAGACTTGGCTATTATCATCTCTATTAAATGAAAGGCATATTAGGGAAGGCAGGGACTGTTTCAGATATTATTAGCTAGTATCATTCAGATAATTGAGCTACATGATAACTACATTTAATATTACCAATGGCACCATTCATGAGTCAACAATGGCAGTAGGGAGGAGCAAGGGGGGGCCTGCAGGGGGCAACAAGGGGGTCTGCAAGGGGTGTGGCAGCAGGGGGCAACAAGGGGGGGTCTCGCAGAGGGTGGTGGCAGCAAGGGGGCAAAGATGGGGGTGTCTGCAGGGGGCAGGAAGGGGGTGTCGCAAGGGGTGTGGCAGCAAGGGGCCTGCGGGGGTGGTGGCAGCAAGGGGGCAAGCATGGGGGGTGTCTGCAGGGGGTGCAAGCAAGGGGGTGTTTGCAAGGGGTGTGGCAAAGGGGGCCTGTAGGGGGGGTGGTGGCAGCAAGGGAGGGCAACATGGGGGGTGTCTGCAGGGGGCAAGCAAGGGGGGTGTCTGCAAGGGGTATGGCAAAGAGGGGTGGTGGCAGCAAGGGGGGCTGCAGGGGGTGGTGGCAGCAAGGGGGGCTGCAGGGTGTGTCTGCGGGGGCAATGCAGGGGGGGACAGTGATACCATATAACTACTTCCAATAGACAACAAGAATGTTAGTCAATGCAGAAAACTAACACACAAAAAAATTGAATAACCTCACTTTTTGGTCTTCTCAAATAATCTAACATAGATGGGTTCTTGCTCCACTTCAACGGGTTCGGATGATCCTTCAAGATCTTGTGTTGGAACAACGGGTGGCTCATGCATCTATATATAATATAACAAATGATTACATATAAACCAAAAGAAACATATGGTACATCATATAATAAAGAAAGCGAAAATTACAGACAACGAAAATTACCAACCATGTCATACATTATTCTTGCTGTAGATCTTGAACCATTGGCTGGTGTTTCAGTCAGCTTTAGCTTGTTCTCCGTATTAATTTTGCTAATACGCTACAAGTGCATGTGAAAGTAATCAATTGGGAACAAATCTTAGTAAATGAATGTAAAAATCTTAGTACGAAGTATATTAAGATGAGTCATTAAATCTTAAGGTAAAAATCCAGGTGCATATAATAGGACAATGGACACTCGTTGCTGGAAACAACTACTGGTGTACACCTGCTTTTTGAAAGTCATTATAGTGCACTATGACAGACGACAGTTTGCTAACAACACAAATCTTGTAAATTATTTTGAAAAGGGGGAACGCGTCAAACCAACAATTGCTTTTTAAGACCTCATAAGTTATGGATGTAATCAGTATAGCAAATTTAATAAGTAAACGAATAACATGAGAAAGGAATTAACCTCTTGTTTTTCAGTACTCCAATGATTGTCAATCAACCAATCCCATTGGTCTTCATCAATAGTCAAGGGTCTGTTACGTCTTGCTTGTGACTTTGTATAGCCTCTATAGAATCTTTCCTTCAGCCTAAATCTCCAATGTCTATATAAAGATGAATATTGAAAGCTCAATGCGTCAACAATATCCTCTCCACCAACCTTTTCAGGTAAATTATACTTTCCCTGACACCATAAATGATAAACCAATAAAATTCCAGCAAGCAGCATTCTATGTTACGAAAGGAATCTTGTTAGAAGTGTACATAATTCATCAATGACTTACCATGATCTTGTCATATAACCTTTGCTTCTTATCTGGGTCCATTTTAGCACAATTCCTATCAAAGAATTTCATTCATTACAAAGCTTAGAGATGTGATTTACGCATAAGAAACACTATAAATAATAAAATAGAGTAAACATAGACATACTTAGTATTTAGGGGACAAAACTCCTTTACCCACTTGCTACAATCACATAGAAATTCATCTGCCTTTTCACCGATCACACGTCGAACCTCATCCATTAAACTAACTGTGGCTTTTTCTTCATAATGTCTTGGCCTTTTAGTGTAATATTTCATGCCCCTAGTAGGCCCACGCCTCTTAAGATCAGGAAATTTTTGTCGAAGTTCATCTTGATCAAGTCTTCGTTGCTCACGATAAGTAAGCTTTGGTGGTTCATCATTAGGTTGATTTTGTTCGGATGATGTTGGGACGATTGACATTTTCCTAAAAAAAAAAAGTTTGTTGACTTTAGATGAAAAGATAGAGAAGATATATAACACAACACATTTGTAAGAGAAAGGAGATGAACATATGCGTACCAATTTGAAGTATTATTATTGAATTATAATAATAGAATTACATATAGATATCAAAGTACAAGCAGTACACAAATCCAAGTTATATCTTTTCTTATAGTTCAGACAAATAAACACACAAACATAAATTCTCCAAACTGTGAACTATAATCTGCAATCATTATGTCTCAGACAAACAAAAATAGTCACTGGGAAAAAAAACACAAATGGTAAAAAAAAAATATGGTATCTCGATATTTGCTAAAATGTAAATTAAACAAAAAGAAATATAGCTTTAATATAATTCTTGCATCTACCTCCTCCTAGAATTGACGTAGCTCTTACTATCGCAACTCTTCAAACACTGTAAAACAAACAAAAATTTCGCTATTATCAAAATAGTAAATTGGTAATAATAAAGTAAACTTAAAGGATACTTTAAAAATTTAAAATTAAAGGTTAAAACATAATTTTTAGAGTATTTTTCGATAAAATATACCATTACTCAATTGCTAGTAGATGAATTACTAGAACTATCACTTTGAGACCCCTCGTCTTCAAAAGAATTGTAAAAATCATGCAAGATAGGTTCATCTTCCGTGTTCGAAAAATCATCCTCACTTTCTTCGATGTCTTCATCATCTTCATCCTCCTCATGTTCATTATCCACTTCATTCAACAAATCTTCTTCGATATGAGCCTCAACCAAGTTATATTCAACATCATTTCTCACTATTGGAATATCCTCATCTTGAACATCTCCTTAGTTGGTTACAGATGGTGGCACTTGTTCCTATAATGATTCAATTTCTTCAGTTTCTTCGTCATTAAGGAAATCAAAAAAGTTCCTTGGATTTGCCTTAATAACAAATCTCCATTGAGGCTCATTATGACATGGTACATTGAAGACTTGCTCAATTTGAGAAGCTAATGCAAATGACTCATTGGTTTTTAACCTCTGAGTAACATTAATAAGCATTGCTCCTAAATTACCCTTTTTAATCCCTTTTCCCTCGTCGAACACATTAAACCACTTACACTTAAACAACACGATATTTGGACTAGTTCGATTCTTAAGTGCATCATACTCTAGCACAATAACCTTCTCTAAAACCCCATAGAAATCCTTTTGCCCATTTTCCTCGTCCCCTTTCACAACTACGCCACTATTTTGAGTTTTTCGATTTCTTTGCCGCTTTTTGGTGTGAAATCTAAACCCGTTAATGACATATCCATTATAAGTGACAACACTTTTCATCGGTCCTCGTGCTAAACACAACAATTCTTCGATAACTCTTGGATGCCCTTCTTTCCATAGCTTTGTAATCTACATATCATTCTTAGTTAACCACGGAAACAAAAGAAAAAAGATACAAAAAATAAAACTAATGTGTTTACTTACTCTATCTTCAAACCACTTGCAAAAGTCAATCCTTTGAGAAATTGGTACATGCTCATACTCACTAGACATAAGAATGTAAGCAACTAATTAGTTGTATTAATGAAAAAAAATCCTTATGCATGACAAATAGAATCACACTTACGTCAAGAAAGGTTTTGCTTCATCACAATTAAACATGACATAAAGTTGAGCTTCTCGTCTCTCCTTAGCAGTCATTTCTATTAGACTTGCCTTCCCTAAAGGCTTGCCTATTTTAGAGAAGACGGACAAGTTACAGGATTGAGGATGGTTATTGTCATCATTTCGATCTGGACGATTGTGTAACGTCTCAATCTTAGACATATATCTCGAGCAAAATGTCAGACATTCCATTTCAATGTATCCATTAGCAATTGAAGCTTCTGGGTGAGCTTTGTTCCGCACGAATAATTTGAACGTCCGCATTGCCCTAAAAGAGAAATATTAGTAAAACACACTACATGTATATAATCCTATGATAACCATAACTACTAACAACTGACCTTTCAAAGCGATACATCCAACGATAATGTACAGGACCAGCCATTCTAGCTTCAGTAGCCAAGTGAATCGGGAGATGTATCATCACATCAAAGAAGGCAGGAATGAATACGCGCTCCAGCTTACATAAGGTGATTGCTATATTCATTTCCATCTTCTCTAGTTCTTCTACCTTTAAGGTTTTAGAACACAATTGCTTGAAAAAATGACTGAGCTCTTGTAAAGGCGTTAGAACATTCTCATCTAAAACACCTTGGAAGGTAGGTGTTAGTAAGTCTCGCATGAAAACGTGAAAATCATGACTTTTCATTCCCATTACCTTTCCTTCTTGCAAGGAGGCACACCTTGAAATGTTTGATGAATAAGCGTCTGGAAAAGCTAATTTGGATAGAAATGTGACTATTTTTCTCCTTTCATTCAAAGTCAAGTTGTAAGGTGTTGGTGGGACTTGCCATTTATCATTCCCAAGTGACTTTGGACGTAGCTTATCATGCATTTTCATGTCTTTTAAGTCTAGTCGGGCATTTAAGGAGTCCTTATTCTTTCCCGGTAAATCAAGCATTGTGCCTAATATACTTTCACAAACATTCTTTTCCACATGCATCACATCCAAGTTGTGTCGAACCAAGAGATGTCTCCAATAAGGTAATTGGAAGAAGACACTACGTTTTTTCCATTGATGCACGATATATCTTTCACCTCTCTTGCGTTTTCCCTTAGAAGCTTTTCCAAACTCCACATTTGAGTATCCATTTAATTGCTCCAAAACATCAAACCCCGTTAGAGGAACTGGAGGAGGACCCCTTTGTACCTTACCACCAAAGGAGCTCCTATTAAGCCTCCATTTGTGATCGATTGGTAGCCACCTTTGATGTTCTATATAGCAATATTTGTGACCATGCTTCAAATAATGAGATTTTGTGTCTAAATGACAATTAGGGCATGCAAGGGCCCCTTTGGTACTCCAACCAGACAAATTAGCATAAGCTGGAAAGTCATTAATGGTCCATAACAACACCGCTCGCATATTAAAAGTCTCTTTCGCATAGGCATCAAACATTTTTACCCCAAACTCCCACAGTTCATTAAGTTCATATACTAGAGGTTGCAAAAATACATCTATATCATCTCCTGGAGATTTAGGGCCAGGAATTAATAAAGATAATATCATATTATCACTCTTCATGCACATCCAAGGGGGTAGATTGTACGGCACCAACATCACTGGCCAAATACTCATGTTAGCCCCAAGATTAAACTCATCACTAGCTAAACCTAATCGTACATTACGTACATCTTTAGCAAAGTCTGAAAATGTTGTGTCCAAAGACTTCCATGCTTCTGAATCTGCGGGGTGTTTCATTATCCCATCATCTTTCTTATCATCTTTATGCCATCGCATATGCCTTGCTAACTTGGAAGATATAAACATCCTTTGTAGTCGTGGAATTAAGGGGAAATGACGCAAGATCAGTTGAGGAACTCGAGTTGTCTTTTGGACATCCTCGCCATCTGAATACTCATCACCACCTTGCACGACTTTCTCCTTCCATCTAGGAGCCAGACATTTAGGACATTTTTCTTGATTCGCAAATTCCTTTCGAAACAAAATACAATGGTTAACACAAGCATCGATCTTTACATAATCTAACCCTAGTGCTTTTGTGTATTTTTTTGCTTCATAAGCATTTGCTGGAAAATTCTTGTCATAGTTAAAAGCCCTATGCAAGGTCTTCAATAACATTGAAAAAATTTATCACTCCATTTATTACTAACTTTATTGTGTAGCAATGAGATAATAAACTCTAATCTTTTGAATGTGGTACACCCCGGATACAACTCGGCCTCCATATCTTCTACTTATGTCATTAACTCCTTAGGATATTCATGATTATCTGAACTCTTTATTGTTTCCATTATCATCGAGCACATAATAAGTAGTTGAATTCCATGCATTTGTCGCTTCAAAAATTAATGGAGCCATGTCGTCAAAGGGCATTTCTGTTTTATTTTCCTCGTTATATGAAACCACCTCTGTTTTGCCTTCAAGCACAACTAATTCTCCGTGACTCACCCATGGATTGTAACCATTATCGATACCATGTACTAGTAAGTGAATTTGCATTGCTTTTCGATTTTGGGCAAAAAGCAATCTACATTTCACACAGGGACATTTCAATGATGTTTCATCACTTTTTTCTTTGAAAGCAAACTTTAGAAACTCATCGACCCCTGCTTTATACTCCGGTTTTCGCCTATCCTTTATCCCACTATGATTCATCCAACTCCGATCGGTATTCATTCTTTCAATCAAGTAAGAAAAAATCCTTAAGAAAGAAAAACAGAAGATGTCTCTCATTCGGTTAGAAAATAAAATTAATTATCTCCAAACTTACTAGCTTAGGTAATTGAATGCAAAAAAAATTAGTTTAATTATTAACATATTCACTAATCAGGTTATAATAAAATTTTCATATCATTTTGACAAAACTAGAAAATTCTTTAATTTAACGCGCAAAGGAGTTGTACTGAGGAGCAGTTGTTCTCATTTCTTGCCTATAGGACTTCATGAAACCATATTTGGATCAATCTCACTAAACTAGGATCAACTGAGATGCATTGAAGAGCACTTGTGCTCATTTCTTACCAGAAAAGAAGATGTCGTCCTCAACTTCTTCCTGATTCTCCGACTTCCATTTCTAAAGTCAGTTATGTGTTTCTCAAAATTTGAATTTTGTTTCAAGATTTTACTTCTTTCATTTGTTTCAATTTTCACAGAAGTTCGATTGATTTCATTTGAGTAGGTTTTCTTGCAAACAAAAGCACAATACTAACAACTATAATTTCTTTTTCCTCACGCACAGGTATTTCATAGCCTAAAACACTTATTCATACACAAACACTACCACTTTGTTATGTGTCTAATTCATAATTTCTATGCAGCATAGTAGAATCAAATCACACAAAAGATAATTAGAAGATTCTAAAGAAGAAACAACACAGTCACCAGGTATATGTTAGTAATTCTAATTGATAAGTAGAGGAAAAATTAGGAGATTGATATCTTTTTTTTTTTTGTTTTTTTGAAGGGAAGGAGATTGATATCTTGCTTTCATTTTTAGCATTTATAAATCATTCTTTATATTTGGTGGATGAATTTACAATGGTAAGAAAACTAGAGTGAAGAAGAAGAATTTAAGCAAAAAAAATTATCGAGTGAAACGAATTGAACCAAACCGCATAATCATGAATTATCTAGGCGTATCTTCGACAAAGTGGAACCAAAACGAAGGGTAAGTTGAAGAAAAACAATTTTTAAAAGGAACAAAAAATATAGAACTCACCATTATAAAAAAAAATTTAAAAAAAAGCTCATTAAATTCAAGTAAGTAAAACAAATTCGAGAAACCAAATTGGTAAATTGTACAAAGGTACAAAGTGAAGAAGAGTAATTTATTCAAACAAATATTAAGCCAACCTGCCAACCCACAGTAGAAATGAGATGGAACTGAAACACAAGAATTTTAGTAGATATTGGAATGAGGAGACATAAGCATAGAAAATTCACTTGTTAAAGACTAATGATAGGAAATACCCTAATTCCCACATGTAAGACCTCAGTTGGTTGTAAGCATTCTTGTAGAAGGCCACAGTAACAGTAAATCTAGTCCAACCTTCACATAGTTCCTCTAAACAACTTTCCCTCGGTATGAATAAAGACGCCTACTTAATACAAGACTCAAACATCAATGAATAGAATGTAGAAGATCTGCATTATTTGGCATTATGCATGACACATTCCCCTACAAGAAGAAAGAATAGGAAACAGGGAACAAATACTGAAATTAACTACAAAAACTGCACTTTTGACTTCTGAGGAAATTTTTACAAACTGCAGAATAACAGCTTTTTTCAAATTCTTAAAAGAGCGCAACAAAATTATAACAATCCTTGTGCTTTTTAACACAATCTTTAACCCAAAGGAAAAACGCAGTGGTTCAGCATGCCCTCCCAAAAAAGAATCCGCCACTAAGGACTATAGTGCAGAGTACAGAGAGAAGAACCTATCACAAACACCAGGATTCCTCCCTCCCCTCAGGCCCCTGATTTTCCCACTCTTTTTCTGCATATTACCTCTTAGTTATATATCAACAGGCATTCATCTTAACAACCTTATAATATCTACAAAATGATTCATATGAATTAAAGTCCATATACTTCTCTATCTAATTAATTTATTACCAAATAAGTCCAATAAGAAGAAATACTTAGCTATTGCATAACCTATCACACACACTAGGATTCCTCGCCAACCCCCACCCCTGATTTTCCCACTCTTTTTCTGCATATTGCCTCTTACTTATGCATCAACAGGCATTCATCTAAACAGCCTTACAATATCTACACAATGATTCATATGATTAAAGGGCCTTCATATACATCCCTATCTGATTAATTTATCATCAAACAAGCCCAATAATTGTACCAAAATTTCCTTTTAGTTATGCATCAACAGACCTTCATCTTTTTCTAATCCCCCCCACCCCAAGCCTCTGATTTTCCCACTCATTTTCTGCATATTTCCTCTTAGTTATGCATCAACAGGCACATTCACCAAATCATAAAAGAACTAGGACCATGCAAACTGTCAAACAGAAGATTTTAAGAAATAACCTAGATTTTTGACTTTTATGATCAAAGTTATTCAACTTAATACGCTCCCATTCTCTCACTTCTCGGTCTAAGAAAGTTGCAACTTGCAAAGTTCCCCCTCAAATATTTTAATAGTTGACTGAGAAAACTGTCATCTAGGTCACAAAAATTTGCACAGGAAAAGACCCTTATAATATCAATCAAAACCATTATAATATGTTCTCGCACACAACCAAAAAAATAAACACAAGAACGAATTGCATAAAAAATAAAACAGAGAAAGCCAAAACAACAAAGCCATAACAGAGATGCCGAGGATTGAAGATGGGATATGAGTGAAGGAGAAAGGAACGCATTGAACTTGAAAAATACCAATCAAAACCATTTAATTTACTAGTAAAAACAACAAAATCTAAGGAATTCAAGAAAACATGACAATTTCATACCAATAATTCAAGGGTAAATAATTGTTTAGCTTGACAAGAAGGGGGGTTGATTCGTGACTTAGGGTAAATAACAAGAAGATACCAACCTTGCCGCCGAAATCGCCGCTAGCCTTACCGCTGATCTCCGGCAGCCACCCACATCACCACCTGCGTAATTGAAAAGGTTAGGGTAGAGCACAATTGACCATCAACCAAAATTTCGATCATAATTAAAGTATTTACCAAAGAAACATCACCTGAGAAACGTCGAGAGGCTGAGAAACGTCGAGATGCTGAGCAACGAAAGGCGGTTGAGAATGTCGAGAAACCTGAGAAACGTCACATGAGATACGTCAATTGTCGCAGGTTGATTCATGAGAAACGCAATTGGCCATCATAATTAAACTCCTCACCTGATAAACGTCGAAGTTCTCGTCGGAATCGTCACCAATTCACCGGGAAAAGAAGAAAGATAGGGGCGTCACCGACCGGACTGAGAAACGTCGAGAGTGTGAGTTGGGGATGAGTAGTTGAAGTTTTGCTGGTGTGAGAGGAGTACGTGATGATTTAGTGGGAAATTTTTGGAGCGGGCTTTTTCCGCTATTTTCTTTCTGCTTGCTGAAGCACTCATACTCCCTATGGCCCTTCTTCTGGCAGTAGTTACAGGTTACTAGTTCTCCCTTACAGTCTCTACCAGGGTGGTTCTTGCTGCACTTCTTACAATGGTAAACTTTTTCAGACTGACACCTTATTACTATAGCCCTGACCATTCCTCCCTTGGAAATTCCAATTCCTATTTCTGTTATTCTTAAAGTTGCCCTGATTTCCTCCAACATTGAAATCCTTTCTCTTCTCACCCACTATAGAATTCTTTTTATCACGCCTCGACTGAAGACCATAAATATGGGCGGCTCTTCCATACACCACATCTAAGGATGCAAAAGTCTCACCACCTAACCCCAGTTGGATTTCCTCAGTCAAACCTTGCTCAAATCTTTGATCCTTTAACTCCTCAGTAGCTACTACCTCAGATGCAAACCTCGACAGTGCTATGAACTTACTATAGTACTCAGAGATGGTCATACTCCCCATCCTAAGGTTTATAAACTATTGGGCCTTCTGTTTCCTCATAAATGCAGGGTAAATATTCCATCTTAAAGCAGTAACAAATGAATCCCAATTAAATCTCTCAACAACACTCAGTCTAGCCCCATTTTCTCTCCACCATAAGTCAACTTCATCTTTCAAATACATTCCTCAGGACAATTCACAGCTTCGAAAATCTTTTCAAATTTCCTAATCCAACTCTCAAAGAAGGTAGGGTCAGCTTGCCCCTTAAAGTATGGTGGCTTAACGTTGGCTAGTCTTTCTAACGTGTCCCCAGCAGGATCGGGACGCTCAGCCCTTTCACGAGTCAAATTCTCCGCCAATAGGCGAATAACAGAAGCTAAATTGTTACCGTTATTAGCCATTCTACTACGCGACCTGAAATTAACGCAACTCTACTTTTGGTTTCGATACATAACTTACATGCCATTCTCCACGAAGGCAACATTTGATTTGACCATAAAGATCGCATCAACATAGAATTTCTCATGAAGTTATAATAATACCATAGAATACATCATCATCAATCATATAATCATTCATGAATAATATACTCATCAAGAATAAACACGTGTGAGGATCAATAAAAGAATCAATCATAACAAATGAATAAAATATTCCCATTCACGTGCCCAAAATAAAATTCTTGCTCACTTGGATAACTAAATTTTTACTTTTATTACTCAAAATGATGATAGTAACACTTTTCAATTCATAATCACTATACTTTTTCCTAAACAGAACAAAGTACCAAAGAAATAAATTTAAACCATTGCTTGACTAATTATCCAACATTTATTCTCAAAGCATAAATACATAAACTAAGGTGATTCATCATTAGTTTTATCCTTAGATTCCTTGTACTACCTCCGTCCCAAAATAGTCTGAACACTTTCCTTTTATGTTTGTCCCAAATTAGTTTGAACACTTTCATTCTTGGCATGGTCCCACCATTAATATATTATTTCTTTTACACATCTTTGGCCCACACTCTACCTTTTATCAATAAAAAGTTACCCAACTTTATTTCTCCTTTAATAAAAAATACTCCACCAACTCCTATCACATCTACTTTTTAAATAAAATAACATTTGATAACTACACCACAACTTATCACCTTAAACTACTGTTCAGATCTTTCTGGGACGGAGGGAGTACTTTTCAAGAGTGAAAACCTCATCTTCAAAATCTTCAATGTCCTCAGTATCCTCATCATCTTCAGTATCCTCAAACCTAGGCTCACCAAAGACACTCCTCATCATAGCATAGAAGATATCCTTTCGAGTTTGATTCCCAGCACGATTAAACTCCCGAATGACCTCATCATTACTATCTGGACCGCTAACCTTCAGAATACGACGCATTTCCAACTCCCTAAGGTAGTTGTCCTGATCAGAATCAGACCCATATCCATCACTCTCATCATCACTCAACACAATCGGGTTGTAGTAGATTCCTACTCTAGTAGCTCCTCTATCAGACATAGCTAGAGATCATATAACAGATAAATATTACTTCTATAAGTAATTGATACTCTCACATAGCGTATGTTCCCAACAATAACCAATAAGCAAGAATAACCAACAACTCAAAGCATAGGAACAACATAAAAACAGTCAAGCAGAGAAGAAAAACATAAACATGCTGAACTAACTATTGAACGCAGACATATAATATTTCTATCCTATATGCCCATTCTTATACTACCCATCTTTCACAAAATAAAGTAAACAAAGTAAACTAGAAGTATTAAAATAAATAAATAAATAAATAATATATATAAATTTCGAATCTATAAAAAAACGAAAAAGAATGAGATAATTAAGAAAAAGAAGTTCGAATTTTCGAACCTAAAAGAAAATATTTTCGGACCAAATAAAATAAATGGTATTTTCACCAGGTACCCTTGAGGTTTTTTGAAATGCACCAGGTAGCCTCGTTGTTTGAAAAATGCACCAACTGCCCCTGAGGTTTGACAATATTGCACCAAATGCCATTAATGATGAACGGCGTCAGTCTGCCGTTAGTGCATGTTTCTTATGCACCATATACCCTTGAAGTTTAAGAAAAGTGTATGAAAATGGTAATAACGGCTAGTTTTTCAAAAAAAAAAATTCAAAATTTCAAAACTAGCCGTTGAGATATATTTGTGGGGTTATTTAAACAACATCATAACCTTTTTGATGCACTCTTCACACTCTTTTGCCTACTTTGCCTCTTACACTACAATGAACTCACAATCCCACACTTCCTCTTCAAATTTTCAATCCTCCTACATTAGAGTGCCAAACAAGATGTGCAAATGTAGGAGAATATTTGCAATTAGGAGCTCGGAATCATCATTGAATCCGCAACGATTGTACTATAAGTGTGATGCGTGTAATAAATTTAGGTGGTGTAGTGGTTATGTTGAGCAACACAATGGGGATAGGCAACGGGATGATATACTTGAAGAAGAAGAAGAAGAAGAAGAAGAAGAAGAAGAAGAAGAAGAAGAAGAAGAAGAAGAAGAAGAAGAAGAAGAAGAAGAAGAAGAAGAAGTGGGAAGTAATGCGAAGTTGGTGGATGAAATGAAGCAATTGAAGAAAAAAAATCAAGCAACAACACAAGTTTATGCAAGCGGTCATCAAAATAGGAATTATCATGTTTCTTGTACTACTGTTTGTATTGAAGAACTGAAATGGGAAGTAATGTAATCAACTGCATTTGAATTTCATTAAATAAAATGTGACTTGTATGATTCACCAAAAAACAGTAGCGTTACATTGTCCAAAAAACAGTATCTTCACAACATTTCTAAAAAATGGATCTTTTGTTTCAACTACTAATTATCCAAAAATGAGTGCAGTTAATGAGTTGCAAAATGTGAAATTAAAGTCCAAAAAACCAGTGAAATGAGAGCACAAGACTTAAGGGTTGTTCTTGCTCTTCTTAGCCTTAGTTGCACCCTTGGATGTTACTGCAACTCTTTTCTTTCCCTTTTGTGAACTGCTGCCAGGCACATATGTGGGTTGTTGTTCTGATGTTCAAAGACCACTAGCAGCAGCAGCAGCAGCTTGTTTCTTCTGTTTGGTAGTGGCTCCTCCTTTGCATGTTCTAGACTTGTGTCCAACCTCCTTGCAATGACCACACTTGACAGTGCTGCTCCTTTTTCCTCTTTTCTTCTCACATCTCCCTCTCTTTCACTGCTTAGCTAGCCTCCCAGTACTTCTTTGGAAATGGGGGGTAAAATTTTAGGAAGTTCAAACAAGGGCCACTGGGTTGAATCAGGCATTGGGTGCATGTGGTTTGAGTAGGTTCTTTTGTAGGCAGCCCCTTTGTAGTAGGTGGAGACAAAGTCTTTAGGCTCTAGTCTTTGATAAAAAATAACCCTAAGCTCATGTTTACATGGAATACCAGTCCCCTGCCATTCCCACAGCCACATTTCCTTTGCTCTAGGTTAATGGGAAAATGCACATGGTCTTCCCTAACCTCAAACTCACCCCCTCCTGCTTGTACCATGTGGCAGAACGTAGCTTCATCAGATCTCTGATTCAAGATCCTTGTGGCATAATTAGTCAAGGCATCAGGGTCCATGGCAATTGCTTTGTCAAACCTGGACCCAATTATTTCCATGCACCAAGACCTTATAGCTGCAATGAAATATCATAGAAATTAGATGACTGAAATTAAACTTATTTGCAAATAAATTAGGCACAATGGGGTGGGGAACATTACCTTCCAATAAAGACATGACAGGGAGGTCTCTAAATGGTTTTATGCATGCATTAAAGGACTCTACAAAGTTGGTTGTGTTGTGATCACAAACAAATTCAGGGACAAATGCATGTCTGAACCATTGCTCCTCTACCTTGTTCAAGTACTGCAATGCCTTGACATCAAGCTTGGTTATCTTCTCCATAGCTTTGTTATACACATAACTGTTGTATGCATCAGCAGCAACCCAAAAAAGTTGGTGGAAAGCAGTTCCACTAAACCCAACATTTTTGCAGTTTGCATAAAGATGCTGGCAACATATCCTCCTTGCAGCATCAGGGAAGACTTCATGCAAGGCACTTTCAACTCCCTAAATTTATGTACCATACATTAGCAATAATATTAGTGTAAAAAAAACAAAAAAAAAATAAAAATTAGATGACTAACCCTCATTCTGTCACTAATGAAGGTCCAATCTAATCTCTGGACTCCTTCACTGCTGAATAGAAGTTTCAAGCACCTGAAGAAATACCCCCAGCTCTCAATGCTTTCCTTGCTCACTATCCCATATGCAAAGGGAAATATTTCATTATTTCCATCAATTGCAACAACTGTAAGAAGAATCTGTAGTACCCATTCAAATGAGTGCCATCAATCCCTATAAGAGGTCTACAACCACCAAGAAATCCCCTCACTTGAGCTGCAAAGGAGATGAAGCATGCCTTGAAGTGAGGTAATTCACTGTCAGTGCAACCTGACCAGGTGACCAATGCATAGCTTCCAGTGTTTGTTGCTTTGATCATCTCAACATATGCAGGCAACAACCCATAGGACTCAACAAACCCCCGCCCCCCATATAATACTTCCTTTGTCATCTCCTTCACCTTATACAAAATCCTCTTCTTCACCTTCAACCTGAACTTTTCTTGGCATAACTTCTGTAATGATTTAATAGGGATGTCTGATGTAGCTTCAATGTCACCCTTCAAATGTCTAGTCAACCAAACATAGGAAATCATAGGGTTATTTTCCAACCTCCCACATAACTTGTGTTCTCCTTTGAGGGTCTTGATTGCCTAGCTGTTGTTGTCTAATAACTTGGATGCATGGATCCTCCAATCACAATCCTCAACAATGCAACATGCAGTGAACCTACTGTTATCAGCCTTCTCTACCCTCACTGCAAACCCATCTTGTATACAATAGTCCTTAAACACATCAAGGAAATGTTCTTTGGAGGAGAAAATCATCCAAGAATGTAGCTTCACCTCACCAAAAGCCATATCATCAACAACCTCACCATTCAAGTACACCTGATCCATGTTGGATGTCCCATCCAACATCTCATAAAACCTAGCCCTCTGTGTATCACCATCAAAATCAAGCTCATCTTGTGAAACTTCTTGTTCAAGGTCCAAATCTCCTAGCTCCACCTTAAAAATTTCTTCCTCCTCTTCATAATCCGCATCCTCACTATTGTCAGATTCCCAAGGATCAGAGTCTCCAGGTTCATCCTCTTCATGCACAGGTTGCCTAGACCTAGTTGTATTTCTCCTGGGGCCCTTAGTCTTAGGCACATAAGTACTAAGCCTCCTTGCACTAGTCTTAGCAGCCCTAAAACCCTTCTTTGTTATTGTAGTAAAACCTTTTTTTGCTGGGGTGGCTAGTTTCCTTGAGGGTTGTTTCCTAGTGGGTTGGTGTGAAAGTTCAGTTGAGGGGGTTAATGGAGGGCTGTGAGTAGGAGGTGAAGGGTGTGAGGGTGAGATTATAGGGCTGTGTATAGGAGGTGGTTGGTGTGGGGGTGAAACTGGAGGTGACTGGTGTGAGGGTGGGATTATAGGCTGTGTATAGGAGATGGTTGGTGTGGGGGTGAAACAAGAGGTGATTGGTGTGAGGGTGGGGGTGTTTCAGGTGGGGGGTGAAACAGGAGGTGTTGGTGGTGGATGGGTCTGATGTGGGGGTGATGGTGATTGATGTAGGGGTCTCTGGTGGGGGGGATTTTGGTGTGTGGGTGACTGAGGGGGGGGGTTTGAGGTGGAGTTGTTTGTGTTTGGGACATTGGTGGTTGTGACAGCCCAGGGTCAATCTCCCACACTCTTTAATACTCCACTTCCATGTCATTCTCAACATTATAAACAGGCACCTCCACTGAGACAATGAACTTCCTTGACTCTTCTAAGTCTCTCTTAATCCTAACTTCCTGTTCTTGTTACTTCAATTCCTCTTCTTGTTTCCTCAATTCCTCCTCTCATCTTTTCCTTAATTCTTCTTCAAATTATGCTTGTTTAGCAGCTTCTCTCATTAACTTTGAATTCCTCATTTGTATGGCTAACTTAAATGACATACCTACATCATGTGTTTCCTCTATCCATATCATGATCTCCTCTTTACCTCTAAATAGAGGAAACATCCTCATCAAGCCTTCATCATCACTCTCTTCCACCCTCTGACCTGTCCTAGGATGATCATACCACAATCTGAACTTCTCAGGCACAAGAACATCTTGTTTTTGTCCCTCCACAATGAACTCATCAATCAAATCCATAAAACTACTCTCATCCATATCTAATACCCTAACATCAAACCTATGTCCCGTGTAATCGGTAATCACAAAGCAACCAAATATCTTTGACCCTAAGCATAGCACAACATGCATAAAGTAAGGAAAAATTGCAAATTGCATAAATTAAGGAAAAAAACTCAAACTTTGAACAATCAACAATCACAAACTTAAACCCTAAAATACTGTTAAATTTCAAGCATTTTAATCCAAAATTATAACCAATAACTTCACTAATTTACACTAAATGAAAACTGATTGAGAGAGATACATACCTATTCATGTTGAAGATTCAACCTAGATTTTCTTCAACTTCCAAATGCACCCAATTCCTCTTCAAAACCCGCAATTCAGATGCGAACAACCCGGATTATTAACCTTGAACTTCCCACTCAAATTCACTGTCTTTAAATTATGCAGATTTCCCTTAAATAAATTTGTGCGATTTTTAGGGCTTTTTTGGATGAGAGAGTTTGAAAAACAAAGGGTGGAGTGAAGTGAAGAGGAAATACGAAAGGTTGTGGCTTGGGGGATCATTCCAATGGTGCCAGTTCTGACTGATGGCATTTGTATAAATATGCACTAACGGCAGACTAACGCCGTTCATCATTAATAGCATTTGGTTCAATATTGTCAAACCTTAGGGGCATTTGGTGCATTTTTCAAACCACGAGGGTACCTGGTGCATTTCGTTAAACCTCGGGGTACTTGGTGAAAAAACCGTAAAATAAAATATTCGGACCTTTTTTTAAAAAAAAAAAATATTTTAAATCTTGTGTCTAAAAATTTTCGAAAAGTAACTTAAACCAAACGAATAAGTAGGAGCTCGATTTCTATGAAATTCATTTTAAGTAACTAGCTACTTAGGCGCCTAAAAATTTAAAGTTGGCACGAAAGGCCAATAAAACCTAAAGCTCTTATACCACTTTGTAACACCCCGACAATTATCTCTTTTCTAAAATATCTTTTTAATATAAAACTTAGAGAATTATCAAAGTATTATCGCCCGTGTGAAAACGTATCGGCTTATTCAGAATTTTGCAGTGGAAAACATAACAAATAATTTTAGAAATAAAACTTAGTCAACCCAAAGAGTCAACTCTAAAAGTCAAACCCACATAAAGTCAAAAGTCAACCTCCAAAGTCAAAGTCAATGACAATAGTCAAAGTCAACTACGAAAAGTTTAAAGTCAAAATATGATAAATAATCTACACAAGCTCTCCAATCCCAAACCCATGATGCATCATCTGCAAACCCGTAAATGGCGATGCACTATTGATCCCTAGAGACTGCTTACCAAAAGGGTCATCACAGCATCAATAAGGCATAGCCATGATCTATACATACACACAAAGCACGTAATTAGTAAAGCTGAGTACTACATAGTAAATAAATAAACAATCTTAACATGATACTAAAAATACTAAGCACGAATAAATAATAATATAACAACATAGCGGACTACTTTTACTGAACTAAACTCCACAACTAGTAAGTTAATTAATTTAGATGGAGTAGTCAATGGAACGAGTTGTCTAACCAAAACCGGTCTTCAATTTAGAAGACGAAATACGGACGCGACTCTGTATTCCCATGACCTACGATATGGATGAACATTTTAAATAAAAATAGGACACGGTGATCAATCTGGTCCCAAGAAAAGCCATGGGCTACCACCATGTACTCCAACTCATACTAGTCCAAAACTTCAGACGTGCACAAGTCTAAGGCTATTGCTATCCACGTTTCACTTTACATGATTAACACTTTATTACTTGTTATGACTCACAAGTAGGACAAACAATATAATCATCAAGTAATCATAAATTCCATTTTTATATTAGGATTAGATAAGTGATCATCAACTTAACAACCCAAGAACAATTCCAATATTAAATCCATAACCTTTATTTATTTGTTGAACCAAGTCAACAACCAACCAATCTTTCATAGGTATAAAAATCAACTTACCAAATAAGGCCCGCGGTCATCATAAAGTAGTTACATAAATCAAAGGGAACAACATGATTCAATCATGTTCCAAATCAACATAAATATTATCCCCTCATGTGAATTTATAGAATAAAGTTCCCAAATCCCATATGCTTGCATCAACATTCCATACAAACATAATACCAATAACATAACCAACATGCTTCACACAACGGCATAAAACATGCAACTCCAACTTAATAGAAATCACATATGAACTAAAAATAGTTCCCTATACATGATACTACTCAATTCTCATCCTTAGGACATGATACTAGTCCAAACAATACATAGGTATGTACGTACCTTGTGTAGACAAATCAAGCGGCCACTTTCACAACCTTAAAAGTCGCCTAAAGAGAAATTTCCGCCTAAAATAATCAACATAATCCCACAATCAATACTTTATAAATTTCCAGCACTACTAAAATACTTTAAACCTTTCTTAAAAGTGTTTAAAAACCTTTTCCATCATTAAAACTTGATTATTACAACCTCCTAGTATAGTACTACTGCACTAGTTGATTAAAACCCTTAAAACTCATGTTTTAATTTTAAGAACTCCCAACAACAACATCCCTTTTAAAAATTCCAGCAACATATTATGTACTAAAACTCTTTTTAAAAATACTTAAAATCATAAGAAAACCCAATTTCACAAACTACAACATACTACTATGATTTTCCAACTTATAAAACCCTAAAAATCCATGCTTTGATATTTTAAAACCCTATTTTAACATAATAAGTAAATTTGAAATTTTCTAACTTCATGAAACAATTTACATAATCTTAGATTCATAATCAAATCATCAAATTATAACTTTTAAGCATAACTTATTAAAACAAATCTTAGAAATACAAACTTTGCATTAAAATAACTTGAGGAGGAAGAAATAACCAACAAAAAGAGGAGGGAGAAAGGCGCCGGAAAACAGGGGGACGACGGCGGCGGTCGGCGGCTGCTGCCGCCGGTCGGGTGGCGGCGCCGGTGGTGGCGGTTGTTGATAGCTGGCCGGAAAAACCTAAGAAAAGAAAAAGGAGGAGGAGAGAGAGAAAGCCGAAAATAGGAGAGAGAGAAGAGAGAAAATAAAGTGTTTAATGTGTGGGAATTTGTGTAAATAAGGGTATTTATAGTTTCCCCCATTAGGGATCTAATAAGGAGTTGGGCTTTGATGGGTTAGTTAAAAGAGAATGTTCATAGGAAAAGCTATTAGGTTTGGGCTCCTCTAACCCAATATCAAAATCCTTTTACTTCAACTTCACTAGTTTAGTTATAAAATCATTTTTCAAAGCATGACTAAATAAAATGTTTGACTTATTTAAACCATTAAAATAATTCCTTTGACTTTCAAATAGTCAACCTTTGAAAAGATAAATCGTTTAAATACTAAAATATACTTAATTATCTATAAATATACATTAAAATATATTTATAAAATTCATAAATTTACGTGGCATTACAATGTAAGTGTTCCTCTCAATGCGTTCTTCCCTGGCGGAACAGTCTGACACTATGTGACCACTATTCCCACAGTAAGAACATATTTTGTTACTTGGCAGATCTGCATACTTTTTCTTTTTGTTCTTCTTCTTATGATTGAAACCAAGTCCATCCCTTCCTTTGTTCTGATATTTTTTGATCCAACTTACTGGATCAGGAAGTTTGTTTCTCGAGGATTCCAGTTCCTTTCTTAGTACCGGATTTTCTTGTACAGCATTTTCATAATCAGATTTTAATTTCTCAAAATCAATTCTGGTATTAGTTGAAGGAACTGTTCCTTCAGGAACAAATAATTTCAATCCTGCTAATTCCATGTTCAAAAGCTAGTTCTCATTTTTAACTTTTTCAAAGGCTTCTTGAATAGCTCTGTTTTTGTCAAAAAGTTCAAAGAATCTTTTTTCAATGCCGGATTTTAAAGAGTTTAGCCATTTTGTATGTTTCTTAGTGACTCTCAAGGCATTGTCTACTCGTTCTCTTTTTACGCAGACATTCTTGTTGTCATCTAAGGTTTCTAAGAGCAGTTTTAGAAGTTGACTCTTATTTAGTTCTGTAAGTTCCTCCTCAATAGTATTAAGACGTACCTTAGGGTTTGATGGTTCCTCTTTGTCCTCGGTCTTTGCCATGAGATACAGACGGGCAATTTCTTCCTCTGTATGTTCCTGCTCCTCGTCTGAGTCAGACTCTCCCCATGCTGCTACCATGGCTCTTTTCATGTCTATCCTTGAGAAGGGTTTCTGTTGTTCATTGCCTTTCTCCTTGAATTTTCCTTTTGCTTTCTCGTTCTTCCATAGACGACATTCTTTGATGAAATGGTCATGTCCTCCATATTTGTGAAAGCTCAACTTTGTTGGTTTCCTTGCATTCTTCCCTTTGTAATTCTTATTATAGAATCCCTTCAACCTTCACTAGTAGAATAATTGTTTATTGCTGCGGTCATTAAGTGGCCTATTACGGCGGTTTTAGCCGCGGAACAATTATGGGCGCAGCAATAGGTAAATTGTCTATTGCTGCGGTTTTTTACCGCATCAATAGGCTAAGCCATTGCTGCGGTTCTTAGCCAAAACCGCAGCAATACGTTGTATTTTTTAAATAAAAAATAAACGTATTGCTGCGGTTTTGGCTAAGAACCGCCGCAATAGCTTAGCCTATTACTGCGGTTGTTACCCAAAACCGCAGCAATAGGTCCTAGTATAGGTTTTATTTTTATTTTTTATTATTTTTTTTGCATTTTGCCATCAAATTTGAATGATAAAAATCGGGCAACTAACCCATCCACTATCCACCAAATTTTTCTAATAGTTCGCCACAAAAAATTACAACTAACAATTGAGTGCAAAATAAATTTATATATTCAACTAAAAATAATATTTTTACAAACTCAAATTATAAAAAAAAGAAGCAAAGAACCTGTAGATTACAAACAAACTAGAAAAAATGACGAATCTTCACCCGGAAATACAAAAAAATAAGAACTAATAAGAACTCAAAAAAAAAAATCAGAATTAAGAACACGAAAGAAAATGAGTAATCTTCACCAAAAACTAAGAATAAACAAAACGAAAATTACAGAAGAATTACAAAATAATCATCTTACAAACAATTAAAACAAAAAATACGAATAAAAGAAATGAAAAGACTGGATCTGAGATGGATTCCAATAAAAAAATTACGAAAAAAATGCAAAAATATTAAAACCAAAACCGACAACCACTATTCACTCAGATCCACGAGCCGACTACCACCATTCGCTCATCCCCAGCGAAGTCGAAATGATTCGCGAGTGACGAGTTTGCGAAGAAGCATCAATGGAGGAATCGCGAGTGATGAGTGGCATTCGTTGAGTTTTATCCACGTCGATTTTTCAGATCTACAATGAGTGGCATTCGTTGAGGAATCGCGAAGAAGAGTCGAGAGTGATCGGCGAGACGACTGAAGAAGAAGACGAGAGGAGGAGGAAGACGACGAGAGGAGTGAGAGGCTGAAAGCAGATCTGAAGGAGGAGAGAGAAAGGAGAAAAACGGTTGAAATGAAGAAGGCTTAAATGCGAGTGTCCCAAACCCTAGCGCCTCTTATATGAAATAAATGGGGATATTGCTGCACCGCAGCAATATATTAATTTAATATTTTTTAAATATTATTTTAATATATTGTTGCGGTTTCGGCCAAAAACCGCAGCAATATGTCTGGTCTTTTCAAAAATTTCCCGTTGAAACCATTACAAAAAACCGCAGACAATATATTAAAATATTATTTTTTTAATATTATTTTAATAAATTGCTTGCGGTTTTCGCCAAAACCGCAAAGAATATGTCTGGTCAAAAAGTCAATTTTTTCAAAAATTTCCCGTTGAAACCATATTGCTTGCGGTTTTTGGCCGAAACCGCAAAGAATATCTTTATTTTATATTTTACTTTTTCTTTTTACGTGATATATTGCTGCGTATGGGTAAAACCGCAACAATACCACCGCAGCAATAAACAATTATTCTACTAGTGCTTCTCACGATCATCGCTGCTTCTTCATCATCAGTCTCTGAATCTTCTTGTTCCTCTGACTTGAGAGCCAGAGCCTTAGGCTTGACAGGTTCAGCTTCATGAGTTCCTAGATGTAACTCATGAGTCATCAAGAATCCAGCAAGTTGTTCAATATTGAACGCTGTAAAGTCCTTGGTTTCCTGCAATGTTGTCACCTTGACCATCCATTTATCGTCTTGTGGAAGACTTCTCAGTACCTTGCGAACTTGTGTCCTCTGGAGTAATGACCTTTCCTAGAGATTCAAGTTCATTGATTATCTTTGAGAAGCAAGTGAGCATGTCATGAACATGCTCTTTTGGCTTCATTTAAAATGACTCATACTTGGGCATCAACATATCAATCTTTGATCTCTTGACCTCGCTTGCTCCTTCATGAGTTATCTGAAGAAGTTCCGACATTTGCTTGGCTATCTTGCATCCCATGACTCTATTGTGCACATGAAGACCAAGACCACAGTGAAGGAGTTTCTTGGTCATATTGTTCATCTCTATCTTGTCAAAGTCATATATATCATAGTCTTCAAGAGGTTTAGGAACCAATTCACCCTTCTCGTTCTTTTTTGTAACTTCAAAGTCACCGACAAAAATTAACAATGTTGTATTGTTTCTTGTACTCGGGAACATGTTGTGAAGAAGTGAATAACAATTTATTTTTCCTTATTTGGAGTACTTGACCCACTAAAAATTAATAATTTTTTTTTTGTTTTTCACTTTTTCCACCAAAAAATACTCTTTTTTCACTTATGTCTTCCCCCTATTTTATATTAAATGGGTCTTAAAGTACACTCCAAAAAGTTTGAAAGTGACATTACATAAAATCTTGTACAGAACATAATATAGCAATTAAAAAGAATGGAGGGTGTGTCTTATCAATACAAATATATTAAACGGCCCTCGAATTATATTGCAAATGCTTTATATCCATGTGAGCTCTCAATTTTAAAAATATAAATATTGTGTAACTACAAGGTATCGAACACGTGACCTTTGGAATGAAAAGTAAGAGTTTAACCATCAATACACTATAACTCTGTTGGCTAATATTACAAATAAAATATGATAAAGTCTTATAATAAGTATACTTAACTAAAAAGACTTAAATAAGTAATTACATTTCTAACACTATTATTACGATATTAACAAGATACTATTGATGTCACATTATCTTACCCCAAAATCTTGTAAGCTATTATTTTCAAATTCAAATCATTAAGGTTATTTTTACTTATCACGTTATATATGACGTCAAATTTTTAATTTCTCATGGATAAAAAAATACACAAAAAAAAAAAATTAATTACGAAATTTATGAATTATATATTTGTTTATTACAATTGACTCGAGGCATCGCCCGGGCTAAAAATACTAGTTATTCTTTTTATTTGACGGATATTTGTTATTCATTTGCCTAAGGAATGAAAAAGGACACCAGGTACATGTCAAGATGACGGCAAGTATCCAAACTCCGTATAAAGCCATGAAATCATATACTCCGTATCACACAATCTGGCGTCATCACCATAGTTTCCCATCCCAAAAATATAAAATAATAAAAGGAAAGAAAGATAAAAGCAAAACTTGATGAACTTGTCTATAGGTAAAAGGTCATGGTCTTCGTGTGGTGCAGCCGAATCATAGTAGTTAGTAGGTTCCACAAACAAAATTAAACTTCCAAATACAACAGTACTGTGAAACAAAACAATGGCATTCCCTACCCAACTAGTTTACTCACTACTTACACCTTCCAATAATAATACTAACAGAATTCCAGTGAAGTGGACGCCAAGAAAAGAAGCTTTTGATAATATTTGTAAGCACCCCTTATTCTCTTAAGTCTCCACACTCTTTCTTACACCATCAATTCCCTTTAACAATATCAATATTTTCCATCTTAACAGCTCTACTTATATTATCATCTCCCCATCTTAGATATATACTTGCTTATTGTGACACTACACGTACCATTTGAGAAGTTTTCGTGCTGCGAATGGCCGGCAGTCCAGATGGGGTGGTGGTGCTGAATAGGAGGGCGGAGATTGATACACGAGCACCGTTTAGATCCGTGAAAGAGGCCGTTTCGTTGTTCGGTGAGAGAGTTTTAGCCGGCGAAGTTTATGCCGGAAAACTCAGGGAGGTATGACTCTTACTTCGCCTAATCTCATGTGATCATTGGAGAACTATATTGTTTTCCAAAGTCATCATATAGTACTTATGTTGATCATTGGAGAACTATATTGTTTTCCAAAGTCATCATATAGTACTTATATTGATCTATAATTGTCTCAGTGACGTCCTTGCTTTCGTCTTCTAATACCGATAAACTTTGCTAGAGACATGTTTTCATGCATTTTGGGTTTGGAGTCGAGTAATTATTTAATTAACGTATACTTCTTGTTATAAAATGGGAAGAAGTGAGTTTAGGCTACTTTTATTCACTTTATAGCAAAAATCCTAAGTAACTAATTCAGTTTTAAACGCTACAAATCTTAGCAAGGAAAACAGAAAACATCTCATGAACAAAATCTCAAAACGAATAGATAAAAGTAAAATTGTTGTTTATTACAACACTCCTAGAACCATTAGGGGTGTTGTGCATTAATCAAACACGCAATTGTAATATGTAATGTAATTTTCCAACAAAGATAAAGACACACTATACATCATATCCTTTACTTTGTACTTTGTTTCTTTTATTTCCAAATCATATGTTCATTGTGAAACATTAATAATGATTGATGTACTCTATTATGTTGATTAGTTGCCGTTGTTGATAAGGAGGGTAGACAGTTTTCCATGTCTACATAATAGATAAAACTATACTTCCTCCATTCTGAAATAAGTGAAATACTTCTCTATTTTATGTGAGAGCTTTTTAAGAGAAGTGTTTCACTTATTCAGAACGGAGGAAGTATATAGGCTGCAAAAAGCTTTGAGGGATAGATACATCACCTTTTACCTTAAGTTAGTTTAACCATTTAGAAATATGTTTTACGAAAATAACTTGCTTTGTTTTCACTGATTCTGAATATTCCATCGGATTTGGTTCTCTCTTCCTATTTCCTAACTGTTCTGAATAGAATATGAATATAATAGAGCTTTACATTTTTATCTCTTATTTCTGTCTAATATGAATGTTAATCTGTTATTCTTATAAGAGCCGTCTCGGACAATTTTGGGGCCCTGTGCGAGGCATTAAATATGGGCCCTATGGGGACATAAAAAGGATCCACAATCCCATATTTTTAATAATTAAATTAATTTTTTTTTTACTAAAAATAGTTGAAAAAATTATTAACTTTCTTCTTAAATACTTCAATGTAATTTTCATTTTTTAGGAATGAGAAACCTTAGATATTACAAAATAGTAAAGATATACCAAACATAAAACTAAAATAAGCTATGATATATGAAAAAAAAAGTACATAGAATAGACGCAAAATTTTGGAATAAAAAATTAAATGTAGAAACTTTTTTCATCTAATAAACTCATAGAAATAAAATATATAGGTGGGGGCCCCTTAAATTTTGGGGCCCTGAGCGGTCGCTCACTTTGCTCATGTGTGTGAGAGCCCTCATAAATACTACCGATGTCAAAAAAAAAAAAAAAAAAAAAAAAACTTAAATATATGAAAGATAATGTTATATGTAAGGAAGGATGTCTTATACAAATGATCTAACCTATGCACAAGAACTGGTATATATGGCATAGTCAATTAAGAATATAATTCTCATAATTGACATCTAAGGAGATAGGGAGCAAGGTGAAATCATCATATATGAGGTTAGATATCAATTATGAGAATCGTATCCTTAATTTACTATGCTAAACCTATGCTTGTGGTGCATAGGTTAAAAACCATGATATAACAACCTCGACTTTTCTTGAATGTTTTTAGAGAAAGAATCTCTTCCATTTTGTTTCTTTTTCCTCTATTTTATTTAACACGTACTTTTGTATTTTTATTTTAAACAAACATTCAAGAAAAGTCGAGGTTGTTATATCATGGATTTTTCTAACCTATTAGTGAGTGTTATCTATTAGTCTTGGGTGTATCATGCACATGGTACACCTGAGCATATGATAAATGAACTCGTGGTATCAATTATTACGCATGAAATAAAATTATTATAATTGGTGTTTTAAAATTTAATTCATATTAAAAGATTGACAATTCTCACAAAGATTGTTGTGATGTTTAAATAACGAAAAAACTTTAGTACCTTTTACCAAAAAAAAAAACAAAAAAT
This sequence comes from Beta lomatogona, assembly GCA_947646795.1. Classification (NCBI taxonomy): domain Eukaryota; kingdom Viridiplantae; phylum Streptophyta; class Magnoliopsida; order Caryophyllales; family Amaranthaceae; genus Beta; species Beta lomatogona. Next base: position 452,762 of record CANSNZ010000782.1, on the reverse strand, counting down.
TGTAACACACATATAGAAATATTTAGCTCGATGTGCTACTTTCCTAAACTAAATGTCCATATCTTTTTCAAACGAAATTTTTATGTTATGTTGGATAATATTTGAAACATTTTTGTACTTTTGTATTTTTTTTTTAAATAAAGTGGACAAATACGCACTATTAGTCAATAGATAACAAAAGTTTTTGTTATGTTGGTCAAAATTATACCTTTAGCAACCTCAAAAAGTTAAAGTGTTTCAAATATTTTGAGATCGAGTACTTATAAATATATTTATTTATTTTATTCTTTGTCATCAAAGTCCTTGTTATGAGTTTATAATCACTTAATTATTTTATCTTAAACTCAAAATTTATTTAAATTTTTAACTCATGATTCATTTATGTATTAAAATAATTATTTTATTTTTATCATATTCATTCCAATTTTTAATCAATAATACTTAATTTTATTTATCAATAATGAAGATCAAAATTTCATTTATTATTGTATATTCAAGTTGTATCAATGTCAATAATAATAACAAATAATTTCTAAAAAAGGTACACACTATGATTTTTTATGTTCCCAATTTTTACGTATTTAGAGCGTAAACGTCTTGAAAATTGATTGTTTGGCTTTTCATGTAGTGAAAAATGAGTGCATTATATAATAATTTAGGCATGTGATCAATAGAGCAAACAATCAATTTTTATATACGAGTTAGAAGTTATGATCAAGGTGAGGCATGTAAGATTTTTACGTATGATTTTTTTAATCGTTTTGTCTTCTTTATTAAGTGCATTATATGATAATTTAACGCCTTTATTTGATTTAGAAATATTATTGACACTAGATTAAGATATAACAATGTTTTTCGAAGAATTTATTTGATTTGGAACATTTGTAAATTTCTTTCATTCGTTTATCTCTTTGTTGATTATTTGAACTATAACTACTAAATTTTGAATGAACTAAGAGTTGCCCAAATTATTTTCAAGTATTATCATCTGTTCTTTGTACAAGTAATTATTGTTATCAGTTTTTTTATATTCTTCTTTAATGTCATAACGATCTATTACGACCTCTAAAACAAGTTCCACACATAATTGATGCTCAATGAACTTCAGAAATACTTCATACAAATTAATTCAACACATCACATACTAATTTTAACGAGTTAATCTTAAACATCATACAAAGAACAACCCACACTTTCCAGAATATTGCGAAGTTCAAGAGAATAAGGAATGTTCCCTAATCCCCACTAGTCCAAAATGAAATTGATACTTGAGTCCCCAGGAATTCCGTACATGTGCTAACTGATTACGAGTAGTTCTAACATTAGGCTTTGTCTACCATAGAATAAAGTAGCTAAATAAATATTACATTATTGTACTTCTGTGTGTAACTTTTTGTTTTCAAGTGTCTTAGCTTATCTTAGTTAATCGTCTGAGTTTTAATAAGGAATCCAACACTTTTCTCCTTTGGAAGAAACCTCCGGCATCATATCCTTCTACCATAGTCCATAAGCTCCTTAAAGAAAATACACTTTGTCAAAGGATTTGTATGAAGCTCCATGAAAGCAAAAATCTAAGATATATGTTTACCAGAAGAATTTTGATAGTGTAAAAACTATTTTTGGGAGTCCAACGACCATCAGCTTAAGCTTTTGGTTGAGTTGGTCGTTTCACATTGCGTAAAGATATTGCTTGTAAAATTTAAAATAGAAAAAGTGGAAGCAAGAGGTAATATGGTAATAAAACTACTGCTTGCTTATCTCATAAGTGAAAAATACATGACAATTTATAGAACAAGAAAATAAACCACTAAAGCTGAAAAACAGGAAACATAACGCATAATCACAACTGACCACTAACACCCTAACTGTTTTATATAACTAAGAATCCTAAGACCCACTAACCTCTTGCTCCCAATTATAAGGAACTAATATTTTCAATCAATCAATTAAACCAACATTGTTTAGTTGATTAAAGAAGGGAAAAAAAAAGAATAATGATAACTCATGTAATTTTAGGATATTGACGAATTTCTTTACTTATAAGTTATAAGAGACGGCACAGTGTATACAAGGGGACATAGTTTACCAAAATTTGATTAAAGCAAGAAAAGGAATAATTCATAAAAATGAATGAAATCAAAAAAGAGAGAAGGTAATTGTGCAACAAACACAGCGAGTATGGAATTCTGCCACAGATACCAAATGTAGGCTAATAACTAATCTTCTAAAACTTTAATTAATTATTCTCTCTCTTTTCTATTAGTTTGTCCTTTTTTCTTTTTGGGTTGTCCCTTATTAGTTTATACCCAATTCTTTTCTTTTAATCTGTCTTTGGAAATTGGAATGTTCCCACTAATTGTTTATTAGTCACTCCGTCCCATATTATAATGCTTCTTTCCTTTTAAAGTGTCCCAAAATGTAATTCTTGTTTATTCTACGCATTTCTATGATTTTCCTAGACAAATCGTGCCAACATTATTTATTTATTTATTGGAAATAGATTTTTCTTTTTTTATTTAACCCAAGAGTTGAATTAGTCATGCATTTAATGCTCTTTCACCACTTATTGTCATTCTCTCTCCTAAAATCAGTTTTTTCCCCATAAAATTTATTTTCAATACACAAACTCTATTTACCTTCCTCTTAGATTCTATTAACCTTAATACCCGTGCAAAAACGGAATCATGCACTATAATATGGGACGGAGGGAGTATTATCTTTACCTTTTCACTCTACTTTTCTTATCCACAACATTAACTTCAATACAATATGCTAAGAAATTAATACTTTCTCTTTCATTTTCTATGACCCACATACCTATTTTTCAATAAAATTATATGCCGGAAGAAATGGTTAAACTAATAAAAACCAGAGAATCCTTAACAAACTTTAACATGTTAACCATACGATCATATTGTAAAATTATGTATGCATGCATGCAGATGGATAAGAACGCAAGTAACCAAAAAGAACAAGGAAATTTAGAGATAAGCATCATGACAAATGAGCTTGAAGAAACAAAAGAAAGTCTTCAAAAAGCTAAAGAGGAGACTATTGTGATGGCCACTTGCTTATCTTCGCTCGAGGAGGAGCTAGAGAAGACAAAGAGAGAGCTTCAAGAGCTCAAATTGGAGAGAGAATCTGAGAAGCAGATGATGGAGTTTGAAATGGAAGACCTTAAATTTGTGGAAGATAGTCCACCAATAACCACCACAAGCTTACAACGGACAAGAGAGAGTGAAAGGCTCAACAATGGTAATAATCTAGGTAATTAGCGCACTCTTACATGAGTCCAATATTCGATTGAAAAATATAATCCCTTATTTTTTTAGTTAGTTAAGTTGTTCCACTTTGACTTTGACTTGTCACGTTTGTCAAATTAGTTCTTACATGATCTGTTAGAGTTTTTGTTACAAATGTTGTCAACATATCAAATCAAGCTTGAGTAACTAAAAAAAGAGAGGGAGTACGTATATATATTATATGGAGTAACATAATCCTACATTATTTACGTAAAATTGTCTATAAGATGGGATGGTGTTTCTTTTTTCTTTAATACCTGTTATAGATTGTCGAAAGGCTTTCAATTCATAGTATTTATCTTTCCCTTAATCAAAAATATATTCTTTCAGGTGGGATGGTTGAGTTTCAGAACAGGAGATATGTGAGTTTTGCGAAAGCACCATTCTCTGAAGTTGTAGCACCTGATCATAAGAGTGGGCCCTTTTTGGAGAGACATCCTTCTCTTAAAAAGAAGAAAAGGCAACCATTAATACCTTTAATTGGAAGCATATTTTCCAGGAAGAAGAAGAACTCTGAAGTTGCCTCTGCCAAGACTCCGTAATCCAATATCTGCATGATCGCCCAAGTAAAGCAATAATCATCTTTCTTTATCCATGCTAATATTCTGTTTTGACTCTTTGTATCTCTATATTATTCTGTATTTCACTTTACTCCATTTTTCCTTTTACTTCTTCTTTCCTCTTTGAGTTTAATTGTCTAATTAGTTTATGGTACTGCGAGAAATGTCTGAGTCACATTAACCATGTAAGAGACGAATAATAATATGTTCATACTTCATACTTTATATAATGTTTTTTTTCCTCTCTTCCTTCCTGTGGGAACATGTTAGAACAATCAATCAACTTAGTTTGTCATTTATCAGTAAAACCATATATATAGTACAAGAGGTATTTTCTTAATATAATTCCAAAATATAATCTTGGATAACAGAGACTATCTAATCTTATCTCTATCTTAATACCACCACTCAAGTTGGAGAGTTGAGACTTCGAACGCCCTAACTTGCACAGAAGAAAGTTAATTGAACTCGCCCAGGAGCTTTAGTAAAATGTCTACCAACTGAACCGTAGTAGGGACATAAGAAAGAGAGATCAATCAGCAATGATACCATCACGAATGAAATGACAATCGACCTTTATATGTTTAGTCCGCCCATGAAAGACAAGGTTTAATTTTGAGCAATATACAAAGTCGTTTGACTATCACAATAGAGACGCATGCCTAAAGGACGATGGTGCACGCCTAAGTCTTGTAGCAGGGCCTTTAGCCAATTTAATTCACATGTAGTAGCGGCCATAGATCGATATCCGGCCTCAAAAGAGGATCAAGACACTGTGTGTTGTTTCTTGGTTTTCCAGTGGGAGAATACCCCAATTATATTGAACAAATCATCACGTCAAAGAACGACGACTATGAGGGCAACCTGCCCAATCTGAATCACACCAACCGACAAGGGAAGAGAGCTGTCGGAACGAATCAAAATTCCTTTCCTGGGATTACCTTTAAGAAAGCGCATTGTACCACACATACACAACAACTTCCCAATGAGCAACCCTAGGATGTTGCATAAACTGTGAGAGAATATTAACAGGATATGCAAGGTTAGGTTTGGTAACTGAGAGGTAACTGAGAGGTAAATGAGACGCCCAATGAGACACCTATAACGCTCACCATCATCAAATAAAGGATCGTCGTCAAGAGCTAGCTGATGATTTTGTTCTTATGCAGACGACTTTGACCCAAGTAAAACCACATTATTCTTCAATAATATCAAGAGCATATTTACTCTGACGCAAAAATATACCCTCTAAGCTATAAGCTACCTCCAACCAAAGAAAATATTTCAGCACTTCCAAATCTTTCATATGAAATCAACCACTCAAGTATTGCTTAAATGTCGACAATACAATAGTATCATTTCTTGTGATAATTAAATCATCAACATAGTCCATCACAGAGAGTTGTATAGTACCTTTCTGGAGAGTAAATAGAGAATAATCGAAATATGATTGTCGAAAGCCATAGTGACAAAGGGCATAAGCAAGTTCAGCAAATAAACAACAGGGGTGCCTAGCGCAACCCATATAAAGATTTTTGCAAGCGACCAACCAAGACAGTAATAGAGGAAGAGAATCTCGGAGGCACGTGCATATTGTTTCCTCAGCAAGGTCAGCATGGAGGAAAGCGAACATCCATCTAATGTACCTCCTATTGCTTAATAGCAGCAATATCAAGAAAGGTATGAGTAGTCACCATTTCTGCCATAGGGGCAAATGTCTCTACATGACCAATACCTTCAATTTGGTGATGACCAAAAACTACAAGTCTATCCTTAGCTTAAAGCACTTTATAGACCTGTCAGAATTGTATTTGATCTTATACACCCTTTTACTACCAAGTGCTTTCTTTTCAGGAGGAAGACGCGTCATGGTCCATGGACTGTTAACCTGCAAGGCTTTAATCTTAAGTGCCATGGCATCATGCCATCTTGTGTCTTTCACTACTGCTTCTTTAAAATTGCGAGGCTCATGCCCTACAGTATTGATTGCAAGAAATTTTTTGTGGCTCATAGAATGGGATGAGGTGTACCTGAGGAAAGTGGATCAGCGGAAGGTGACACAGGTGAGCTCTTATTTCGCACAATAGTGTGAGTAATATAATCCTTCAAACGAGTGAAAGGAGTTTTGGTTCTACATCCACGACCCAGCTCTGCATTCGAACTACTGAAAGTAGGTTGAGGAGGAGTAAGAGGCGCAAGCTCAGGTGGCGCACCCTCCTCCTCGGCGCCACATACCGGGACTTCACAACCATCAAGAGCATCCACTATAGGAGGTGCAGGAGGCGGTGATGCCTCGAGATCAAACTCATCCTCCCAAAGCACAATATTCAGGACATGAGACTTGGGAGGCAATGATGCAGTGCTAGAAGGAAGAGCAAAGGGATATTCATTCTCAACGAATTGAAAGTCACAAGAAATAAAGATCTCTCGAGTTTCAAGGTCAAATAACTTCCATCCTTTCTTCCCGAACGGATAACAAAAATATATACACTTCCAATTGCGACTTGCAAATTTATCACCTTTACTGCACTGATTGAGCATAAAATAAGGAGCCAAAGACCCTAATTGAGGCATAGTTGGGTAGTTGTCCAAACAAAAGTTCATAGGGAGTCTTAAAGTGAAGAACACTCAAAGGGGTACGATTAATCAGGTAAGCAACATATAATACACATTCCCCCAAAACATCATGGCTAAATGAGCTTCAAAGTCAAGGGTGTGCGCCACAATTAAAATATGGCTATGTTTCCTTACAACACGTCCATTTTGTTCTAGAGTACCAACACATGATGTCTCAAACAAGATTCCATTGTTAAGGAAATATTCCTTCAGGCATTTAGATTCAGTACCATTGTCACTTCTAACAACTTTTAGGGTCTTTTGAAATTGAAGATTAATCATGGAAACAGAACTCATGAACATTTTCTCAACCTCAATCATTTTATTGCATATATAATTGCATAATAAATAAACCCACATAGCACAGGAAAAATCATCCACAATATAGTCAAAAAGAAGAAGCACCACATGAAAATGGGGTACGATGTGGTCCTCATGAATCACAATGAATCAGTTAAAAGATGCCCGTGGCTTTATTTATACTAATAGTAAATCTATCTCTAGTTTGTTTAGCAAGACGATAAGCATCGCAAACTTTATTGGAACCAATACTCCTACTACTACTCATATGGGGTACATGTTTGAGTACTTTTTTAGAAGGATGACCAAGACGCTTATGCCAAATTTCAACTAAATTATCAAGATCGGAGCCACACTACGGAAAATGTAGAGCCTATCCATGCGTTCACCCGTTCCAATCAACATCCTCGTTGATCGGTCCTGTATAACACAAATATTATTCGTGAATTGAACGCCATTTTGCGAGCCATCAACAAGTTGAGAAACGGAATACAAATGGCAAGTCAAATTGGGAACATAGTGAACATGAAGCAACACAAAAGCCGGAGATAACACCACATTGCCGTCTTTAACTGCGTGTGTGCTTGCACCATCCACTAAGCCCACCGGACAATGTTCAATGGATATTAAATCACTCACAAGAGTGATGTCTCCAGTCACATGGTTGGAGGCACCAGTGTCAATAATCTAATCACTGCCACTCTTACCATTTAGTCGTTTCGAGGTATGTTTGGAAGCATTTAATGCAGCAAAGTAGTTGCTGCCACTGTCCTGTCGACAACCTTGTAAGGCTGGCAGATTTCGGAAGGGGACGAGAATCACTCCTCTACTATGATGTCGAAGGCTGCCCAGTAGTGGCTTGTTGGCATGCACCTATAAGGAATACCCGTAACTTCCTCCAGACTGGCCACGCCCAGCAACACTGCGTCCGCGACCTCTGCCGCGAGTACCACTGGGTCTATCCGCCCACCATTCAGGGTAGCCGCGGTGTCTGTTGTTAGTAGAGATTTAGCAAACACGGGTCGATCCACAGGGAGAGGATTTATATAGATTGATGTTCAATTAAGTTAACTACTTTAGGAGAAAAGTTGTTGAATGAGTAATAACTAGTGCTACTAAAGTAAACTAAATCACAAATGGATAAAAATCAAATGATTGAAACCTAGGGCATTCGTTCGGTCCACCATGCTTATACCAATTCAATCAATACAATAAAATTCAACAACACTTGGATTGAGGGATGAGTAATTAGACTATATTGTTAATCCTACGGTCAGGTCTTAACACTCTTAGATCAACATATGCAGTATAGTCGCTAACATAATCAGATCTACCAATTGTAACAAGCCTCTAATGAGTACGATCTTTCAATTTTAATTCCTATTAGGAGATGATAACTCATGATATTGTGCAATTACATGAATTAAACAATGATAGTATATCAAGAGGAATTACTCTAATTCAATCCAAACATCGAAGAACTTTAAATCATAATCAAAGAGCTATAAACATGGCTTCCCTCACTTAGCCCTAGAAATAGACTACGCAGTCATGATATTAAAGAACACAAAAAATACAATCAAAGTAAAGAAATTTATTAGATTAAACTAAGTAAGAAACAATACCGAATAATTGATGAACAACGGAAGTGAAATCAACGATCTCTAATAAATCTCCAAAGTCAAGAATGCATACAAAGCTAGAGAGAAACTAAGTGTTTAACCTAATAAAACGAGAAATAAAGATAGTTTAATCAAAATTTCTAAAATCCTATATATAGTGTTTGCAACACCGGTTAAAAAACACAAAAATTACACATCCCGAGAAACCGCCCGGTCGGGCGAAGATGATTCATCAATTACGACCTCAACTGGAAATCTGCCCGGTCAATCGGGCAAGGCCGCCCAGTCGGGGCGCAAGCAGTATTGAGGTATTTTTCCCAGTCAGACAAGCCAACTGCATATAGGAGAACGTAGCTCTTCCAGTCGGGCAAATCTGCCCGGTCAACCGAGCGACAGCTTTTCTTCAGCTTCCAACAAATAAAGATTGGACTTCCCTTCCGTGACTAGATTAAGGCATGAAATGCATAATCTGCACAATAAAACATAAAGGAACACAACCAAGTCCAACCATATCAAATCACACAAATATGAGCTTAAAAGAGCTCATAATAGTACTCAATGCTAAGGGAATCGGGCTGAAAAATCTAAATAAAATAGACACATCAACATACCATATTAAAACAATCAATCAACTTAGTTTCTCATTAATCTGTAAAAACCATATATATAGTACAAGAGGTATACTCCATTTGTATTTTTTTGTTCTTCCTACTTGGAATCTTGACAGTATTCACAATTTGAAAGTTAATTTTAAAATCTTCTCAATATATAAGAAAAAATATAATCATGTGGATTGTTGTTTGATTCGTCTCAATGAGTACTTTATTAATATTCAATCGTGATAATTGTTCCTAATATGTCATAAAAGATATTTAACATCAAACAAGTACATTGGCAAACGCGCACAGTTAAAGAAGGAATAACAAGAAAATACAGAGGGAGTACTCGTAATATAATTCTAAAATATAATTATAGATAATAAAGACTATCTAATCTTATCTCTATCTTAATAGAACATGTATTTGCACCTGATTGCTTGTTTGATTGACATAATAAATATAAAACGTAGAAATTTATAAAAAAATATAAATTAATTGTTTGTTTTAGATTTTGTTATTATTATTATCGTTAGATAAGTGAAACTTCCAATTAAATTAAATGTTAGTATATTTCTTATCAATAAAACAAATTTTTTCACCTTCTAAGAATTACAACCACATGAAACATACTAAGCTCATATGAAATATGACTTCCCAAACAACAATTGAAAATATTGAGGTTTAGAAGCATATTAGTCGTTCCATTTTCATAATATGGTCATGATGTTATTACCCCTTTCCACCAAGGTACCACCTAAGACACGTGGGGCTCATTCGCCCATTGAGCATGCCAATTGCCAAGGAGTACCATGGTTTAACTTAGTAACTAGATTTTAGGCCCGGGCTATGCCCCGGGTAATTATAGTTTTCATTTATTAATATTTTACTTTGAAATGATAACATCAAATATAACTTGGTTTAGTGGTTAAGACTGTAATATATATAAACTTGAGGTCGCAAGTTCAAATCTTATACAATGCATCTTCTTATATTTTTTTATTGCATGTGGAAACATGTTATAGAGTAACCTGAGGAAGAGCGCCACATAGCGTCGTTCCTTTTTTAGGCATGCCTTTTAATATATTTGTATAGATAGATATAAGATGAGTGTTGTAAACTGAACTTAACTTCAACAAACTTATTTTTTGAAGAGCTTGATATTCTCACAGATATTTTAGCACATAATTGGAGAACAAGTAACCTGATTCATTCCATATTCTTCTGATTTGATTACATAATTCTCCTGACCCTATATAGTACCTTGATTGTACTATTTTACAGTACACTGATTCCCACTCACTCCCTTATTACATATGGTGATACATGTCATCATTCTTACTACAAGACAAACAAAGGAAAGTTCCTACTTGTATCCTAGTGAACAAGAGGTTTAGGAAAAAACAGTAAACTAGGCTAATACAAAATGAAATGAAGTGGGCCTGGATTGAACCTGGGAGAGTGAGTAATGGGCCTGCTTGCTTAGTCTTTAACACTCCCCCTCAAGCTAGGGGTAGGTTGAGTTACTCCTATCTTGGATATAAGATATACATGCTTGATTATAGGCAGAGTCTTGGTGAAAATATCAACAACTTGATATTTGGTGGGAACATATTCAGATAGGATGATACCATTAGCTACCTTCTCTCACAAAGTGGCAGTCAATCACCATATGTTTAGTTTTTTCATGCTGCACAGGGTTAGCAGCTATTGAGAGGGCAACTTTGTTGTCACATTTTAGGATTGATGAGTGTATGTGCTTGAGTCCAAGGTCTCTAAGGAGCTAAGTGATCCAGGTTATTTCACATGCTGTCAAAGCCATTGCCCTGTACCCTGCCTCTGCTATGGATCTTGCCACAACTTGTTGCTTCTTGGATTTCAATGAGATGGGTGAAACACCTAAGAGAACACAGAAACCAGTAGTTGACTTTCTAGTGATAAGGCAGCCTGCCCAATCACAATACAGTAGGCTGTCAAGGCAGCAGTTGAATGTGAAGCTACGAGTATGCCTTGGCCTGGTGAGGAAAGTAGGTACCTTAGGGCCCTCTTGGCACCTTGCACATGAGTTGTAGTAGGTTTATGCATGGATTTACTCAGTAGGTGCACAGAAAATGTGATATCTGGTCTTGTAAACTAGCCTTTGATAGGTGGAGAGATCAGGTAGATCATCTCACAAGTCAGGGGTCAGTTTAACTTGTGAGTCAATGGGTAGTCTAAGGGGTTTTGCTTTAGACAACCCAAATTCATGTATTAGATCCTTGGTATATTTCCTTTGTGACAAGAAAAAACCTTGAGGTGATATATCAACTTCAATTCCAAGAAAGTACCTCAGGTTGCCAAGGCCTTTCATCAAGAAATTAGAAGCCAGGATCTCCTTAACTTTAGTAATCATTTGATGATCATTTCCAGCTATTAGTAGATCATCAACATAGATTAGGATAGCCATAAATGGTTTGCCTTCAAGTTTTGTGAACAAAGAGTAATCAGTTCTGATTGTTGAAATTGAACCATTTTTAATGCTGTTGTGAGTTTTGCAAATCATTGCCTGGGTGCTTGCTTTAATCCATAAAGGGATTTCTGCACTTTGCACACCACTTTGGATGTTTTAGGGCAAGACTCCCCCTAAACCAGATCCAATCTTCCTCCCCTTCCAGAGTATCCAGGTGGGAGAGACATATAGACATCCTTGATGGGTTTTAAATATATACCGCAAGTGCACGGTGTCTGTTGTTAGCAGAAACTGGCAAATACGGGTCGATCCACAGGAAGAGGAGTTCTATAGATTTGTGCTCAATTATTTAACTACTTCAAGAAAGAAATTTGATTGAATAATTAACAACTAAACTAGAATAAGCTAGAACACAAAAAGATGGAAGTTTATCAAATAATTAAAAACCTAGGGCAATCGATCGGTCCACCATGCTTATACCAATTTAATCACTACAATATAGTTCAACAATACTTGGATTGAGGTTCGAATAATTAGAGTATTTCATTAATCCTACGGTCGGGCATTAACAACTCTTAGATCAACATATGCCAGTACGATCGCTCAACATAATCAGATCTACCTATTGTAACAAGCCTCTAATGAGTATGATCTTTCGATTCTAACTCCTATTAGCTAAAATAACCCATGATATTGCGCAATTACATGAATTAAACAAGCATAACAAATCATTAGGGAATTACTCTAATTCAATCCGAATATCGAAGAACCATAAACCACAATCAAATAGGTATAAACATGGCTTCCCTCTCTAAGCCCTAGAAATAGACTACTCACTCATGATAATAATAAACTCAATAAGCATAATCAAAGTAAAAGTATTCATTAAATTAAACAAAGTAAAGAGGAATACCGAATGATTGAGGAACAATGAAAACGAAATCAACGATCTCTATAATCTTCAAAGGTAAAAGTTCATACAGACTAGAGAGAGAAACACTAAATGTTTTGCCCTAAAAACATAGAAAATAAGATAGCCTAATTGAAAATACTAAAAAACTATTTATACTTTTTACAAAACCGGCTAAAAAAAAAAGCAAATAAACCCGTCTCGAGAAACCGCCCGGTCGGGCGATGTTGTTCAGAAACTACGACAAAGAAGGAATTCCGCCAGGTCAACCGGGCAAAGCCGCCCGGTCGGGCACGCAAGCAGATTTTTGTCTTTTCTCGCCTGGTTGGCCGGGCGAACAAGTCTCATATACAGCTGAGTTTTGTGGCTCGCCCGGTCGGGCCAAACCTCCCGGTCGACCCCGGGCGAGAGTGATTTTTCGCTCTTTTTGGTGTAATCTTGTCCGAATCACTTGTACCATCTCTTGGATCTTCTATGGGCTAAATGTGGTCCGTTGGACTTCAAATCTGCAACTCAAATGAGGGTGATAAACGCTCAATCTGCACAAAAACATGTAACATACGGAAACAAGTCCAAACATATCAAATCACTCAAAAATCGAGCTCCAACGAGCTCAAATCAACTATCAATGCTAAGGGAAATGAGCTAAATAATCCTTATAAAATAGATACATCAAAATCCCCCAAGCTAACCTTTTGCTTGTCCCTAAGCAAAACCACACAAATGAGTTACAAGATACAATTGTTTCACCCCATAGAAAATGCAGTTCGAAAATATTAGTAGACTCAAAAATCAATCAAGAAGGCATACATCATCATCAATCCTTTATATCAAGCCAACGACCAATAACCGAGAAAGACAATCAAGCAAGGTCACTGCGCATATCATGCAAATGCTAAGATGGTGCTCACAAGGGGGAACACTCTTCTCTCATGTTTGTGGCAGGCAAAAGATGTGCCCGATCACTCTCCATTCCCACCATATGTCCCTTCCCAACTCACTACTCTCGTGTGTTTAGAAGGTAACATAATGACACTCAACCTAGTTCAGTCGACTCAGAAATGACACTTATTCTTTAACTTTGATCCATTGACTCACTCAACTAATGCTCCCCCAAGCTAGGCTTGGGACAAGAATCAAATAAGGCTAAGGGGCTTGTAATGACGGTTAGAAATCAAAACAGTCAGAAAGGCTTCAGCGGGGCTAGAAATGGAATAATGTAATCAATTACAACTCTGGAGCTAGAAATTATGAAAAGAACGCCTCCATCATGTTAATCATGTATGCACATCAAATTTTCAAAGAGTACAGAATCAAAATCAAGATCAATGTCATAACTGAGGAACTAATCACACAACAAAGAGGAAGACTGGATGAAAGATACGCATCCATGGCTCAAGAAAACTCACAGTCTAACCAACTTAGCTCTACAATCAATGCAAGTGCCGTAAGTATCATGCAATCAAGGGTCATGGAATATTGAAAATGAACTCAAGACTAACAAATACTCACGCCAACTATCATAGATTAAGAGTCCAAAAAGTCATTCAAAAATTTGGGGGCGCAGGGAAACAACCATGCAACTCATAACTCATGTCAAGCTCGTATTTTAGGTTTTTTTTTTTTTTTTGAAAGCAATGAAAACTAAACTAACTACACTACAAAGCAGTAAAGAGGAAGAGGACTACTTACAGAAATCCTCCACCCAAGCTGAACTCGGCAATGGCCTCATTGCAGCTAGAGGGAAAGAAAGGACTCACGCGTCATCATCAGACATATCGGCAGTAAAACCGCCACTGGTAGTACCTGCAGTACCAAAAGCAGTATGGCCAGAAGTACCATCCCTAGCATGGTCAGTGGGGTCAGGGAGTTGTGGTGTGTACCATGAAGGGTGGGTGGCATCATGGGCAATAAGCCCTTGGTGAAAATAGTCATGGTAGATAGGGTACAAGGCATGGCGCATGTCGGACTCCACGGTAGTCAACCGTGTGTCCAATGAAGTCAGGTGAGTCTGGATGGTAGCCTGACCAAGCTCAAGGCGGCCCATCTGTGAGGTAAGGGACTGTTGTCCCTGCTCGAGGCGGGTAAGGACCACCATCATAGGATCCATAGGCGCGGAGGAGGAGGAGGCTTCCCCAACGGGCTGCGTGTGGTAAGTCCGCAGAGGTCGCCGAGCAATGGGTTCTTGACCCCGCATAGGAAGGAGGTACGACCCCACACCAGGTTCTAGGCGGGTCTGAGAAGGGTCAGGAAGAAGGATAGACTCCTTTTTAGCAATTAACCACCTAAATTTGTTCGCAGATTGGGCGGTTATCCATTTAGCATTGGTCATATAATCAATGCCAATCTCAGCAGGACCAGCAACAACATTGCTAATGTCAGGAGTATAACCAAAATGAGCAACAACAGCGGTAATGAGGCCACCTAAAACAATAGGTTGCCCCCTAACACTACCATCATCAAACAAGGCAGGTAAATTTGCGGCAGTCCGCTTCAGCTGGGACACAAACAGATAAGGAAGGCACAAAGAGTAATCAAACTCTGGAAATAGATAACTACCCATCAAAAAAATCTCCTGTTTTTGACAGGAGTGGGGCTCAGCACGCCCAAAAAGTGTGAATCCCAAAAATCGCTGTAAGTAGCGAAGGCTGGGAAAATGGAGGTGGTCTGCAGTCATATGCTGGGTGTTAACATCCTCATCACCTGTGAATGCGGTCCACAAGGTATTAATTCGAACAGTGGGAGGGGGCGGTGATCTTCAGTAACGGGGAGGCCAAAAACAGCAGCTAATTGGCCTAATGTGAGTTCTCGATCCTCATTCATGAGGCGAAAACGGAGAACTTGATTTTTATTGCCTACTTCTAATGAGCTCAAGAATTCAAGTGTAAGATGCCTATATGTCCAGAAAAACATGCCGAACATTGTTCCCAATTCCAATTTCTCGAATAGCGTCTTAGTTTCACCATAAATACCCAAAGCATGCAAAGAATTGGCATCAACAAAAATGGGTAGGGGTTATGTTCCGATATTTCAACTTTTCAAATCTTTGTTTTTGTTCTAGGGACTTGAAAATTACCTGCGGGAATGTCGGATCTGGTGGAATTTGAGCGCTTGATTCCCCTCTTGAGCTTTGCTTCCTCTTGTTTGGCCGTGACATGGTGGAAAGAAAAAAAAATTGAAGATTTTTGGGAGTGAGAGAATTGAAGTGGGATGATGGAGGTTTTATGGGAGAAAGATGAAGAAAAGTGTTGGGAGATGAAGAAAATTGAAGGAGAAGATGGAATTTGTAAATGATGAAAGGTAGGATGGAGTTTCGCCCTTCTTGAAATCAGCTGGGCGCCCTTTCCGGCGAACTCGCCCGGTAGGGCAAGTTAAGTGGCCCGGTCGGGTGAATTAGCCCGGTTGACCGGGCGGTTGTATTTCAAGCTATTTTTCAGTCAAATTTTTCCCATGTTGTGATATTGACCCCCTTCACACACTAAGCTCGTCCAATTGTCAGTACACACTCTCTCACCTCTCTAAAAAAATAAGAAAAGTAATCTAGACTAGTAAAGAAAAAGAAAAGTAAAGACGGGTTGCCTCCCGCAAAGCGCTGGTTTAGGAAGGTCCCGCACGACCGTAGTACCTCTGATTTCAAAGTGAGGGAGCATCGAAGTAGATGACCTCTACTTGGCCTATGAAAGCGCCCTCATGGTACAGTTTCAAACGTTGACCATTCACTTTAAACTTCGTCCCCTCTGCATTGGCCACTTCAACGGCTCCATGTGGCTTCACATCAGTGACAACAAAAGGTCCAGACCACTTTGACTTAAGCTTTCCAGGAAAAAGCCTTAGTCTAGAGTTGTATAATAGAACCTTGTCACCAACATGAAACTCGCGCTTCTCAATCATCTTGTCATGAAACCTCTTTGTCTGCTCCTTGTAAAGCTTGTGGTTCTCATATGCTTCCAGTCGAAGTTCATCTAACTCGTTCAACTGAAGAAGTCTTGTTTCACCTGCAGCCTCTAAATCCAAGTTAATTTCTTTGACTGCCCAAGCTGAGAGATACTCCATTTCAACTGGTAAATGACAAGCTTTGCCATAGACCAACCGATATGGGGTAGTGCCGAGAGGTGTCTTAAAAGCAGTTCGCAGCGCCCACATAGTGTCATCCAACTTTTGCTACCAATCTTTCCTTGACCTGTTGACTACCTTCTCTAAGATGCGCTTGATCTAACTATTGGAGACTTCAACTTGGCCACTAGTCTGAGGGTGATATGCCAAGCCAACCTTATGAGTAACTTCATATTTCTTCAGTAAAGCTTGGCAAGTTCTCTGATGAAAATGAGACCCCCCATCACTGATCAAGACTCTCGGGACTCCGAAACGAGGAAAAATAATCTTCTTGAAGAGCTTCATGACCACCTTAGAATCATTAGTAGGGGAAGCCACAGCTTTAACCCACTTAGTCACATAATCCACAGCTACCAAAATATACCTGTTCCCACAAGAAGAAGGGAAAGGTCCCATGAAATCAATGCCCCACACATCAAAGGGCTCAATCTCCAAAATTCCCATCTGCGGCATCTCCTGACTCTTTGAAATATTGTCCGTTCTTTGACACTCATTACAAGAAAGGCAAAAAGCACGGGCATCTTTGAAAATAGTAGGCCAGTAGAACCCACTCTGGAGAACTCTATAAGCTGTGGCTTGTGAGCCCAGATGCCCACTACAAGGCATACTATGACAATGTTGTAGGATTCCAGCTATCTCCCAATCGGCAACACATCGTCTGAACAAGCCATCTGAGCACTTCTTGTATAGAAGTGTGTCTTCCTAATAGTAATGCTTAGCATCATGATAAAACTTCTTGCGTTGTTGGTAAGTCAAATCTGGAGGATGAGAACCACCAACACAATAGTTAACCAAATCAGCATACCATGGGGATTGAATAGACACAGCAAAAAGATGATCATCAGGAAAAGCATCATCTATGGGACCATCAGCACTTGACTCAAATCTCAATCTGGACAGATGATATGCAACGACATTCTTAGCACCCTTCTTGTCACGGATCTCCAAATCAAACTCTTGTAATAAGAGTATCTAGCGAATAAGGCGTGGCTTGGCTTCCTTCTTAGCCAATAGATACTTCAGTGCAGCATGATCGGTGTGGACAATCACTTTCGAACCTATGAGGTAGGTTCGAAACTTGTCAAGAGCATATACAATGGCCAATAACTCCTTCTCTGTAGTAGCATAGTTGACCTGAGCTTCATCTAATGTCTTCTTTGGCATAGTAAATAGCATGGAGGATCTTGTTCTTCCGTTGGCCAAGTACAGCACCAACCGCATAATCACTAGCATCACACATGATCTCGAAGGGAAAACTCCAATCTGGAGGTTGTATGATAGGGGCAGTGATCAATGCTTCCTTAATCCTGTCAAAAGACTCTACACAAGCATCAGTAAAATCAATGGTGGCATCCTTGAGCAGCAATTGAGTAAGGGGTTTCGCGATTTTGGAAAAATCTTTTATGAATCTGCGATAAAACCCTGCATGACCCAGAAAACTCCTCACTCCCTTGACATTCACAGGAGGAGGAAGTTTCTCAATCACGTCAATTTTTGCCCGGTCAACTTGGATGCCATGTTCAGAAACAAGATGACCAAGTACCACTCCCTCGTGGACCATGAAGTGACACTTTTCCCAGTTTAAGACCAAATTAACATCAGTACAACGTCTAAGTACTCTAGAAAGATTATGCAAACACACATTAAAGTCAGACCCATAGACACTGAAATCATCCATAAATACCTACATGATGTTCTCAATGAAATCAGAAAAGATGGCCATCATACATCTTTGAAATGTGGCAGGGGCGTTACACAAACCAAATGGCATTCGGCGGTAAGCAAAAGTGCCATAAGGACATGTGAACGTCGTCTTCTCCTGATCTTCTGGGTGAATGGGAATCTGAAAGAAACCTGAATATCCATCCAAATAACAGAAAAAGCTATGTTTTGCTAATCTTTCTAACATCTAGTCAATAAAAGGGAGGGGGAAGTGATCTTTCAAGGTGGCTATATTTAATCTGCAATAGTCAATACACATTCGCCAACCTGTAACAGTACGAGTAGGAATTAGTTCATCTCTATCGTTCTTAATTAATAACAGTAGTCCCCCCCTTTTAGGAACAACTTGAACCGGGCTCACCCACTTAGAATCTGAGATGGGGTAGATGATGCCCGCGTCAAGTAGTTTCATTATTTCCTTCTTCACTACCTCTTGCATATTAGGATTCAAACGTCTTTGGGGTTGTATGCAAGGGCGGTGATTTTCTTCCAAGTTTATTCTATGCATACAAAAATCAGGACTAATACCCCTTAGATCATCAATACTATACCCAATAGCCTTTTTTGTGCACGCGAAGCACTGTAAGAAGTTGTGAAAGCTGGCTATCTGTGAGTTTAGTACTGACAATCACAGGGCATTCCTCATTATCATCAAGAAATGCATATTTGAGGTGAGAAGGTAAAGGTTTAAGTTCTAACTTCTTTACCAGTAGCTCAGAAGTAGAGCAAATAGTCTCCATTACCTCACATTTGACTGCCTCATCAATATTAAGGCCATCCAGTTCAAGAATTTTCTCCAATGGATCATCTGACAGAAATTGGTGATAATCACCTCCAGAAATCTCTTCCAGTACATCAATCGTGCAGCATGTGTGCTCAAACATAGGAGACTTAATAGCATTGGTTAGTTTAAAAGTAATAGTATCATCACCAACACTTAAAGTCAGAGAGCCAGATTTAACATCAATAACAGCACTGGCTAGTACACAAGAAAGGCTACCTAAAATAATGGGGATCTGACTATCCTCCTCCATATCTAGTACTACAAAATCTACAGGAATATAGAATTTTCCAACCCTGACAGAAACATCCTCTAAAATACCCAAAGGATATTTCACAGAACGATCTGCCATCTGTAAAGTAATCTGGGTGCATTTCAAAACTCCCAAGTTCAGTTTATTACAGATAGATAGAGGCATAACAGATACACTAGCTCCTAGATCACATAAAGCCTTATCTATAAATAATGCACCTACATGACAGGGGATGGAAAAACTACCAGGATCCTTTAATTTTGGAGGGATTTTATTTTGCAAAACAGCGCTACACTCTTTAGTTAGAGCAACTCTATCTAGACCACCAAAATCTTTTTTCTTAGTAATCATGTCTTTTAAAAATTTGGCATAAACAGGCACTTGAGAAATTAAATCAGTGAAAGGAACTGTTACCTCAAGATTCGTGACCATAGACATGAACTTACCAAGCTATTGATCAGCCTTGGATTTTTGCATCCTGTGAGGGAAATGTAGTGGTGGTGTAGGAGAATCAGTATCCTTCTCCTTTTGCTTCTTTGCTTCATCTACTTTCCCTTGCTCAATTTCAGCTTTTGAGCTATCTTCACCTTCCTTTTCATCCACTACATCATTGTTGTTTGGAGGTGGTGAATCATCAGTAGGCATAGGTGGAGCATCATATTGTGTATCGCTTCGAAGAGTGATAGCATTAGCAGTCTCTTTGGGAATTGGTTGCCCCGGCAAATGACCTGGTTGCCTCTGTGCATTATTTCCGGCCACCTGAGCAAGTTGAGTCTCCAAATGTTTGGTAGTATTCTTCAACTCTTTGATGCTCTCTTCATGATTCTTCTGCATAGAAACCATCATCTTCATCAGGTCAGACATGGTAGGCTCTTGAGAGCTGGTATTCTGAGGAGTGTGCTGCTGGTAGCCTTGGTGCGAAGGCCTATTGAAACCAGGAGGGGGATGCTGAGGAGCCCCTTGGTAATATTGTTGTCGCGGCAACTTTGTGGTGGGTTTTGATGAGGTGGTTGGTAGGATGTTTGTGGCATTGGTTGGGGGTTCTGAACATTATTGTTTTTGTAGGAAAAATTAGGATTATCCGTCCAACCTGGGTTGAATGTGTTGGAATATGGATTGTGTGGGGGTCTCTGCTGAAAAGCATCAGCATCCAACTTTTTCTTTGTAATAGTCCTGGAAGAACTATGATCATTTGCTGCTAAGTTGGCCAGAAAACTGTACCCTTCATCCACCTCCTTATCTAGGAAAACACTCCCTGCAGATGAATCAATTATACTCTTGATATGGGGTTGTAAACCATTGTAGAATGCCTGAGTGATGAACCACTTGTCAAGATTGTGGTGTGGGCATTCTCTCTGCAGGTCCTTGAACCTATTCCATGCTTCCTTCAGTGTTTCATCGGGTTCTTGTTAGAAAGTAGCAAGTTTATGTCTGATTTCTGCAGTCTTAGTAGGAGGGTAGTACTCTTTCAGGAATGCTTCAGATATAGCACTCCACTCAGTTTCATTAACATCGTTCAGCCATTTTTGTGCCTTGTCCTTTAATAAGAATTCAAAGACCATGACCTTCAGCTGATCAGGAGTGACCCCTTGGTGCTTAACGGTACGACAAAGTTGTTGAAACCGTTTTAAATGATTTGCAGGGTCTTCAGATGGATGCCCGCCAAACTGATTCTGTTGGATCATATTAATGAGAGCAGGCTTGATTTCGAAGTTGGCGACCTGTATATCAGGCATAGTAGGGCCTATGGGAACATTGCCAGGAGAAGGTACCCCATAAGACTTCAATGACTTAGGAGGCATGATTGGTTCTGTTGGTTCTTCCGTGGTTTTTCCCTGATGAGCAGACTAATTTTTCTTCTTTTGTGTCTTCTTGAGTTGCCGGAGGGTTTTCTCAAGATCAGGATCAGTTGGAACTAGAGTACTTGTTCTTTTAGACCTGGGCATAAAAGAAACAAAGAAAAATGTGCAGTGAGATGGCCTCAATTAGAACTTGAAGTTCCAATGAGACAGCAGAAATAGTTCAAATAATTAATCAGAAAGCTATAGAAACTAGCCGTCTCCCCGGCAATGGCGCCAAAAAAACTTGATGGGTTTTAAATATATACCGCAAGTGCACGGTGTCTATTGTTAGCAGAAACTGGCAAATACGGGTCGATCCACAGGGAGAAGAGTTCTATAGATTTGTGCTCAACTATTTAACTACTTCAAGAAAAAATTTGATTGAATAATTAACAACTAAACTAGAATAAGCTAGAACACAAAAAGATGGAAGTTTATCAAATAATTAAAAACCTAGGGCAATCGATCGGTCCACCATGCTTATGCCAATTTAATCACTACAATATAGTTCAACAATACTTGGATTGAGGTTCGAATAATTAGAGTATTTCGTTAATCCTACGGTCAGGCATTAACAACTCTTAGATCAACATATGCCAGTACAGTCGCTCAACATAATCAGATCTACATATTGTAACAAGCCTCTAATGAGTATCATCTTTCGATTCTAACTCCTATTAGCTAAACATAAACCATGATATTGCGCAATTACATGAATTAAACAAGCATAACAAATCATTAGGGAATTACTCTAATTCAATCCGAATATCGAAGAACCAAAAACCACAATCAAATAGGTATAAACATGGCTTCCCTCTCTAAGCCTAGAAATAGACTACTCACTCATGATAATAATAAACTCAATAAACATAATCAAAGTAAAAGAATTCATTAAATTAAACAAAGTAAATAGGAATACCGAATGATTGAGGAACAATGAAAACGAAATCAACGATCTCTATAATCTTCAAAGGTAAAAGTTCATACAGACTAGAGAGAGAAAAACTAAATGTTTTTCCCTAAAAACGTAGAAAATAAGGTAGCCTAATTGAAAATACTAAAAACCTATTTATACTTTTTACAAAAGAGGCTAAAATAAAGCAAATAAACCCGTCTCGAGAAACCGCCCGGTCGGGCGACGTTGCTCAGAAACTACGACAAAGAAGGAATTCCGCCCGGTCGGGCGCGCAAGCAGTCTCGCCCGGTTGGCCGGGCGAACAAGTCTCATATCAGCTGAGTTTTGTGGCTCGCCCAGTCGGGCCAAACCGCCTGATCGACCGGGCGAGAGTGATTTTTCGCTCTTTTTGATGTAATCTTGTCCGAATCACTTGTACAATCTCTTGGATCTTCTATGGGCTAAATGTGGTCTGCTGGACTTCCGTTCTGCAACTCAAATGAGGGCACAAAAACATCTAACACACGGAAACAATTCCAAACATATCAAATCACTCAAAAATCGAGCTCCAACGAGCTCAAATCAACTACCAAAGCTAAGGGAAATGAGCTAAATAATCCTTATAAAATAGATACATCAATCCTCCACAAGTCACCATGCAAAAAAGCCTTTTTTACATCAATTTGGCACACTTGCCAATCCTCCATTGCAGCTACTGCCAGCAGAGACCTCACTGTAGTCATTTTAGCTACAGGAGCAAATTTATCCTTATAGTCCACTCCTTGTCTATGCCTGCATCCCATAATAACTAGCCTTGCTTTGTGTCTTTCTACAGAGCCTTCAGGTCTGTACTTAGTTTTGTACAACCATTTGCAGTTAATGGCCTTCTTCCCAGGTGGCAAATGAATCAACACCCATGTATCATTGCTTTCAAGGGCCATCATTCTTCATTCATGGCATTCACCCAACATTCATGCTACACAGCTTCCGTGAAATGAGTTGGATCATGCTTTGGTTCAACTTTAGATAAAAAAGCAGCTAACACAGGTTGTATTTTAGTTATCACAAGATTTGCTACATGAGTTGCAGCATTATCAACACTGTGCTGGTACCCTTGAAGCCAGTTTGGTACTTTGTGAGGTCTAGAAGACCTCCTGACAAGTTGCTTTGGTGTTGGTTGAGTATCACCAGCACCATCAGCAGTGTGAGGGTCAGGTAGGGGTGTGGTGCTAGATTTAGGCCCTCTTGTGGTGGTAGAGCTAGGTATGGGCTCTCTTGTGGTGTTGTGTGTTTCATCTGGTGGTGGAGTGTTGTGATCACTATCATCATCAAGAGTGAAGTCCAGGTCACAATGGCTAGGTAAGGGTGTATCTGGTAGAGAGATAGGAATGAGATTAGAGTATGTGTTTTCCTGGGTTGTATGTTATGGCTAAGCATCCAAAGGTTCTAAGGTGGCTGTATTTAGGCTTTTTATCATGAAGTTTTTCATAAGGAGTGAGGTTCTCTATGACAACAGAAGGTAGCATGTTGATGAGATGGGTTGCTGTGAGCACACAGTCACCTCAGTAAGCTAATGGGAGGCCAGCTTGGAACCTGAGTGCCCTAGCCATTTCCAACACATTCCTATGTTTTCTTTCTATTCTCCCATTATGTTTGGGTCTGTCAACACATGATCTTTGATGAATTATGCCCAGATCTCCAAAATATGCCCTGCAATTGTCATCATCAAACTCAAGTGCATTGTCTGATCTTATGATCTTGACACTTGCATCAAATTGGTTCTTTGCAAAGAACACAAATCTTCTGATGGTGGAGTAAACATCAGATTTGGCCTTCAGTAAGTTCACCCAAGTGGACCTAGAGAAATCATCCACAACTGTTAGGAAGTATCCGTAACCCCCTTCTGTATTTTCTTTGTAGGGGCCCTATATATCTATGTGTACAAGTTCAAAATTGTTCACAACACATGACTTACTCTGGGCATATGGTTGTTTGGCGAATCTTGCTATGGGACAGGTGAGACACAGTGGTTCTTTACCATTGCATTCTCCACTTATACATCCTGTGAGTTTCGCCCTGGTCATTGGAGCATGACCAAGCCTGTAACACATTCATTCAATTTCACTGAGTTACACTGAACCACCTTATCACCATTTTCATGCTTTGACTAGATTTTGTTTGGCATTGTTCTGTCTACCAATCTCATTCACAAAATAGTATAGGTTGTTATGAGATCTTCCTTTGGCTTTCACCTCATGAGTTGCACTATCTTTGATCAGGCAACATTTAGGTGTAAATGTGACTTCACATTTCTCATTTTGTATTAGCTTACTCACAAACATGAGATTATACTGAAACTCTAGGACATACAAAACATTGTTCAATGTTAGTTTGTTGTTTATCCAAACACTCCCTGTGTGTGAGATCACAACACTCTTCCCATTGGGTAGAGTGAGCTTGGGTCTATTTTTTACAACAATAGGAATCAACAGGTGCTTATACCTAGTAGTCATATGGTCTGAGGCACCTGAATCGATTATCCATTCATTCACAATTAGCTTGACATTACAACAAGTAATCATACCTACAAATGAATTATCAAGCTCTTCCTCTGAATCACAGTCAGTGTTTGTTGCTTTGGAGCTGGAAGGAAACAATTTTAGTAATTGTTGTAGTTATTCTGGGGTCAAAGTTGCTGCATCGTTGGTGGTTTGAGCCATTCCTGCAAATCTTTTCCCTTGAGAAACTTTCTTGTTCCATTTGGGACTCTAAGTTCCTTCTTTGTTTTTCTGCTCTTTCCATTGTTGCTGTTGGTACTGTGGGTGCCTCTTAAGGTAACCAACCACCCTCCAGCAGGTTTCAATGGTGTGGTTTCTTCCCCCACACTTGGTCCTTGCTATACATAGCCATACCTTCATAATCCTCCCTGTTGAGTCTCAACGCCTCTCTCTAGGACTCTTCTTGCTGCAATATTCCACACACAACCTCCACACTTGGAAGCTTGGTGGCCATGAGTATCTGGCTCCTTTGAGTGCCATAATAAACCACTGGTTTGAACAAACCTGGTTTCAAGCCATTTCCACATGTCATGAGCATGGGTCACAAACAAGATGGATTTTTTAATGGTTTCTGAAACAGATCCCATGATCCATGTAACAACCATACTTTTAAATGTATCCCACTGCTCAGCCTTGGATGAGTCTTGGGAGTCCCTTTCAAGGGTTCCATCTACAAAACCTAACTTTCTTTTTGAAGTTAGTGTGATTTCCAGTGATCTCCTCCATTCTCTATAGTTACTGGATCCTATAAGTTTTTCAATTCCACTGACTATTCCTACACCATCAGATGGGTGAAGGTATAGTGGATTCTGAATATAAGATAGCTTGACCATGGATCTAGCACTGAACTACAGATCTCAAATATTGGATTTTTGAGCAAAGAAGATGAATATATGGAAAGGGAAAGAAGAATGAGAAGGAATAGAATGGTGATCACTTGTCAGTTGCACTAGTGGAAAAAACCTTATATGACACAACAAAATTGATCCGATTCTTCCAAAACCGGATCAGTAAATCAACCAAAGTATGGGCTCAAAATTTTGGGCCAATTAACTGATCAAGTTAGGAGGAAAACCGGATCAGGTTTTACTAACTGATCCGGTTTGTCCCAACCGGATCAGATACCCCCAACATGGCAGGACTAAACGAGCGTGTGATACAAGCCCATACGTCCCTCTACCCTACATTCACGTAGTTTGGGCCGGTGATACAAGCCCATATGTCCCTCTACCCCTATTTCACCTTCTCTCTCCTCAACAAAACCCTAACTCCCTCACCTACTCTCAAACTCCCAACCCAGAATTGCAACTGCTAATCGACCTTGTTCCCTTAAGCTCAAGCTCTTCATCCTCCTTCGTGAAAGGCGATTTTGGAGCTATTTCTCTCTCTCTCTTCCTAACAAATATCCTCCTCTCTCAGTTTCTCCATTTCCATTAACGATTGAATCTACTCATTAGAAAGTAGTACTAAGAAAGTTCACGATTCTATAGGTCAGAGACTCGGTGTCAAAATTTATGGCCACCAAGTCGCTAAACCTAACGCCATTGTTATTTGCCGGCGTGGAACTAAGGTTTTTTTCATGCCCTAATTTTCTTCAACATATTACTAGAGAAATATTTAGAAAATTTCACTTTGTTTTTGGTCTAAGGCCCCATTCTTTTGAACTTATTTTGACATAAATTAAATTAAATTAAGTTAAATTAACTGAAATTAACTGAACTAAACTGAAATTAAATTAACTGAACTGAAAATAAATTAACTGAACTGAAATTAACTGAACTGAACTAAAATTAAATTAACTGAACTGAAATTAAATTAACTGAACTAAAATTAAATTAAATTAACTGAAATGAGAGAAACTGAACTAAATTGTATATTTAATTTTCTAAGATATTAATATCGATAATAATCAATAAGTATTAACATAATATTATCAATACTTATTATTATTATTATTAATATTATTTTTATTATTTATTATTATTTTTATTATTTTCATTGTTTATTATTATTATTGTTATTATTTATTATTATAATTATTATTGTTATTATTTATTATTATTTATTATTTAATTCAAGTTAAGTTAAGTTCAACTTTACATTATTAATAATAATAATAATAATAATAATAAAAATAATAATAATAAATAATAATAATAATAATAATAATAATAATAATAATAATAAAAACAATAATAATAAATAATAATAATTAGAAATAAATTATAAATTATAAATAACAATAAAAATAAATAATAAAATAATATATAATATATAATAAATAATAAATAATAAATAATAAATAATAAATAATAAATAATAAATAATAAATAATAAATAATAAATAATAAATAATAAATAATAAATAATAAATAATAAATAATAAATAATAAATAATCAATAATAAATAATAAATAATAAATAATAAATAATAAATAATAAATAATAAATAATAAATAATAAATAATAAATAATAAATAATAAATAATAAATAATAAATAATAAATAATAAATAATAAATAATAAATTATAAATAATAAATAATAAATAATAAATAATAACAATAAATAATAATAATAATAATAATAATAATAATAATAATAATAAATAACAAATAGTGAATAAATAATGATAATAATAATAGTAAATATAATAATACTAAATAAATAATAATAATAATAATAATAATAATAATAATAAATAATAAGTAATAAATAATAAATAATTATAAATAAACAATAAATAAAAAATAATAATGATAATGATAATAATAATAATAAATAAAAATAATGCATAATAAATAATAATAATAATAATAATAATAAATAATGATAATAATAATAATAATTAAATAAATAATAATAATATAATACATAAATAAATAATAATAATAATAATATAATAATAATAATAATATTAAATAATAACATTAAATAATAATAATAATTATAATAATAGAAATAATAATAATAATAATAATAATAATAATAATAATAATAATAATAAAAGTAATCGTAATAAATTATAATAATAATAATAAATAATAATAAATAGTAAATAATAGTAATAATAAACAATAATAATAAAAATAATAATAATAATAAATAAATAATAAATAATAAATAATAATAAAAAAATAATCATAATAAATAATAATAATTATTATTATTATCATAAATAATAATAATAATCATAATAAATATTAAATAATAATATTAATTATTATTATTATTATCATAAATAATAATAATATAATCATCATCATATTAATTAAAACATTACATAAGATGAACTAAACTGAAATTAACTTAAATTAACTGAACTAAACTAAAATTAAATTAACTGAACTGAAATTAAATTAACTGAACTGAAATTAAATTAAATTAACTGAAATTAAATTAATTGAACTGAAATTAAATTAACTGATCTGAAATTAACTGAAATAAACTGAAATTAAATTAACTGAACTGAAATTAACTGAAAATAAGTTCAAAAGAACAGGGCCTAATTTCGACTCTTAAATTTAATTTAGCGATTAATTTTTATGCTTTTATTGCTAATTTTCTACTTGATTTAGTAGTATAATTTTCGACTCGGTATTGTGCTACTGATTAGTAAAGTATAATAAAGTAAGATCATAGAGGAGAGAGAGGGTAATAAAGTATAATAAAGTGCAATTGTGGACCCATATGATAGTGACATGAGAGGGTAAATAGGGAAATTTATTTTGCCAAATAAGGAATAAAGCAAAAGAGGGAAGATCTTTTGGAAACGCACTTAAACGGAAAGAGGGAAGATCTTTAGGAACCGGAGGGAGTAGATTATAGAACATGAAACTGAATTTCTGGAAATTGAAGTATGAATCAGTTTAGCAATTATAGTGTAGTAGTTGTTGTAGTAATTGTTGTTGTTCTATAGACTGTACTTGTGTTTAGGTGAATTTTATTATGATATTTAGTGCTTTAAATTTTCTTGGAAAAGATAATGATGGAGTATGATTATTGTTTAAAGAGAAATTTAAGATCAATTTCGTTGTTGAAGGCTTCAAGCAAATCAAATTGCAATTCTGTAATGCTTTGTTAAGCTTGATGCCTTGATGAATCGTCGTGAGTTACTTTTGTCATTTTGCTCCATCGTTTTCTAGATTACATATTCTGATGATGAGTAGTAGTTTATCGCAATGCCATATTGTTCAAAGATCACATTTCATGTACTCCATCACTTCACTTCAGTATGTCAGCGTTACGGATTATTATACAATTTTCTTCTCGAGAACATACTCTCCACTTCTCTCTAACACCATTTAACTTTCACCCATATAAAAACATATTGTTTATGGAAAGAGCAAAGACCGCGTACCGTGTTTAAATTGAGAAGATCAAACTTACTCTGGAATTGGTTCGTAAAAACTATGAATTCTTTAATGGACAACAATGATTATTAGTTGGGAGCTCATGGGATTCCATTGTTGAATATTAGAGCTGCTGGCAAGCTCTTTGAAAGACCTAATAATCATCCCTTTTATGAACAATGAAGGAATAAGTAGCAAAGTTACATTTAAATTTTGTCTGTCTCACTGGGTAGGACCAAGACTGATGATATGCTTCAAAAGGAGAGGCTGTGATTTGCTACCGTACTGCTGGTTTTTTTGTTGTGGTATAGTGATGGTATGCATTGTTTTTTTTTTTGTGGTATCCTACTCCCACCATTTTCTTTATTGTGCGGTGGCAAAGTATATTTGCAGGAAGTTACTGGTTTTGATGGGAACTTGGGACCAAGGGGTCCTAGGTTTGTTCCTTAACCATTGCAGAATAATTAGTCTCTAACTCTGTGGCGTTCAGTTTACCTTGTCTAATGAAATAAAGTTAGTTACTTGCAAGATTTCATTTGCTGATCATGTTGCTGTTAAGCACTCATTGGAGATCATCTCTGAGCTAGCAGCCAAAGACCCTTATGTTGTCGCTCGTTAGATAAGATTATGTTGCTGTGAAATGACACTACGAAGGATGAATATATGTGAGAAGTAGTTATTTCTGTAACTTTTTTGTTTACACGGGTCTGTAATTTTTTTAGTTTATGCTCTTTCTTGTTCGCTTTTTTGTTTTTCTCTTCATTCTAAATCTTGTTTATATCATAGCAAATCACACACTGAGTTTCTGTATTTTGTTTGTGTTTCCCTATTTCTTACCAGGAGAGTGGGACAGCTGTGATGTAAAAATTGAATTAGATTGACAGACATCTGGTCTGCTTTATGTTTTCTATTATAAAGTCGTCTTTGTCTGTGGAAGGAAAGGGGGGAAGTTAGATTCTGGGAGTGCAATATTCGTGTCTGTGTTCGCAATTGTGAGTTCTTTTGGTATGTTTAGCTTTGCTTGTCATTGTGTCGAAGTCTGAAGATGTGGAGTTGACCTTGAATAAAATATTAATGATTGGATCTTTGGCCATGAGCAGCTTAGGTCAATCTGGACTTTTGGTTATATTTTTCTGACAGTCAATATTTCTTCCAATTAACGGATCATTAAGTACAATAATCTTGGAAATGTTTCCATCTTTTGTGGGTCTGAGCTGCCTGACATTTTGGAATTTTTTTGATGCAGGAAAGCAAATTTCCCGTGGAGGTATGTTTATTATATATCCTTATTCTTGAACAATTTATGTGGCTTTAGTCCTTTTCTCACTTATTTATTTGTTTAGTGTTTTTTCCTAAAACTTTGTAATAGTGGTAGCTTTTGTTTCTATTGCTGCTATATTTGTCTATGTAGTTCTATGAACTTAACCATTACTTTTTGTTACTTGTAACACTAGAAGGGAAAACAAAAGTTATATGAACAACTAAACTTGACGTTTTGGTTATATCAGTCAGCTGTTCGAGGACATTATCTCATGCCAAAATTAGATCTGTGTTGTCAGATTTCTAGTATGTTAAAGTCAGTAGGAAAAGTTAGCCATCTACACGTAGGAGAACTTTGCACATAAATTCCGAATTTCTATCTCTGAAATATAACGATGCTTCAATAAAGGCAATTTTGTAGATGTGCTATCGCACCGAGGTGGATGGTATTGGGTTGTCACTCTCATTTTTCTTCTTCCCTTCCCTGCCTCTATTCTTTGCTTCTTGCACCAATTATATGATATTATCTAAGAGATTTCACCTTTCTGCTATTTTACCTGTTAGGTGATGCTAGCCGATTGTGAGTGATCCTGAATTTGGTATTATATAAATGCCCTATTGTGATATTTCAAGCTAAACTTCTTAAGTTACATTCATTCCTTTACATAACTGTCCCCCAGAATGTGCTATCTTATTGTTTTGCATTTCTACTTTTTCTGTACGACTAGCTACATAACTGTCACCAGGACATGCCAGGGATAGATTCCCCAGAAATAATTTCCATTTATGTAGACACTAGTGGAAAAAACCTCAAGTGCTCCGGTTAAACCCCGTACAAGTGCTCCGTATTTGACCCGTAGCAGACGCCATACGAGCACTTGAGTATTTATCAAGTGTTCCGGTTGAAAACCCGAGCACTTAGATTTACAAGTGCTCCGGTTGTCTTAAAAACCGGAGCACTTGTGAATTTTATATATTCAAAATACGTCATGTGCTCCGGTTGATAAGAGAAAACCGGAGCACTTGTAAGTCAAGTGCTTCGGTTTTCTTATACAACCGGAGCACTTGACTTTGTTTTTTTTTTAAAAAAAATTGTTGGTGATGTACAACAAATATACATATTATTCACCATTACAGATATACATATTATTCAAGAGCGCCAGATAAATTAAATCATATCGTTGTATCAAAGATTTCATTAAAAAACACCACGTGAAAAAAAAAACAGCCCATACAGAATCAAAGTGAAGCAGTTTGCCCAGATTAAGAGCCAAGTTAAAGTGATCTCAACAGAGATTCCTGCCTTTTTCTCTGTACATAGAGATTGCATGAGGAGTGAAATTAAGGGTACAAGCCACAAGGACATCATATATTAGTATTCATCAACCAATACCAAATCAAAGTTCAATCTATAAGTTATGATTACTAGAACACACAATAGTATAAGCCTAGAGGCAGATTGGGTAAGAAATGTAAAATGAGAAACACATGGATTTGAAGACACAGTATACAGTGGGGAAGGGAGTTGGTATCTGTCAGTTTTCAATAATAGATAGGTTCCTAGAACCCTCCACGGAATCCTTTACTGACTCTGTCAACACATATGGTGGAAGGGGAACTCGCAATCAGTGCCAACATACACCAACATAGTAAAAACACTAATGACACTCATCAGCAACATAGAAACACCAAATCCATATGGCAACGATAAAGCATAAACTGTCAGATCTTTGACATAATTGCAAGCCAGATTGTGATGCATTCATATGTGATTAAGTGCATATAAGAGCTTCATTATTATAGGTAATCCCGAGTAGTAGGAAGCGCTTTGCAAAGGTGGATTAGGGCATTGGATCAGCTCTTGAGATTACTTTTGTGGTGATCGGATCATAATAAGAACTATTCCTTCCAAATTTGATTTGGACGTGAGTTTAACAACCTGTCTACAAAACTTGATAGGTTAAGGGTACCCACATTTAGACAATGTTTCCTTAAAAGCTATAAGCTAGTATTAATCAATGTTGGTGGAATGTGCTAAGTTCTTAAACAAAAGTGTATCCCAAGTGAGACATGACTAATGTTACGTGCAACTTTCATCAAATTCTGGGAACATACATAATTAAATGATACTAGTTTTAGGAGTTTGTCATCACTTTCATGTTACTTATATTCAGATGTCCTAAAAATTAAATAACATGAAATACTTAAGGAAACACATCAATCTTATGTCTTTAAACTATAACATACTTCCATTTTGTATAGAGATCAAGCCAAAATTAATAGACAAAAAGCAGCGATGATCATCTAGCCACATGAATTTATTTCCAACCAAAAAACAAACAAAGAGAAAGCTACATAGCAGAGTGTTCTTCCAAAACTATAGAGTCAAAGCATCACATATCAAATTTTGCAGGTGCATAACAAGAGTAGCACATGAAATCCAAAATATATTAAACCAGATGATGATCCTAAACAAAGAATTCGCACCTAGTTTCCATATGTGGACACAAGCAAATTAAGTATCACCCACCCAATTTAATCTCTCCCATTGAACAATATCAAATCACATTCAGTCTTGAAACATAACCAGAACATGAAATAGGAAAAGCTATCAATTTCATTCATATGAAATAATTTGGTTGCTATTTTGAAAATATCCTTTTGAGGGCCAGGGGCAGAGCAACAAACGGATTCCTATCTCAGACATCCTTAAGGCAAATTTAACCTCCATTTCACTAAACATCAACCAAAAAAAATTGCAGGAAAATAGAAAAACCAACCTGCAACATCGACTGCCGATTGTGTAAACATTTTATGGCATCTGGTGGGTCCAAGACAATAACTTCAGGATGTATTAGGCTATAATCCTACAAAGATACATACTATATTGAGCATGACAAAATAAAATCACCAAGAGTTTGAGCTAATAAGGGCTGCTCCAGTTCAATTAACAGCGAAATCAAGCTATTTGTGTAGGCTTATATCATAATGCTCTTCCTTTTCGTCTAGAATCAGTTATATTCGTTTTACATAGATGTCCTTGTAAAACCAGAACTTGCAGTGGGGTGCAGTTTGACGAAGGAGCCAAGGAAACAAAGGCATGCCCAAATAATAAAACGACCAAAAGATGAGCAAGTAATATTTTAAAAATTAAACGGCATTCATTATCTTTGTTGAAATAAAGCTGCAATCCTTGACACCAAGAAAAGTTTATGTAGATTGATAAAAGAAGATACCCAAAACCAGAAAAATGACGCGAGCTCAAAGGAATTCTGCAAAAAAAACACAAGAAAAACTATGCTAAGAAAGTACTCTGCAGAAAATGCAATGCTACCTCAGACACAATCAACTGAACTTGTCTAGCATTTAAGTATATATTACCTGGAAAAAGGACGAAATGGATCAAGGACAGCAATAGTTGTGGCTTCTTAAACCAGAAGAGATCATCACGAGGCTTTAATTTTGTTCCTGTAAAGAACCCAGATAGTCCAGCATTCTCTAGCGTCAAGGTTGCAATAACACGTTGTAGCTTAGTACCCACCAAAAAAACAAGCTGTATTTTCAATGCAGATACCAGAATATCCACGAAAACTAGCAAAGCAATCAAATTAACGCTACTCAATAACATGCTTTTGTGCTTTCTCTCTTTATGAATTGAAAAAACGTAATAAAATTTAGATTTATTGACAAGTGTTGCCACATTTTAGGAACAACTATGCTTTCTGTCTTTATGAATTGAAAAAACGTAATAAAATTTAGATTTATTGACAAGTGTTGCCACATTTTAGGAACAGCTCCTCCATCGCCTTATGCAGTTTAGCAAGGATGAATACATTTGGACCTCTCTACTCACGAGCGTGGCTGAAGCATCTACTCAAGAGTGAATACCTCGAAGCTAAGAAGTCGATAACAGCAACACTCAATTGTATAGTAGCATCAGTTTTTCCACATTCAATAGATCAATAGTTCCACTGTGCTCATTCCCATTTTGTGACCTAGGTGCTGCATGAAGGTCTACTATAACCTGGATACAGTATTTCCTGCGGGTCCAAAATGAAAAAAATTATTTGATCATATAACTCCTTAATTCACCAATTAAAGAAGTCCTTACAATCAGCAAGTTGTGTGCTGAAATTCTGATAAAATCTAATCAGTTGTATGAATTCAATTTCCAGCTAGAGTCAAGGAAAGGGAGGATGTGGTTCTTGGTTATTGGGGCCAGAGGGTATGGTGCACGATAGCTGGATCGGGAACTCAAAGAGGAGAGGGACGATAGGGTGGCAGGGGTTAAAGAGCAGCACAACATCCACGGGTAAATGGAATTGAATAGGACTTACCGCATATTACTTTCCCTTAAATCCTACACGAAACCCATGCTCATAAACCTTGGCTTGTGCATCTCTCCTTTGCCTCACGGATGGACCTTGAAAATCAGCCAATGATGCTGCGACTTGAATCGAATAAATTCATCATGCATTTTCTTCCCCAGCTTAAACGCAACAATAATTAATTAAAATTTGACAAAACATAAGTAAATATCAACAAAACTAAGAGAAAACGCAACAAGATCTACGATGCTAAATGAAATCGGAACCAACAAAAAAGCCCTAATTAAATTGCTAACCTTGAAACTGATTAGAAAATTTCAACATGAGCAAAAAAATTGAACAAACAAACCCTAAAATTAACCTATATTACATTTAATTCCAGCTGTCAATCCAAAAACTTTGAGATCCAAAAAATAAAAAAGGAAAGAATGAAACAAAAAACCCAAAAAATCGACAACGAATAAAGGATGAAAAGTGCAATATATACCTCAGTAGCTAATTCGTCAAGGAGCTTTATTAAGGTTTTTATGTGTTGAGCTTTATTAGGATAAAGACGACGACATATTCTTGGATCTGTAAGAATTCTCTGAGTTTCACGCCATTGTTGATGTCGTTGGTGTTGTTAGAATGGGAGGTGGCTGAGTTGGGTTTTTGGGTGGAGTAGTCGACATTTGACAAGGATGGAGGATGGATAAAACGGGGTGAGGAGAGAGCAATTGAAGTATTGAAGAAACCTAAGAGGACAACGGAAGCGAAGTAGTGAGGGTGGAGGGTTCTTTTGTTGAGGAACGAGAGGGGGAGGGTTCTAGACTCCAATTGAGGGAAAATTACAGTGAAGCGCATTACGTAGATCTTTAGCCGAAAATTATTTGGAGGAGAACATTTCACAAGTGCTTCGGTTGACTAGTCAAACGGAGCACTTGACATCAAGTGCTCTGGTGGACTTTACAAACGGAGCACATCTGAATTTTTTATATTAAAATGTCCACAAGTGCTATGTAATGTTGTATGTCTTGTTTATGCTTCATATTTTAGTAAATAACTTGTGTTTTCTTTTTATATCCTCTTTGATCATGAACTAATTGAATTCACTGTCTTGCTTTCCTATCCCCCGTCCATAACTATCAGTTCTACTACTTGCAGACAACTAGGAATATTTGCTTAATTCCTAATCTTCATGTTATAATTTCATCAGATGGCAGACACAATTGTTAACATACAAGTTCATTGCCTCTATACAGGGTGTGCAATCTGAAGTACTACAACGAGGTACTGTCTAGGATAGCGGAGCTGTAGCTGCTGCTGATCAAACTCAGACAGGATTACCTGCTTCTCAAGCTTCTTTTCTTTTTCCCAGTTTAAGAGCTTATAGAAAATTTCCTAGTCTAAGGTACCTAAGCTTTGTCATTAGGGTGCTACATTGATAGACGTTGTAAAGGATTCTTATGCTTCAATTGAGCATAATATGCTTAATAAAATGAGTATTGATGTATACTATTGATTTTGTATCGATTAATTATAAAAAAATGCAAAAAAAAAAAAAAATTGGTTTTTGGGGTGGTCAACTGCTCCGGTTTTGGGTCAAAACCGGAGCAGTTAACTTGCTTAACTGCTCCGGTTTTCACCCAAAACCGGATCATTAAATAATTTACTGATCCGGTTTTGGACCGAATCAGTAAATATTTTGGATATGCTGCGAGCCCACCCGATGCGGACCAAAACCGGATCAGTAAGCCCGGTTTTGACCGTATCGGATGGACTTTTTTCCACTAGTGTTGCTAAGAAAAATCTACTGCTCTTTTGAGAGAAGAAAAAGAAAGAAGGAAGGATGGTACCATGGGTTTCTTGCTGCTGTTTTGATACCATGAAGAGCTTAATATTCTCACAGATATTTTAGCACAGAATTAGAGAACAAGTAATCTGATTCATTCCATATTCTTCTGACTTCATGACATAATTCTCCTGACCCTATATAGTACCATGATTGTACTATTTTACAGTACACTGATTCCCACTCACTCCCTTATTACAACTGGTGACAAATGTCTTCATTCTTACCACAAGACAAACAAAGGAAAGTTCCTACTTGTATCGTAGTGAACAAGAGGTTTAGGAAAAAACAGTGAACTAGGCTAACACAAAATGAAATGAAGTGGGCCTGCATTGAACTTGTGATAGTGAGTAATGGGGCATGCTTGCTTAGTCTTTAACATTTTTCCCTAAATAAACATTAAGATTTTTTTTTTGGGCAAATAAAAGTATTATATCATACCAAACAAGAAATTACAAACACCAATGTAACAAAAGAAAAACCTAACTAGGTTCTCAATCTATTCGACCTACTAGGAAGGACAGGAAGGAGAGAAATACCAATCCATCTACCATCGATCAGGGAATAGAAACAAGAACCAAAACAAACTAAGTAAAATTTTCATTTTCTCTGTACATCTACAAGCTACACTAA
The DNA here is from genome assembly GCA_947646795.1 of Beta lomatogona. NCBI lineage: Eukaryota > Viridiplantae > Streptophyta > Magnoliopsida > Caryophyllales > Amaranthaceae > Beta > Beta lomatogona. The sequence continues at coordinate 415,841 of CANSNZ010000782.1, read as the reverse complement.
ACAAAATAGTGTTAACTAAACTTGCAGGATCAGCACATACTCCTTCAAACACCATTGGTTTCCTCTGTTCAACCTCAGCAGATAACATTTCATACACTTGGCACTTGTCTTGCTTCTTTCTACTCATTCCTTATCAAGGAATGACCCCTTTATTTGCGTGCACAAAAAAGGACTTAATGGATCGGATTTGGGGAGAATCGGATCAGTTCTTTAGTTTCATTTAGTTTTTTCCACAAATGTGCTCTCACACCCTTATGCTCTTGTCCTGTCGCACAAAGAAGAGAAAAAAAGAGAGACTCCAAATAGTTTTGTAGGTGATGTCGCACCTGAACATGATGCACCATCACCTCCTTTACTTGGTTCGCCCATACCACTTCACGAGGAAGCCTTATCACCAGTCAGGAGCAAAAGCACGGGCGCACACCTTTCTTAGGTGCAACCGCACCTATCGAGTTCCGGAAAATTTTGCAAGGCCTTGTGCTGTTTCAAAAGATGAGTTTTTCTTTTTCGGATTGTGCTTTCATTATTCAATTTTTAGAAGTTTATTATAGGGTTTATACTAGAGAGAAAGCACTTTGATATTCTTTGATTTTGTATATTTGAATTGAAGTTGTTTGCAATTTCTACAACATTGAGGTACTTTGATTCAATATAGTTTGATTTTTAGTATTTATTTGTTATCATTTTATTCTTCATATCTTTCTTAGTTAGGTTAAATTACTTCTAGTATTTCTTTTTTTGACCAAGGAAAGAAAAACTAGATCAACCCCCTTTATCTCGGGGGCCAACCTAAAACGTCCTTTCGGACAAAGAGGGAAAAATCAATATCATAAGGAGGAAAAAAACAGTGGGAGAGTTATAGCAGTGACATCTAGACGCCATCCAATCCGCCGCTTTGTTACCTTGACGACCAATATGACGAAAACTAATATCTTGAAAAGCCTCCCAATCCTTACCTATATCAGTCACAATGGAATCTATGCACCAAGGAGAAGCAATCTTACCAGCTAACGCCTAAATGACTTGTAAATTGTCTCCTTCAACTATAATTCTATCAAAATTAAGCCTCAAAGCACAGTTAATAGCTTCTTTAGCAGCCCACGCCTCAATATGAATAATAGAGAGATTTGAACTAACATAATTAGCTCCCGCGCAAATCACCTCACCTAAATGATTTCTAGTTACAAAACCAATAGTCGCACAACCATCACTTTTTTTAGAACCATCAAAATTAACTAAAACACTACACGAGGGGGAGGGAATAGACCAGGAGACTCTTTTAGGTGAAAAATACTGAGAATGAGGTATAGAGGAGAGAAAAGAAGGCAGGAAAAGTTTCCTTTCAAATTCTTGCGAACCCTTCCAATCAATAATAAACTTTATAATCCTACCACTAGTACAGAATCGACGATTTACGTCGGATGCGAGGCGCCCATTTGCGTCGGACATGGGTCCGATGGCACAGGCCCCGTCGCAGATTAAAAGACAGGATCTGCGTCGGACTAGCACACGACGCAGTTGAAGAGCTATCTGCGTCGGACCCTGCCCAACATGCGACGCAAATGGTCTATCATCTGCGTCGCACATTAATCAACATGCGACGCAGATGGAGACAGCAGCCCAGCAACCAAACTCATTTGCATCGCACGTTAGTCAACGTTTGACGCAAATTAACTATTTTTTTATTTTAAAAAATTCCATTTGCTTCGGACTTTGCCTTACGTCCGACGCAAATGGGTAATTTTTGTTAAAAGAAATAAATTCACGTATACAAACTGTACTGAAGAAAAATGGCGAAGAATAGATCATCTAAACGCATACACAATTAAAGCAGCGAAATGTTGAACCATAATCAAACAAGTATGCTCAAAATCAACAAAAGGAAGATTAGTAATACACAATTCAAAATAGAACCATAATCAGACATAATCAAATTCAACAAACTAAGTAACATAAAAACAGAACCATAATCAAACAAGTATAAAAATAGAACCATAATCTATACAATATTAAAAAACGAAATAAAAACTTAAATATTCAGATCTAACATACAAAAAACGAAATTTAAAAAAAAAAAAAAAAAAAAAAAGAGATCTAACGTAGAAGAATGAAATTGCACTAAATATATTAAAAAAAAAAACTAAATCGCCAAAATCAAATCGAAAATCGTTCTCTTTCTTCTTCAATTTCGTTCTTGAATTTGACAAAATAGTAGCCAAAACATCGTCCTTCAATTTGTAGAAAAAATCGATCAAATCGAGAACAATTAAAGAGCAAGAATTCAAGATAATTAAACAAAATCTTCATAATTTCTACTAACTAACCTGAAATCAGTAGTGGTAACTGAAGAAGACGATGAAGATGATCCTTCGCCAAACGACCTGTCGAAATCATCACCAAAATCAGATCGTATTTTTGCTCTTGCTCGAGCTTTTCGTCGCCATTGGTGAGAAGAAGAAGGAGAAGATGAAGAATGGTAAAGAGAGAGAAGCGGCGAACATCGTTGTGTTATGAGAAGAGGGGAACGTCGTTGGGTATGAGAAGGAGAGAGGGAGAGTGGGAGAGGGAGAAGAGAGAGTGACGGCTAGTGGAATTGTTGATGCGTTTTGTTAGGGTTTTAGAAAAAATGAAGCGGGCCTGCTTATCTGCGTCGTACATATAGCCCATGCGAAGCAGATAAGCCCAAATCATTTAAATACGTTGCATTTTTTATATAATCAGCCCAAATCATCTACGTCGGATGGGCTATAGAGTCCGACGCAAATAACTTTTTGCATTGCACTAAAGAAACGTGCGACGCAGATAGGTCGTCTTTTGCGTCGATTCCCTGTTGCATGCCACGCAAATGAGTCTTCTGCGACGTTTGTCTTGTTGTGCGACGCAGATGGTGAGACGCAAATCGTCATTTTTCTACTGGTCGTCGCAATAGCAGTAGAAGGGGTATCTCTGAACACTAATTGGTTTCTAGTGAATTAAATGAACCACTAGAAAGTGGAAATTTTAGCCATTTCTTCAAGGATAAGAGTACCCTTAAAGGAGCAAATAATATAAGGGAACGACACCGCACCCAAATAACTGGGAAGCAGAGGCCAGTCAGTGTTAGACTGAAGAATAGAGAGTGTGTCATTTGTGAAATTACAATCCAAAAAAAGATGGACATCAGTTTCTCGGGATGATTCACAAAGAACACATTGCTGAAGGGTAAAAACATGGCTACTCTCCAACCTCTCTTTAGTAGGAAGTCCCTTATTAAAGATCTTCCAAAGAAAAGAGATAACTTTGGGAGGGACATTAAGATTCCAAATCCAATTAAAATCCACATTCTTCAAACTATCAAACCCTTGAAGAAGATGAGCTGCAGAATTAACAGTGAAGATACCATCAGAGGTCAAACCCCACACTTTTTTATCGACAGAAGGATGTGTGGGAAGATAAATGGCCTCAATACAACTAACAACATTACTCGGAAGAATCAAATTCAACAAATGACTGTTCCACTTTGAATCCTGAGTAATAACATCCTTAACTTTAATAGCCTCATAACCAGAAACAGGCCTAACTTAATCTTTTAACGGATATGAAAAAACCCAATTGTCATTCCAAAAATCTATAGAAGCGCCATCACCCACAATCCATGTAAGGCCCTTAGCAAAATCAGATCTCAGTGACATTAGCTTTTTCCACTGCCAAGAAGCAAAAGCTGGAGTCTTAGCTACCATTATATCTTGCGATTTTAAATATTTCTTTGAAGTAACTTGAACCCATAAATTAGAAGGGCAAGAGATAATTTTCCACAAAAGCTTCATTTGAAGGGCTTTATTATTAATACTAGCCTTGCGAAAACCCATGCCACCTTTGCTTTTTGGGAGATAAATTATATCCCAACCAATAAGATTAGGACTTTTGCAATCATGACCTTTATTCCAAAAGAAATTCCTATACGTCATATCAAGGAACAGAAGAGTCGACTTAGGCAACAAAAAAGTTTGCATCTGGAAATTAGCTTTTGAAGCTAAATTTGCATTTATAAGAACACTTCGCCCAGCTTGGAACAAGGAATTAGCTTTCCATTAGGAAGTTGGTTTGTGACTAACTGAGAAATCCTAGAGAACGTGTTCTTATTGACATTACCAGAAAAAATTGGGCAACCCAGGTATTCTTCCAAAGAATCCTTTTCAGTCATCTTCAAGATAGCGCCAAACAAAGCACGATCCTCTGGACTACATTTTTTTAGCACTGAAAAGCAGATTTATGAAAATTAACTACTCCCTCAGTCCCAGAATGAACAGAACACTTGTTGGGACACGTAGTTTAAGGTGATAAGTTGTAGTGTGGTTATCAAATGTTATTTTATTTAAAAAGTAGATATGATAGGAGTTGGTAGGGTATTTTTTTATTAGAGGAGAGAGGGAGTTGGATAACTTTTTATTGATAAAAGGTAGAGTGTGGGCCAAAGATGTGTAAAAGAAATAATATATTGATAGTGGGACCATGCCAAAATTGGAGTGTTCAAACTAATTTGGGACAAACATAAAAGGAAAGTGTTCAGACTATTCTGGGACGGAGGGAGTAATTGACATGACATAGAGCAATACTTATCTAGAATCTCCTTAATAATACTACAGCTAACCGAATTAGCACGCGCAAAAATCATAGTGTCATCAACAAAGGTCAAAAAAGGCACCTTCATTCCCGATTTACCGATTCTAACCCCAATCGAATTCTTCCCGATTTACTAATTACTTCTACTATTATGATTAGTTGTTATTATTTTCTTAATTCATTTATAGTCATTTTTAGTATTATATTAGGGTCCGTTCGACATTAGTGTAGGTTTGTGGTTTTTCGTTTTATTTTCAAAAAGTCAAAACGAAACTTGTTCGGCAATTTAGGCCATGTTTGGTAAATGGCTTTTCCATTGGCTTTTGGCTTTTCAATTTGGTCAAACAGCCAAAAAAAGTGTTTGATTATTGTCTTTTTGGTTGGCTGACAAGCAAGCTTTTAAGCCAAAATGAAAAAGCGATCTGGAGCACCTTTTTGGATTGGCTTTTGGCTAGTTGGCCCACAAACTCTCTAATAAACAACCAATAGCCACAACTAATTTTACCAAACACTTTTGCAAACAGCTGGCTTAAACATCCACCTTAAAAAGTCAATATATACAACCAGTCAAACAAGCCAACTAAACCAGCCAAAAGCCAACAGCCAACAACTGATTGCCAAACAACCCCTCAGTTTAATTAAACAAATCTTCAACTTTTTTTCTCAAAATGGAAGCGGAAACAAAAAAACCACCTTTAGTAGTTTTAGGGGTTTGGTTTTTCTAACAAACCACCGTAAGAAATTATAACGTAATCTCTAAGATCTTGTTATTCTCTCTCACAATCTGTATTCTATCCTTCTATAGTTCTTCAAATCAATCCACAAATCCCTCATTGTTGTTCAAATTAATTGATATTGTGCCCTAATTTTTCATATCCAACCATCCAAGTTTCTTGTACACGGATGTCTTATTTTTTTCTTCTCTTTGATCTTTTTTATGCATGCTAATATATCAAGTTCTTCATGGTTAAAGAGAAACTATCTCTCTCTTATAATGGTTATGTAGCAGGAGCTTAGATTTGCTCCTCTTAAGTACTAATTGTATAAGGGAAAATGGAGGCAACCTCCTTCACAATCAAAGACAAAGTAGAGGCAACCTCTAGTAATGAGTAATCATGAAAAGTAACTGGTTTTGTATTAAATTTCTGAATGAATTACATTGAGGACTCTTTCTGTATTTATAAGAGACAACTAATTAGAAAAGCTGTTGAGAGAAAATCAGCTTAAGTGATTTTCCCGCTAGAACTTGAGCTAACATAATTTTACAACAAATTCCCTTATTTTAAGGACAGATTAACTAACTAACTACTTTTCAATGTATTGACCCAGCTCCTATTACAAGCCTTCCCCTTGACAAAGAAACTTGCCCTCAAGTTTGAATAACAAAAGAAGGAAATCTCTTTTCAAAGTCCTCATCTAGTTCCCATGTACTGCCAGCATCAGAAAAACCCAGCCACTTCACCAAATATTGTACAACAGCTACATTATGATGTTTAATAACCCTTCTATCAGCAATTGCTTCTGGAACAGCAAGTTCTTCTTCATCTCTTCCATGAAACAAGGCTGGAATATGAGTGATAGCAGGAAGTGACCCTTTAAACCTTTTCAATTGTGAAGCATGAAAAGTATGATGAATCTTAGCCTGAGGAAGTTTTAGCTTATATGCTACTGAACCCACCTTTTCTTATATCTGAAAAGGACCAAAGTATCTTGTAGAAAGTTTCTCATTAGATACTCTACTCATAGATTGTTGCTTGTAAGGTTGCAATTTTAACCAAAACCAAAGTGCCTATGTCAAAACATCTTTCACTCCTATGCTTGTCAGCTTGGACTTTCATCCTATCCTGAGCTCTACGCAAATGGAACTTGATGCGTGTCGTTTCCGCAACAAAATCAAATTTATAAATCACTCACTAACTCTAACAAATAGATAGGGAAAGTAAAGGTCGAACCCACAGAGACTGCGTTATTATCTTAAACTAATTATTTAATTATATAAATAATATAATATGGGGGGGGTTTAAACATCAAATCTATACTAAAACCGTTAAACTAAAATAATGAATATAAATAACCGGAAATAAATTGGATTTTAAAATATATAACTAAGCAGCTAATAGGAACCATGTAACTTTCTATAGATATTGGGTATAATCATTGACTCATTCGACTAGCCTAGGATAGATTGGTTAACTATATAACCCATTGAAAGCAAGTAGATTACTAGTTTTATCTTTCTTACTCGTTAAATCCCGTGAAAGCACGAAAATTTAATCCTAATCAAGCTAAACTAATCCAACCATGAAAGCATGTATCAAATCATCAAACTTAACGACATTAGAAACACCAATCAATTGAACCCAAATTAGCCAGTAAGCTGCAACTAATTGAATTCAGTTGTTACACAAGATTCTAGCAATTATAATTAGACCAGAAAGCTGCAGCCTAATTAAAGCTACTATCAATCTAATAATAGAAACATGAAATAATTTAGGTGATCAAATTAAATCAATAAACATGAATCAAAAGCCAGATAATAAACCTTGTATAAATACCCAAAAGAAACTAATCGTTTATAACACAAACAAAATCGTAATCTCATAAACCCATATATTAAATAGTCAATTACATGTTCCTACTAGTATAGAACTACTCTAAATTAGACATGAAAACAAAGAAAATAGACAGAAAAGAGTAGAGAAAACTCATTGTGGATCAATTTCTGACTACATCCTTCACCCTCCTCTGTAGCGCATGGCTGTACATCAGAATCCCCTCTGTGCTCTCGTGCGGCTCTCCTCTCTATATCCTCTCGTATTCCTTTTTATTGTTGATGTTATGTGCCGCGTGTGACAACCAAGGCCCAAGGGTTTTTCCTCCGAAACCCACCTTCCTTTTCCTCTTTTGCCCACGTGGGTTTTCTAAGCCCCAAAAAGTATAGGCTTTGTCTTTTGCTCTTCTTTTTATTTACTTCATCATTTCATGATTTGCTTCTTCTACTGCTGCGTGAGTTTAAGTGGTAACATTGGGTTGGCCCAATTATCCAATTGTGTGATATATTTTGCTTATTACATTAATGGGTTTAGCCCATTAATTAACCAAAGGCCAATTTTCATTTGTTTGACTCCGATATGATTATGTACCTGCCAACATTCGATAACTTATTACTAGTATAGAAATGTAATATGGGTCAAACTAATAAATAATCATATAAACCCAGCTACAAATAGGGAATAAGTTATAATATATAATAGGAAAAATTGACAATAGAGGTCTCAACTTTGGATGATAATTTTTAAAAGGTCTGAACTATTGATTAACCTGTGTAGGTCCTAACTTTAGGGGGTCTTAACTTTTAACCGGCCTTAGTGACTTGAAACTGGCTTAATAGGTCATAACTTGTAAAACTTGGGTCACACCAGAAGGGTTAATTGAAGGAGGGAAGTAGGAACTAGGTGAGATTTTTAAAAAAATCGTCAGTTGAGGCCCGCTAAAAGTTAATACCCCCTAAAGTTGGGACCTACACAGGTTAATCAATAGTTCAAATCTTTTTAAAATCATCGCCCAAAGTTCAGAGCTCTATTGTCAATTTTTCCCAATAAAATTCAAACTTATTATTTAACCGAAATAACCTAAAAGTATAATATTTAACCCATATAACTCAACAGACGACACTAAAAGTATTATACTAGAGGGTAAAAATATGTATAAATAGGCACTTATCAGAACTGAAGGAGTCTAATCATTGCTTCCCTCTTTTGTAGGGACCTGTCAACAGCCTCTACGTTAGACTCTCCTGGGAGGTAACGCAAATGGAGAGGGGGTGGTTGGCAGTAAACTAGTTTATAGGGAGTAGTATTTGCTGAACTATGAAAGGTAATATTATACCACCATTCTGCTAGTGGTAACCAAGATCACCACATCTTAGGTTTTTCTCCAGCCATACACCTTAAGAATGTTTCTAAGCATCGATCAACTCTTTATGTTTGTCCATATGTCTGAGGATGATAAGCAGATGACAAGAGTAACTCAGTGCCTTGCAAAGAGAAAAGGGCTTGCCAAAAGTGACTTAAAAACACTGCATCTCTGTCAGTTACTATTGTTCTTGGCCAGCCATGAAGCTTGAACACACTATCAAGGTAAGCTTGAGCAACTTCTACAACTGTGTATGGATGAGCTAAAGCCATGAAATGTGCATATTTTCTTAATCTGTCTACTACCACAAGGATAACATCTTATGCCATTAGACTTAGGCAATCCTGAAATGAAATTCATAGAAACATCCACCCATATCTCCTGTGGAATACGTAAAGGCTGTTGTAAACCAGGGCTGGCTACATGTTCTGGTTTATTAGCCTGACAAGTAACACAATTTCTCACAATTGAGTTACATATGCAGTCATTCCTCTCCAGTAAAACAATCCTTTCACTCTTACCAGAGTTGCATCCCTGCCTGAATGTCCCCCATGATGAGAGTTATGAAGCCATTGCAAGATTGCCATCTTGAGAGAGTTGTCTGGTCCCACAACAACCTTGCCTTTGCGACTTAATAAATCATCTTGCAAAGAGTAGTGAACCACTTATTGTCCTTGTTGCAAGAGCTGCACAATGCCTTGAGTGTTTATATTCATATTGTAACTAGCTTGAATTAACTGAGCTAGATTAGAATCCAGGACTGACAAGGCTAGGAACATAATTTCAGAATCACTAACCCTGGAAAGGGCATATGCAACAAGGTTCTCACTTCCACTCTTATAGTGAATATCATAAGAGAGGTCCATCAATTTTGACAACCAAAATTGCTCGAAGGGAGTAGAAATTTTCTGCTGAAGGAGCCATTTAAGACTCTTTTGATCAGTTCTAATAACAAAATGTTGTCCAGTTAAATATTGTTCCCACTTCTGTACAACAGTAACCACAACAAGTAATTCTTTCTCATAAACAGATAGTTTCTGCCACCTAGGACCTAGTGGTCTACTAAGGAAAGCAAGGGTATGGCCTTCCTACATTAATACTGCCCCTATACCACCATTAGATGCATCAGTCTCCACTTCAAAGGATTTGTTAAAGTCAGGAAGAGCCAATACAGGAGCAGAACTAAGAGCATCTTTGAGTGCCTGAAATGCCAAGCTAGCAGTAGAGGACCACTGAAATTCTCCCTTCTTCAAGAGTTGAGTAAGTGGCTTGCTAATGATGGCATAATCTCTTACAAATTTCCTATATTATCCAGCCAAACCTAAAAAGCTCCTTAACTCCTTAACATGTTTAGGTTGTGGCCACTTCTGAACAGCTGCAATTTTATTAGGGTCAGTTTCCACCCCTTGGCCAGATATAAAGTGTCCCAAATATTCTACCATTGTAATGGCAAAAGAGCACTTGCTTTTCTTTCCATACAAAGTATGAGACCTCATCAACTCAAATACTAACTGTAAGTAATGAACATGTTGCTCCAAGGAAGAGCTATAGATGAGTATATCATCAAAAAAGACAAGAACACACTCCCTTTGAAGTGGCTTACAAATATGATTCATCCAGCTTTGAAAGGAAGCTGGTGCATTTGTGAGCCCAAATGGCATCACAAGAAACTCATAATGACCATTATGAGTTTTAAATGTTGTTTTGTACACATCCTCAGCATGTACTCTTAACTGATGGTACCGTGCCCTGAGATCAATCTTACTAAATACTTGAGAGCCTGCTAACTCATCTATGAGTTCATCCACCACTGGAATAGGAAATTTGTCCTTGATTGATTTCCTATTCAATTCTCTGTAATCTACACAAAGTCTCCAAGTCCCATCTTTCTTTCCCACCAAAACTACAGGTGAAGCAAATGGACTGCAGCTATATTGAATGATGCTTTGATCTTGCATCTCTCCCACCAATTTCTCAATGATATCCCTTTGTTTCAAAGGATATCTATATGGTCTAATACTAACAGGATTACTACCCAACTCCAGAGGTATCCTGTGATAAAAAAAAAAACTCTTCTAGTAGGAGGTAAACATGTAGGCTCAGCAAAAACATCTCCAAATTGACCCAACAGCTCCTCAATACAATTAGGGACTACTTGGGATTCAATGGATGAATTCAGTATGGTAGAAACTTCATAGTATACAAGAAACAATTGCAATCAATATAATTGTAGAGAATGAAGCATTAATTCCTCTTTCTTTTGTCCCAAAACAGAAAAAAAAAATTCTTAGGAACTTCCCCCATCAACACATGATGGCAGCTACCATAATCAAACTCCATCACTAAATTTTTAAATTCCTAACTAACAATACCCAGATTACTCAACCATTGAGTACCTAGGACAATATCACAACTACCTAATGGTATCAACAAAACATCATATTTAAACTCAATATTCTATAGAGACCAAGCAAATCCTTCACATACATTCTGACAAGCTAGATGATTACCATCTGCTATAGTATCAGCCTAAGGAGAAATGCCCTTCATAGTTAAACCCAGCTTGTTAGCTAAGTTTAAATCAAGGAAGTTATGAATACTCCCTGAATCAATCAATATATGTAAGGGTTTCTTCTTATAAAAGCCTGTTACTCTCATGGTTTGAAAGTTATGATTACCACGCAAGGCATTTACTGAAATGTAAGGTTCTATATCAACCATTTCTTGAGGTTTAAAAGACCCTTCTACATCACACCTTTCATCTATCTCCTCCTCTTCTCTAGGAATCTCTATTGTAAACAACTAGGTCTGCTTCAATTGACATTTATGATTTCTTTCATAGGGTTTGTCACAAAAATAACAAATACCCTATAACTGTTTTTCTTTTTGCAGCAGTGAGGTTTATTTGTGGTATAGGGAAAGGGTTGGATGTGTTTAAGGCTTTTTTTGGTGTAGGGAATGAAGTTTGTGATGTGTTTGGCTTAAAGGAGTTTTGATATGTGGTAGGAAAAGATGTTTTAGCAGGTATATAAGCTTTAGAAAAGCCTGTATTTGCCTCTAAACTAGCTTCTTGACATCTAGCATATTCTATGGCTGCTGCTACTACAATTTGGGGTTTAAATGCTCTCACAAAATGTTTTACAGTTGTTTTAAGACCTCCAATGAAGCTTTCTAGAAAGTAATTATCAGGAAGGAAATGATTATGTTGCAGCACTAGAGCTCTTAGATGTTCAAAATCACCTATGTAAGACTCTAAAGACCCATTTTGGTGTAACTTGTTGAAATTTGCAACTACATGAATTCCCACTTCATCTTTAAACCTTGATGTTAAATCAATCACAAAGTCTGACCATTCAATATTTTTCGTAATAGCTATATAACTCGACATCCACATTTCAGCTTTATCCACCATATGTAAACAAGCTAAATCAACCTTCTGCTCTTCACTTATATTACACAGATTAAAGTATCTAGTGCATTTTTTATCCACATTCTTGGATTATTGCCATCAAATTTTAGAAATTCTAGTTTAGGAGCCTACCTGAAGGTTCTATTATTGGCACCTATCTCATAATTTCTTCTACTTCCCTCATAATTATTTCTTGGAGTTTCATCTCCTCCAACTTCGACTTCCTTAGGCTAAGATTCTAAAGATTTCAACCTATCTTCCATTTTTCCACTCAAATCTTCAAAAGATTAAGAGATTTTAGCCATGATTTCTTGCATCATTTGCTGAAAATTCTCCTTCATCATGTTCTGAACATTTTCCTCCCATTGTTTGTTCTGAGTTTGTTGATCCTCCCATCTTTGATTGATGAGATTAATCTGCTCTTCCATGGCTTCTACTTTTCTTGTCATTGTAGGCGCCAGAGTGTATCCTCACTTTTTCTCTCAAGGATTTTATCAAACACCTTCAGTGCAACTCCTACAAATTGCTATACTCAGGAGGTTTAAGCGTGGCAAAGCTCTTATACCAATGTAGCAGGAGGTTAGATTAGCTCCTGTTAAGTACTAATTGTATAAGGGAAAATGGAGGCAACCTCCTTTACAATCACAGACAAAGTAGAGGCAACCTCTAGTAATGAGTAATCATGAAAAATAACTGGTTTTATATTAAATTTCTGAATGAATTACATTGAGGACTCTTTCTGTATTTATAAGAGACAATTAAGAAAAGATGTTGAGAGAAAATCAGCTTAACTGATTTTCCCGCCAAAACTTGAGCTAACAGAATTTTACAACAAATTCCCTTATTTTAAGGATAGATTAACTAACTAACTACTTTTCAATGTATTAACCCAACTCCTGTTACAGGTTATTATTTGAATTGTTCTTTTAATTTTGCTTTTTTCTGAAATTTTTCTTCATGAATGATTTTTTTGATAGTTTGTTTCATTCTGTAATAGAGTTAAATAATATGTTCTGATTTCTTAATTGAGAGTTCTTGAGGGTTTTTGTGATTTTTCTGGGGTTCTCTCTGTATTTTTTCTCTGTGGTAGAGGAGCGAGATAGAGAAAAGGGTGGATCGGAAAAGAAGAAAGGCGGTTTTGTGTGGAACCGTAAATTTAGCCTACTGCTAACCATTTTTTTTTTTTGAGGATTTTCCATAAAAATTGTACAATATGCAGTAAGAGATTTTGTTAAATTTGGCCTCAAAGTTTATATAATAAATCTGCACAATTGTATAGATAGCAAAGTTGGCATATCTTTGGATGTCTCTGTATAGAATAATTTCTACATGCCTTTGTGACGAGCTCGTTATAACACGTCATAAATAACCTAAACTACCCAATATATAGCAAATAAAAGGTCGAACCACTAAGGAAGCAGGGTCAAGCATCGATTAACTCATCAATTGCAATGAGCAAAACCTATTTTTGGGTTTTTGGAACAATTAGAAACTAAGGTCTAAAGTCGAGTTAAGTACACAAGTGGATACAAAATTTTCACTAAAGGTGCAAATAAGGTACCCTAGTTGTAGAGCTGTCAATTCAGTTACTCGAGTCGGGTTCAGGTTGGGTCATCTCAGGTTTCAGGTCATGTTCGGTCAGGTCGTGTCAGGTCAATAAATCAAACATGTCGGGTGCAGGCCGGGAACGGTCGTAATTCGGTCAGGTCTGTCTCGGTTTGTTTCTTCTTTCAGGTTCGGTCGGGTTCGACACGGTCAATTTCGGGACAGATCATCTTTCGTGGTCATGTGGTGTCGGGTCGGGTTTATTGCAAGTTTGTAACGGGTGCTTTCAGGTTCAGGTCAGGCATGGGTCGGATACTAATCAGGGCATGAGAATAACAGTGTGGGTCAGGTTCGAGTCAAGTTGAAGTCGTTAGTTATTGGGTTGTGCCATACTTGGTTTCGGATAGCTTCGGGTATGGAACGGGTCATGAAATTAAACTTGTGTGTCACTGCTTCAAATTTTTTCATTATTTAATATTTCATTGAAAATCAATGCTTGAATAGTTCATCTAGTTATATGCCTTTTCGTAATAGCGTTAGTTTATAATTTATGTTATTATGTGGTGAAATCAATGACAAGTCGATTTATCAAAAATTAACAAGTCGGGTAACATGTAGCAACAAGTCGGGTAAAACCATGTACCAAGTCGCAACAGGTCTTGTAAATCAAGTAACAGGTCGCAATTGGTCGGGACAATAACAGGTTGAGTCGAGTTATAATCGGTTTCAAGTACTAATCAGGTCGGGTGTCGAATCGGGTTCAGATCGTTGTCAGGTGTGCTCACTTCAGTTATCGGTCTTTTTCGGGCGGGTGTCGGTTCAGGTTCAGGTCATAGATTGTTGGGTCAAGATCAGGTATCAGTTATTATCAGGTCGGGTGCAGGTCAGGTTTCAGGTGACTTGTTTTACCAAAATTTCAGGTGCAAGTCGGTTACAGGTCATTACAGGTTCAGGTCGGGTTGTCAGATCAGGTCATTTTTTGACAGCTCTACCTAGTTATGAACGTTGCAAATAATGTACTCAACCCAACTTCTGTCACCAAAACCGTTTAAGATACTGAACTTTGAGATAAAAAAATTTACTTTTACATAGAATTTTCATCTCTCTTTCTAGAAAAAATATTATGTCTCTCTCTCCATCCCCCCAGGCCACCTGCCCACCACCCACCTCCTCCCACCATTCCCCCCTCCATATCTCTTAAACATCTGCTTACTAACTTTCAACTGCCACCATACCACCACAACACTACTTACAACGCACCAACAACACTACCATACCACCACACCACCGCTCACGACGCACCGACAAACACCACCACCACTAAATTTTTTTTCCATCACCACCACACAAGGAAAGAAAGTGCCAAGAATCAACGAACATCAGAAGAACATCACTCACCAGCCATGAGTAGTCTACTAATCCATCTTCTTCTCCAAAATTTAACCTATAAAATCTACTGATTCTACAAGAGAGTTCAATTACACATTCTCTTATGATCTTATCTTATAAATAATACAAGTTTCTAGCACTAAGAAGATTTAGTGAATTAAACTCTTTCAAGCAAACTTAAAATTACGAATTCATCTTTGCAGCAAATTACAAAACAAGCTTAAAAAAGAGAGTTCAGAGGAGAGAGAAAGATAATAAGATATAGCATAAAAGTAATTTTTTTTTTTTACAGATTACAATAAATCAAGACGTATATGTCATCTAATTCCACCAATTTCTAGTGACTTTGTTTAAGATTATCCAAAAACATCCAATTGCCAACTTTCGTATGAATTCGAACAAGGAACAAACTGAAGAAAATGAGTCATCGATTGCGAAGTGAAAAGACAACGCAGCGGCGGGATGGGAGGAAGAGCGCACGGAGATAAAGACATACCAAAAGAACCGGCCATTGGCAACGCCCACTGGTTAAGAGGTCCAGTGGTGGAAAATTATTCCCCTCCACCACAAAACCCACTGGTTACTATAAGAATTTGTGAGTTTTCATTCTTGTAGATGTCAATGCCCCGCAGAATTGGGGCGTAAATTCCTTCACTTTCATCTTGGTTTATTTAACGTAGTTGCGTTGCTAGATGGCGATGAAGGAGAAAGATTTGTGGTGGGGTGGTCGTGACGGAAAATAATAGTTAGTGGTGTGGCGGTGTCATCGTGACGGATTAGAAGTAGTGTGGTGTAGTGACGAAAAAGAAGTTAAAGAGGTTGCCATTGCCAATTTGTGAAAGAGAAGAAGGGGTTGTTACTCTCAGAGGAGAGAGACTGGAGATCTTGTTTTTGAATCGGACTTAAAAAATGATAATAGGGGGGACCTAGTAAAAATGAAGTAAGAATAGGCTCAAGAAAGAGGGGGGGGTTAATACTTATTCTTTTAGAACGAGAAATGAAATTTTTTTGCAAAAATAATTTTTTATCTCAAAGTTCAGTACCTTAAATGGTTTTGGTGACAGATTTTAGATTGAGTACCTTATTTGCAACTTTAGTGAAAGTTCGGTACCCACTTGTGTACTTAACTCGTCTAAAGTCTAAAATAAACTAGAAAATCCAACGGCTGAAATTGACAAAAATAGAATGAAAGAGAAAAATTAAAGTTAAAGGAACTAGGGGTTGGGGGAATTCACTAACAATCAATCCACACATCCAAAATCAAAGCTAAGGGGAACCTATTGGTTAATGCAAGGGGGGAATCATTCAAACAAAACCCTAATTACTTTCTCGAGTTAATTAGCGAAGCTTGATTAGTCGTTCATGCCCTATTCCCATGGCATGAGTAACTCATATAGCCACTTCATAAACATGATGATTAATCAAGAAACCCTAAATCAAAAAATGGCTATTTTCATGGAAATATCTACTTAACAACCTAACCTAGTCTACCTCTCGTTTTTTTTTTTTTTTTTTGGAATCCTTCAGTAGGGGTTCCTAAATGCAAGCTAGGTGGTGACCAATCGCCCAACAAACCAATGAAACCAATAACCCCAACGCGGCAACGCCAAACCGCCTAACCTAGATTAAGGAGTTATGGACTAATTGAAAGTTATATCCCTTCCCCTAGTAAAGAATTATTCACACTTTATATTGGGAAACCAAAACAAAACTTCAATAAATTTCATCATTATAACGATGGAGGGGAAAGAGAAAAGGAATTTAATAATCTAACAAAACAAGATCAAATCAAAGTAAAACATAAAAGAAGCGAGATTAGGAATAGAGATAATGAAATAAAAAAGAAATTACCAACTTTTATTTTTAATAAAATCTGAAAATGGAGTTCAAAAGCTTTAAGTTCCACTTTGTCTCTCCTAAGGGTTCTAAGAATTTAATTGCCAATCAAAATAAAATCTCACTTAATATTAATGTATGAAAGCTTAACCTAGAATGACATAAATTTGTCTTAAATAGTGTGGAATAAACTAAGTATAATTACAAATAAACCCCCATGCAAATAGAGGATTAAAAAGATCAGAAAGATTGTCGGAAAAATCATCCGACCTGGGCGCTCGAGTTGGATCTGACCTGGGCAGTTCACTCAAACGACCTGAGTAGGTCGACTTGATAGAAGAGCTTATGAAGTCTGCTTCAAGGTGACCCGGGCGTGTAGCCCAACCCGGGTGCTCGAGTCACCTTGTTCTTCCACTTTGAGGTTCTTTTGAGCTCCTTTCATGCTCCGTTGACCTTCTTCCTTGAATCTTAATGTCCAGGTTTGTGCAAACATCCTCCGAGCATGTTATCAAGTCCTGATATAAGACAAAAGCGCCAAAAAACATAGGAGGAGTAATATTTGCACAATTCAAGTGTTAACTAATTAAAGAAGCCAAACTAACTTAAAATGCTCTAAAACGCTATCTCGAACCACTAAAAGGCAACAAAATAAACAAGATATTACTTTGGATGCTTTACTATCTTGAGCTAGTGCGTTGTTATAAGCATGATTAAAAGCTAGTTAGCTCTATGCAGTGATTATGCACTCTTACGTTTACTAAGTTTACTTGAAAACAAAAGTTATAATAGATTGTTATTTTTCCGATTACTTGATAGATGTCAAACACGAACAATGAGAGTCAGAGCGACAATGAGGTTGTTGAGATTGAATCTATAGCAGGAGCTTGAGTCAGGGCACTAAATACATAGTTTTGTCGTGTTGTGTTGTCCATAATTACATCAATGTTTGCAAGGATTGAGATCCTTTGTTTATTGTCGGTCCGGGTTGTTTATGCATTATGCTGATAACAATGTTGAGCTTGATGATGGCAAAATCTAATGTGTCTGATGAGGACCAAGTGATTCTTGGTGTTATTCAAAGCGAACTTCGTCGAATAGTTAACTTACGAGATCGTTTGGCAAAGAGATTGCGGGAAGGACATATTGCTTAGTGAAAATAAGTACTACTTTGTATTCTATTTTAATAGCAATACTCATAAATTGTCAACAGAACTTTTATGAAGGCATGGAATGATCTTGTGTAATTAAATGGATGATAACTCTTATTCAATAATGAATCATAATGCTATCTTATTTATGTGTATTTCTATGTCTATGTGAGGCCTATTATTATTATTGTTATTGTTATTGTTATTATTATTATTATTGTTATTATCCTCTTGTCCAACAAGTAAGTTGTGAGTTAGCTTCCTTGTCGAGCAAGTAAATTAATATGTTGAGTGTTCTTCAGATGGAGACTTGTGCAACGATGTCTGAATCCTCTTAGTCCTTGGTTTTTGCTCTGCTCCCTAACCTGCACAAAGGGACCCACCCTGGAGGTTTGGGTGGTGGTTCCCCCTCCGATGCTTAAGTCAGTTTTCAGGAGTAGTGAGAGAAAGTAGAGATAGAGAGAGAAGGTGAGAGAGAATTTTATCATAATAACTTTGCACTGTTTGCATTGAATGTGTTTTTCTCCTGATTTCAGGGGTATTTATAGTGATAGCAAGTTGACAGCTAACCTTAAAAACCGACCTACCATAGCAAAGATCTAATTGGCCGAGAAATCGAGATTATGACACGTGGCTGACCATGACCGGTGAATGTCTATTAACCACTCTCCTTCACCATTTGGCACTCCGTGGCTCTGATTGTTGGGCCGAATTTAAACCTTTTACCTCATCCGAGTGTAGCCAAGAGATTCAAGGCTTTTCTCTTTTTTAACTAAGGTGACACGTGGACGGCTCTGATGAGCCCAAGTGTCTTAGAAAAGAGCCGTCGATGTTAGACTACAACATTTGCCCCTAAAAGGGCTTTCACTGTTGGTCCATCTGACGGTTAAGGCCCTTTTACCCTCAAGGTAGTTTGATTTGAAATGAAGTGACGCGCCTTCTTCCTTGTTCTACCGGTCATATTTGACCGTTGTATTCTCTTTTCGGTCATTCTTGACCGCTCCCTAGGTTTCTTATCCCTCTATAAATAACCTTGGTGTGAAAACATTCAATCATTTAACACCTCGATCAAATTTTCCTAGAGAGAGAAGCTCGCAAATTTTCTAGAGAGAGAGAGAGATCGTCCGGCTTCAAAGACTTTTCGACGAATCGCCCGGACGTTCTTAGCAGGTTTCGTTTCTTTGATCTTTTCATTCTTCTTTATTCTTTATTTTTTCTTAGAAAATCAATAAAATGAATCATCTTCGTCAAATAATCCTAGCCGACCAAGAGCTTGTCTTGACCCTAGAACCGATACTTCTTCTTCGGCGCATTCTAGAGTTGGGCCTCTTCTGGCCGAGTACATATATTTTCATAGTTTTGGCCGAGAAAGTCGACGACCCAGTCTTTACCTGTGCAGGGTAATCTGGCGGGCGTCAAGCAAACGGCCCGTCTAAGACGAAAAGCAATAATCCCATCAAATAGCTCAGATATGGAGGAATCCACTGGACGGGTGCCAGATGAGGCAAGAGAGGTCCAAAGTGCTCCATCTTTGGACAAGCAACTGTCGACCATGATGCAGAAAACTCCGAAATAAAAACTGAGACCAGTACTTCGGCGAGGGACGCCGATACGGCGGAGATCGGCGAAGGTAATAATGGTAGCGATCCCGAGGCCGCCGAAGAATCGACGAGGCGTCTACTACCTCGTCGGAGATTAGAAGACGTTTAGGTCCCCTTTCGATCCCGGCTTCATTTTAGTTAACCGTAAGTGGTTAGAGAAACTAGGACCGGACCCTAATTACTTGTCGTCTTTCATGCCCATGCCGGGCTTCTCCTTTGTCATTCCTAATAACGACTCGACGATCCCGAGTGCTCCCAGGGAACCATTTCGCCGTCTATAAACCGGCCTTAGATGCGGGATTGAGGTTTCCTCTCCATGACTTCGTAGAACAAGTGTTGCGAAAGACTACCACATCGGCCATAACTAGGCGGCTCCAAACGCTTGGCACAACATCCTAACATTTATTGCCGTGCGTGAGCTATGCGGCCTAGCCTTTTCCCTTCAAGCCTTTACCCATATCCATTATGCGGCTAAGGTACCGGGGCCGTGGACGGAGCATGGCTCAGCATCTGCAACCGTCCGGAGCTTCATGACGGCTTGGGAAAATCGTCGAAGATGCACGAGTGGAAGGCCGATTTTATCTTTTTACGGGCGTCCACCGACTATGTCACGAGAGCTACGAGATATTATAATAGATCCGTCACAAATACTTGGGTGGAAGCGAGTCTTAGGTCGGATTTGGAGGACAACTTTGACGAGGAGGTGGTGGAGTACTTCGGAGTGAAGGAGTACTCCGGGCCCGGCCAAAAATCTTTTAAGGGGCCATCTAACTGGATATCCTTTAAGGAAATGTTTTACCAAGACGACTTCTTGGTTCTTTGCCGCTGCAATTGGCCGATGATAAAGGTATATATTTGAAATCACCCAAGTAAAACTCTTCATCTATAATTCATTTGACGAACACATTTTTGTTCTTTGCGGACTCGGCTGCACAACGCCTCAAAGCATCTTGGACGGGGGAGATCAGTATGTCCCAATTTACCGACAACCTGTGGAAGGAGTATGCAAAGAGCAGTGCCGAGAAGAGGGCAGAAACATTGGTATATAATTTTTTTTTTATTTTTTTTTTACTTTTATTTATTTTTATTTATTTTTTTTTGCCGAAAACCATATGAGCTCGTCCGGAATTGGCATCTTGATTTTGGACAAGGATCACCCAAAAGAGGAGATCGTCCAGACTTGGACGGTCACCTCCTAGGGGCCATGCTCGTCCAAGAATTGGATCCAATTCTTGGACGAGGGTCACCCAAAGAAGGAGATCGTCCGGACTTGGACAATCACCTCTTTGGGGCCGTGCTCGGTCCAAGAATTGGTGTCCAATCTTGGACGGAGTCACCCAAAGAAGGAGATCGTCCGGACTTGGACGGTCACCACCTCCTGGGGCCATGATCGCCCAAGAATTGGTGTCCAATTCTTGGACGAGGGCCACCCAAAGAAGGAGATCTTCCAGACTTGGATGGTCACCTCCTTGGGGCCAGGATCGTCCAAGAATTGGTGTCCACTTCTTGGACGAGGGCCACCCAAAGAAGGAGATCGGCCAGACTTGGACGGTCACCTTCTTGGGGCCATGCTCGTCCAAGAGTTGGTGCCCAACTTTTGGACGAGGGCCACCTAAGGAAGGAGATCGTCCAGACTTGGACGGTCACCTTCTTGGGGCCATGATCGTCCAAGAATTAGTGTCCAATTCTTGTACGAGGGTCACCTAAATAAGGAGAACGTCCAGACTTGGATGGTCACCTTTTTGGGGCCATACTCGTCTGGATTTTTGCATCCAATTTATGGGCGAGGGTCACCATAGAAGAACGTCCATTCTTGGACCGGTCACCTTCTTGGGGCTATACTCGTCCCGGATGATTTGTAATAGTAGTTATTTTTGTTTTTTGGACGATCGATCCGATGCCTTTATTTTTTGCGAGAAAAATGCTCCTACAAACAAACTTCCACTGGGAAGTCGTCCTCATCCAAGAAGAGGCCAACTATCGCAGTGACCGGCCTTTCAAAGAAAGAAGCCTAAGGGCTTTACAAGGAAGAAGGCGGATAAGGCGGCTCCCGCTGTCGAGAGCGGGGAGAAAAGCATGCCTCCCCCACAAGCCAAGGCTATTAAAAGGGAGCCTTTAACTGTTGGCCCGGCCGAGGAGGGAAAGGATGCCCATGCAGCTTTTCCACTCAGCGTTTTGCCGGCCGACTCTGCTGAGGTCAACCTAGAGTCCGCCTTGGCTTTGGTTGCACCGTAATCCGGGCCGCTGCCGAGAACTATCCGGGGTTCGGCGGCTCGGTGGCTAAGCCGGTGCCACGAGATGCCTTTAGTTGTTAGGGAAAGCAACGCTTTCGTCCGGTGAGTCGTATTACCCCAATATAGTTAGGACGATGCGGGTCGGTGGACGGTCCATGAGTCCGTCCAATAGACAAGCCATCGTCTTTCCTATCAAGATTACCGACTCTCCCCTCTTTCGGATAAGGGCAAAGGCCCCGCTTATTCCCCCAACTCCTCCCCTCGCCGATTCGGACGAAGAGTCTTCTCTCGCTTTCGCCAAAATGTCAAGGCCGGAGAAAGAGCGTCTAAAGCGAGAGCTCTTCAAGTGCTACCCCGAATCCTATATCAAAGGATTAAGGGGAGCTTATGCGCCGGGCATGTGGGCTACATGTCCCAACTACTTGCCGAGGTTTTATGCCTGGTTTTGTTTTATACTTGTTCAAATTTTGACTCTTTAACCCGTCTAATAACTTGATTTGTTTTCATTGTTCCAGCTTTCCGCTCGCAAAGATGCTAACTGAAGAATGGGCGAAGGAGCTGAGAAAAGAGAATAAACAGCTCGTCCATATGGCAACTACGGCAGGCGACAAGGCCATCCATGATATTGAGATGGCTAATACACTCCATCGTCAATCCCCTGGAGGCTTTGGAGAAAAGATCGCTAAATCTCGGAGTCGAAAACAAGAATTATCTTGTTACCATTAATGATATGTTCAAGGAACAAGACCGTCCGAAGATGGTAATTGATGCTTGTCTCCACCGAATAAGAGATGAAAGAAATGCCGCCCTTCTCGTCGCCGCGCAGCTAAGGAAGGAGAATATTCTTCTGAGGGCGAGAACTGCCCGTCTAGGGAGCCAGGCGGCCAAGGCCTTTGATGACGCCAAGGAAAGGTTGGCACAAGTCATCGAAACGTCTAAAGGCTGGGCTGTCAAGGCCTTCGAGATGCTGGGCTGAATCGATGAGGTTCCCGGCTTTGTGCGTCGTCTAGAGTACCAACAGAGTGTCCATCGGGCTATGGTATGTGCCGAGGAACCTCCGGAATTCTTAGAGTCGACGACGAGGCTGCAGCCGATGGTGAGGGCCTCGAAGACGAAGGCGAGGATGAGAAGCCCGAGGACAACCAAGAAACACGCTACTGGAGATGAAGCCTAGCTTTAGGTTTATTTTTCTAAGTTTCTTGGCTTGTCTGCCGTTGTAGTCTTAGCTCTTCGCAGCCTTAAGTTGTAAAGTTTTGCTGTTGATATATATGAAGAACTTTTTGCCAATTGCCGGTCTTCTTTTTATTTTTTTATTTTTTTTTTGCAATTGCAATTTGGCTAAGTGTAACTTTAACTTCGTCATGATCGTTGAACATCCTGCTCGGATTCTTAACCTTTAAAACTTGTCTCCAAATACCAAAAAGGACTCGTTCGAGACTGTTTTGCAAAGTGCCCATACGAGAAGATTGTCCCCCCTTGCCCTTGGACGATTATTTGTTATTTTATGAAATATCCAAGTACAAGAATTGACTCGTCTTGAACTTCTTGGACGATCATTCTTGGCATTGGACGATTTACAATCTTTATTAAGTGCCCAAGCATTTTGCTTGATTTTCCCTAGATTGTTGGACGGTGCCTCTTATTCGGACGAGTCTCGCCCAATGAGAGGTTGCGGCCAAGACCCGTTTGACTCAAGCTACCAACTTTTTTGTTTTGGACGAGGGTCACCTTCTTTGGACCATACTCGTCCAAAAATTAGCGTCGATTTTTATACGATGGTCATCCACAGTAGGACGTCCATTCTCAGACGGTCACCTTCTTTGGGCCGTACTCGTCTGGGATGGTTTCAAACCATCAGAAAGGCATCTATAGCCTAGGTACTAGTTTTTTGGACGACCTCGTTTTCTATGGCTCGTCCTTGTTTTTACATGGCTCGTCCTTTTGGCTTCTATCATCCCCCCCTATTGGGCTTAGCTCAACCGTTCGTGGAGGGAGAGCCAAAGTCCAAGAAGGAGAGCAGCCAGCCGTGGCTGAGCCTGCTGAAGTTGATGGACGAGCTTCAGATACCTGTTCAAAGCGTGTTTTAGCCGGTTTCCTTGAGGGGGCAACACTCGTCATTAAGTAGCGATCCCTTACTAGGGTCCGGACTACTTAGCCGTCCGTGATTTTGAAAGTAAGTATCCTTTACTAAGGTCTTATTTCAGGCCGCCTTTCTCTCGGAGACTTTGACGTTACTCTTACTAGAGTTTTTGTCAATTTGACGGCCATATATGCATTATATTTTTGGCCTGGTCTCTTTGAGGAGTGATGTTCGGCGTAAATGCGAGTAATTTTGACGTTCTGCTTTCGTTTGTATTTTGTCCAAGTTATTGTCACTTTTTTAGACGAGTAACTGATTTAATGCCCCAAAGTGAATTAACTTGGTGAAAACATACAAAGAGATAAGAAAGTAAGAATTGTATTATATGGATTTTGCTTGGTCGAATGCCAAGATACATGTATACAATTCTTTTCTTACTAACATGTGCCGTGGTACTTTGGAGTAACTACAAATTACCCTACAGGTATCTGACGAAGATCTGAGTTAGACGTGGTACTTCTTTAAGTTGTCCGAATTCCAAGTACGCTGAATAGGTCGTCCATCTAGATCTTGTAGACGAAAAGTCCCACTGCGTACCTCCCGGACAATCGAGATAAGGGCCTTCCCGGTTGGTGTTAGCTTCCCCAACTCTTTAGCGCGTCCAACCGCTTCCATCTTTCTTAGGACGAGATCCCCCACCTTGAGTGGTCGTCTAACAACTCTTTTGTTAAACTCCCGAGCCATTCGCAGTTTGTACAATTGCATTCTTAGCAAGGCATTGCCCCTGACTTCTGGGACTTGGTCCAAAGCCGTGCGCAATGCGGCCCAATTGGCATCTTCCGTGTATAACATGACTCGTAGGGTGGGCTCTTCAACCTCAATGGGCAAGACGGATTCAGGGGCCATAGACTAACATGAAAGGCATCTCGCCTGTGGAATTCTTACGGTTGTTCTAATGGACCATAACACCAATTGCGGTTCTTCAACCCATTGTCCTGCGGCGTTATCCAGCTTCTTCTTGATTCCATTTGATAGAATCTTGTTGAAGGACTCAACTTGCCCATTGGCTTGTGGGTGGGCGACTCGCCGCAAAGTGAGCTTTGATTTCTCTTTCTGACAGCCACTCTTTCAGCTTAGGGGTTTCAACCGTTGGACCATTTCCAAGACGATTGACCGAGGCATGCCAAATCGAGTTATAATGTTTTTCCCAGATGAAGCCCTTGACGTCGTTCGTTGTTATTCCTCTCATGGCCTCTCGCCTCTATCCATTTAGTGAAGTAGTCAACTGCCACTATCACAAACTTCTTTTGCCCACGGCCACAGGGAAAGGTCCTAGGATATCCATGCCCCATTTGGCAAAAGGCGTAGGAACAAGATGGGGGTTAAGTAGTTGGACGGCTTCGATGCACATTTCCATGCTTCGACAACCTGTCACACTTCTTTGCATAGACTAAAGCATCCTCCTTTAAGGTCGGCCAAGTAGTACCCCGTCCTTAAAGCCTTTTCCCCTAAAGCTCTTCCCCCAATGTGAGAAGCACAAGCTCCTTCATGGAGTTCTTTCAGGACCTCCAGACCATCTTTTCTGGTGACGCACTTGAGCAGGGGCCGGTTGAATGACTTCTTGTAAAGTGTCTCGTCCCACAATTCAAACCACTTGTCTCTAGCCTTTACATACTTAGCCTCTACAGGATCTCGAAGGCAACCGTCCCGTCTTCTTATATTCTATGATCGGCTCCATCCAGGCAGTCCCCTCGGCCGAGAAACATAATCGTTTCTTGGTCGATGCTCTTTTTTGGGTTTAACTTCCCAAAAATCGTTCTTGGCACATCACCTTCAAATGAGCCGGCTAATTTTGAGAGAGCATCGGCTTGATGATTTTCTGACCTTGGTACTTGGTCGAGGACAAATCGTTTTAATGGCTCTATCTCATCTTTGATCAGTCGCATGTATTTGCTCATTGATACTTCTTTGCATTCAAAATCTCCATTAACCTTGATCGACAACTAAGAGGGAGTCCGATTTGGCCTCGATCTCAACAGCTCCGGCCGCCTTGCACATTTTGATTCCAACTAAGAGTGCTTCATATTCGCTTCATTATTGGACGCTTTGAACCGGAATCTCAATGCATATTCAAACTTATTTCCTTCGGGAGATTGACAAATGATTCTCGCCCCACATCCATTGGGATCGTGGACGATCCATCAACCATGAGCGTCCAATGCTTCCTTCCTCTAGCCGGATCGGATATTGGTTCTATGGTTGGCCGAGTAAGCTCAACTATAAAATCCGCCAAGGCTTGCCCTTTAATGGCTTTCCTTGGTTCAAATGATATGTCAAACATGTTAAGCTCAACCGCCCATTTTAGCATTCGTCCAGCAGCTTCCATCTTCTGTAGAACTTGCTTCAAGGGCTGGTCAGCGAAGACAATTATACTGTGCGCCAAGAAATATGGCCTCAACTCTCTGCTGGCCATGACTAGGGCCAATCCAAACTTTTCGACCGGAGTATACCTGTTTTCCGCATCTTTGAGCACGTGACTAACAAAGTATATGGGAACTTGGACGGACTCTCGTTCGGCCAACAGGACGACACTCACACTTGAGTGGATACAACCAAGTATACAAACAACTTTTCCCCCTCGTGGGACCGACCAACCTAAGCAATTGTTGTAGATGATATTTGACAAGTTGAAGGGCTTGCTCCGCCTCTCGCCGTCCATTCGAACTTGGCTTTTTTCTTGATCGTGGCAAAGAAGTGATGGCACTTGTCGCCCGACTTAGACAAAAATCGTCCCAAGGGCAAGCCAAGCAACCCGTCGCCCTGTACCTCTTTTACCTTCGAAGGAGACTTCATGTCTAAAATAGCTTGAATCTTTTCGGGGTTGGCTTCTATTCCCCTCTGATCCACCAAGAAGCCTAAAAACTTCCCCGACAATACCCCAAAGACACATTTGCTTGGGATTCAGCTTCAACTTGTATTTCCCGAGAGTTTCAAAAGTTTCTCTCAAATCACCAACATGACTTTCTTCTTGACGGCTCTTGACTATCATATCGTCAATATATGCCTCCATATTTCGTCCCAACCGTGGGTGAAAAACGTTATTGATCAATCTTTGGAAAGTGGCCGGGGCATTGCGCGGCCGAATGGCATCCTCACCCAACCATACAACCTTTTTCAGCAATGAAGGACGTTTTGTCCCGATCCTCCGGCCACATTGGGATTTGATGAAAACCCGAATAAGCGTCCATGAAGCTCAGAAAGCATGGCCGGTTGTGGAGTCTACCAGACGATCCAACTTAGGCAAAGGGAAACTGTCCTTAGGACAAGCCTTGTTGAGGTCGGTGTAGTCCACACACATTCTCCAAGTGCCATTGGGCTTTGGCACCATAACTACATTTGCTATCCAAATGGGATAATAGGTTTCTTTGATGAACTTGGATTCCAACAACTTCGAACTTCTTGGTCGACCGCCCTTGGTTTCTAGCCTGGCCCCAAATGCCTCTTCTTCCGACGAACCTAGGTTTCAAATTTGGATCAACATTCAACTCGGTGGACGGCTACTTTCGGATCAATTCCAGGGCATTTCCTCAACGCAATAGGCAAACACATCTTGAAACTCTTTCAAAGAAGTGGACTAGATGACCCTTCAAACCGGGACTGAGTGAGGATCCGATTTTAAGGGTCCTTTCGGACGAGCTTCATCCAGACGTACCTCTTCAGGGGCTTCTACTGGCTCTGGACGTTCTACTGCTAGTCCCATGATGGCCATGACGGCCATGACCTCTTCGAGACGAGGAGGGTTCTTCTTTGATGACTTCATATTTCCTCTTCTTCTTTGGGGAGGTGCTCGAGCGCTTTCCTTGAGGGAGCAAGAGGCGTCCGAGGGCTCTCCATGGTCGGCTTTAACGAGGCGACTTGGTCTTTGACAAATCCAGACGTTTTCCTCTCGTTAGCCATCCTCGTCTGATCTTTCTCTATTCCAGACGTTCTCCTTTCGCTAGCAACCTTCGTCCGATCTTTCTCTATTTCAAACGTTTTCCTTCCGCCATCAACCTTCGTCCGGTCTTCGCTTTATCTCGCCTTCCATGATGATGGTTTCGCAGTAGTTAGGTAACATTCCCTAGCCGCTCGTCGGTCTCCATACAAGGAGCCAATCTTGCCGTCATCACACTCATACTTCATCAACATCGGGTGAGTTACTATTACCGCCGTGACATGATTCGTAGTTGGTCGTCCAAGAATGACATTGTAGGTAGTCGAGTCTCGGACCACCAAGAACTTGATAAACAGAGTTCTTGAGGCTTCCTTCTCTCCCACTCGAACGGGCAAAGTCACAGTTCCCATGGGATGGATGACTCCTCCCCCAAACCCTATGATGGGATGGTGAACGGGAACTAAGTTCTTCTTCTCAAACTTTAGTCTGGACAGGCAATCAACACTAATGATGTCCGTCGAACTTCCGGTGTCGATCAGGATCCTTCTTACTCTCAAGTCTGCTATTTTCATTTCTACAACCAAGGGATCATCATGGGGAGTCCTCAACCTCGCCCGATCTTGCTCACTAACTACCACCCTTGGGAAGGGCTCGGCCTTTGTCCGATCGCCTAATAAAACTTGGCCGGAGCTCCCTAAGGTAGTTTTTGTGCCCTCTATTGGTTGGTCCCCCAAGAAAACCCACTTCGAGATTACGAGAACAACATCTTCGTCCGTACTTGCACTCTCCTTCTTCTTGTTATGCCAATCATCTTTCCTTGGAAACTTCCTTCCCCCTTGACTCATATAGGAATTCATCTTTCCTTTTCGGGCTAACTCTTCCAAAGCTCTCTTGAGGTGCTTACATTCATTGGTCTCATGACCACAATCTTTGTGGAAGTGGCAATACTTGCTCTTATCCCTATTTCTATAAGGAGTTTTCATTTCACTGGGGCCTTCAACTCATACTAATCCTTAATCTCCATGAGGATGGAGTATTGGGTCTTTGTTAAACTCAACAGGATTGGATGAGGATGGCTCGGCCTCCTTTCTCTTGTTCTTTCTAGCCTGGAGTGGTGTTGGAGGTTATTGCCCAAGTCTCGGCCTTCTTGGGGTTGCTCTTTTTGGGCCGAGCAACCTCTTCAGGCTTCTTAGACTCGGGATGCTTTGCCTCAAGACATACTTCGGTGGCATGAATAAATGCTTCGGCTTCCCTCAAAGCCTCAAAGAAGAGTGGAGATTTTCTTCTTAACAAGGTCAAATTTGAAACTTCCCGGCCTTAGTCCCCTAATGAAAGCGTCAAAAGCCACTCCAAGATTAAGATCTTGGATCCGAAGTGCTTCTAGGTTGAATCTCTTAACGAAGCTTCTAAGAGCCTCCTTAGGTCCTTGAATGACCTTGCCTAGGTGCATGCTCGTCTTTTGATCTTGTTTGTTGGCAACAAAATGACTAGTGAATAAGAAGCCGAGTTCGGTAAAGTTGTTGATCGAATTGGGGGAAGATTGTTAAACCACTTATGCGCTACTCCTTTCAAAGTTGCTGAAAAATTCTTACACCAAGTAGCGTCGTCCACTCCTTGGACGTACATCTGATGCTTGTAAGCAGACAGGTGATCGTCTGGATCAGTAGTTCCATCGAAAGACTCAATGGTTGGGAGTTTTACCTTTGGGAAGGGGGGCGTCTCCATAATCCTGGCCGAGAATGGAGTAGGCCGGTTGATTTGGAGAGCTCCCACTGTCCCTCAATGGGTATGAACTCCTTGCGATATTCTTTGTTATTCTTGGGTTGGATGAAGTGTTGGGCGGTTTTGGGCGCCCGTGTAGACCATGGGCCGAGCCACCGGTCTTCTCCCCGTCGTGGATGAACAAGATAGTGGCTTAAACTTCGACCTTCCCCTCGGACGACAACCTCAAAGGAGGGTCTCTCGGGTATGGGGTAGATCCCGTAGGCCGAACGTTGCAAAGCCGCACCCTCTTTGCCTCTAAGTAATCCCTAGCGTCGGTTTCCATTCGGTGCCCACTAGGATGGACATGGTCCTGTGTCCTCACCACCGGGTTCCAATCCATCTTTCTTCTCCGATCATTATCCTCCGGCTGCTTTCCTCTTGCCGTCCTCCTAGAGCGTTCTCGATGAACAGTCGACTAGGGCCTCGGTCGATCTACTTGGGAACGTCCCCTAGGAGGAAGTGGATTGTTAGCACTGGCTCCAGGTTGTGATGAAAAAAACAGATATTGCTTTTAATGCTTTCTCGGACGACCACCGCCATCTTAGTCCGAAAGTCATTCAAAACATTCTCCAGGTGGGCGGCGATCCTTTGGACGATCTAGATTCACTTGGATGACCTAGGTTCTTTGGCTTGGTCCAGGAACATTGACGATGTATGGAGGTCTATCTCTTCCTCGAGGTGGTCTTTCATGCTCCACCGTATCTTCGACATTAACTTGAAGGCTTCGATTTCGGCAATGTTGGATGATTGACAATCGATCATCGTTACGTCTCCCCACGAGACGGCGCCAAATGTTTTATCCTCTTGTCCAACAAGTAAGTCGTGAGTTAGCTTCCTTGTCGAGCAAGTAAATTAGTATGTTGAGTGTTCTTCGGATGGAGACTTGTGCTACGATGTCCGAATCCTCTTAGTCCTTGGTTTTTGCTCTGCTCCCTAACATGCACAAAGGGACCCACCCCGGAGGTTTGGGTGGTGGTTCCCCCTCCGATGCTTAAGTCGGTTTTCGGGAGTAGTGAGAGAAAGTAGAGATAGAGAGAGAACGTGAGAGAGAATTTTATCGTAATAACTTTGCATTGTTTGCATTGAATGTGTTTTTCTCCCGATTTCGGGGGTATTTATAGTGATAGCAAGTTGACAACTAACCTTAAAAACCGACATACCATAGCAAAGATCTAATTGGTCGAGAAATCGAGATTATGACACGTGGTCGACCATGACCGGTGAATGTCTATTAACCACTCTCCTTCACCATTTGGCACCGCTGGCTCGATTGTTGGGCCGAATTTAAACCTTTTACCTCATCTCGAGTGTGGCCAAGAGATTCAAGGCTTTTCTCTTTTTTAACTAAGGTGACACGTGGACGGCTCTGATGAGCCCAAGTGTC